>JARJHC010000107.1:4166652-4549426 GCA_031304145.1 Cardiospermum halicacabum | reverse complement strand
TCATATTCATATCTCAATATAATCGGAACATTATTACCAAATACTTTCTAATCTAAAATATCCAACTAAGCAACAACAAAAAGAAATACTCAATTCTGATATTTTACTATAAAAAAAATAAAATAAAATGGAAAGTAATTAAATAATTCAATTCAACAGATTAAGATACATACCTTAATAACAATTTCCGAGGAAAGTAAAAGTTTTCCTGAGAAAAGTAAAAGTAGGAGATTGAATAAAAAACTTATGAAATAATTTTTTGAAGAATGAAATTTTAATCCTACCGTCTTTCCATTTCAAATTACATTGATACATTATTTCTAAATATACAATTCATACATTATTCTTAAATATAGGATGGAAAAAGCACACTGATGGAATTTCATGGCTTTATAAGTAAATAACAAGGAGTTCAAACATGCTTGATATGTTTCAATTTTCTAGCTTTTGATCATCTATGGAAATTCACATGTCCACTGTTTACAATAATGAAAATTTTCATTTAATTTCATCCGACATATGCACTCTTGTTGTATAGGTATTATATATTTTCAGTTCACAAATGAGAAAAACAATTAAAATTCCTTGAATTCTCAATTCATCACTCCTGCAGACTCTTTCACTGAAACAGATACACACAGTCTTATAACAATTTCCAGTATTACAGAATTCAGGAGACATAACCAAGTCTAGTAACATAATTGAGGAGATGGACCAATTCATCCTGGTTGACAAGACCATCTCCATTGGTATCAGCATGGGAGATTGCACGGAAGGATCGCCAGGTAGGACATCTGGAACCAAGGCTATGGAAGGCGTCCTTCAGCTCTGTCCTTGTGTACTGCCCATCTCTGTCCACATCAAACCTCCTCAATATTCCCTTCAATTCTTCTTCACTCAATGGCTCCGACCAACCTCCATTTTCACATGCTAGGCAATTCCGCTGCCCACCTTCCTGCCTAATCATTTTCTCTGCAACATACATACACATAATTCTATCAAACCAATTACCACTATATTTATATTTATATAGAGACAGTATTGTTCAGTGGAGATCTCTTCCTCTGTTCTGGAAAAAGGACCTGATTCCACAAATAGCTATTTTCAACTAATAGAGGCACCCAGCTTCCCATTTCTAAATCTTTACAATAAAATAAATGAAATTTTACACGTATGCAATATGCAATTTCGTGTAAGAGTAAGGTCAGCAGTCTGCTATCTTTTTTTTTTTTTTTTTTTAAGAATTAGTAACAAATAATTTTTTTAAATAAAAAAAAAAATCATCCAATCAATATTTAAAATCTATTTTTGGGTAAGCAAATGGAACAAAAATTGTTCGTTCTCCAATATTATTTTGACCAAAGGAGAGAACAAGATTCGTGCATTTAAGTTAAATAATCCCAGGTGGCTAAAGTTATTCGCTTAGTCAATTAAATATGGATGCAACATCTTTACACTGCTAAACAAATGTTTTATACAGAACAAATGAATAACTTTTATTATGGTTGGAATCTAACTAAAGAATGACAGATTAAATAATAATAATAATAATAATAATAATATATAATAAAAAATTAAATTAAATTAATATGAAATGACAGAGTAAATAATTTTTTAATTATTAGTTTATTTTTTACTGGATTAGTTTGGTTAGTATTTGTTTTTAACTGACACGTAGAGATTAAGCATTAAAAGTACAACTCTTTATAGATTGAAAGAGGGTATGAAAATAAATTTTCTATTATAAAAATAAAAATAGAGTCGGGTAGAAGAGAATAAAGCAGTTTTATATTAACTGGAAAAGAAATTGAAATCAAAAAATAACCTGGTAATCTAGATTGGATGTTTCTTGAAAACCAACTAAATAATTGCTTTTGAATACTAATAGTAGAACAGAGAAAGAAATGAGAGAAGAAACAAAGACTTGTGTTTCTGTAGTTATTGATCTCAAATGACATATACATATACATATATATATATATATATACTGAGAAATATTGAACAGGTGTTAAACATATATATAAAATGTACATGCATTCATGCACGTGTGCAGTTGGTGGAATCCACCTAATTAGCATATGGATTCACAACACTCCCCCTTAGATTTCACCATATGAGATATTTGACTGTCTCGTTAAAACCTTGCCAAAAAAATCCAGTGGGATAAAAACTGAACGAAGGAAAAAAAGTACAGCTGATGGAATCCAATTACAAAACTTCCCCTGTTAATTACGCCAATAACCTAATCTTCTAATCTGGAAAGTTTTCGCATTCCTATTTCATAAACTAGTTTCTCGAAAGTGGATATCGGTAAAGTCTTCGTTAATAAATCCGCGAGATCGCTTGAAGACCGGATTTGCTTTACATCAATTTGTCGAGGCTCTTGAAGCTCGTGGGTGTAGAAAAACTTGGGTGAGATGTGCTTCGTTCTATCCCCTTTGATATATCCACCTCGCACTTGGACGGTACAGGCGGCATTATCCTCAAAAATTATTGTGGGCTCATTCATATTTTGGGGAATCCCACATGAAATCTGGATGTGACTTATGACAGATCTCAACTAGGTACATTCTCGACTAGTTTCATGTAATGCCAATATTTCAGCGTGATTCGAAGATGTGGCAACCAGAGTTTGTTTTTGGATCTCCACGAGATAGTCGTACCATTGTATGTAAAAATATACCTAGTTTGAGAACGAGCTTTATGCGGATCCGAGAGATAACCAGCGTCAGCATAACCAATCAAACTAGAAAATTTATCTGAATTTGAGTAAAATAGTCCCAAATCTATTGTTCCACAAAGGTATCTGAGAATATGTTTGATTCTGTTCCAATGACGATGGGTCGGAGCGGAACTATATTTAGCCAATAAGTTAACAGCAAAAGCTATATCCGGTCTCATACATTGGGCTAGATATAGAAGGGCACCAATAGCACTCAAAAATGGTGTTCCAGAATCCAAAATATTTTCATCATCATCCTTGGGTCGAAATGGATCCTTTTTGGGATCAAGGGAAAGAACTACCATTGGGGTACATAATGGATGACGTTTTTCTAAACTAAAACGTTTTAGAATTTTCTCAGTATAAGCTTTCTGATGGATCAAAATCCCATCAGATTTATGCTCTATTTCTAATCCAAGACAATATTTCCTTTTCCCCAAGTCTTTATTTCAAATTCCCTTTTCAAATATTCAGCAGTTTTCTGAATTTCATCTTATGTTCCGATTAAATTCATATCATCAACGTAAACTGCTACAATTAAAAAACTGGATCCTGATTTTCGAATGAACACATATGGGCATATAACATCATTAATGTACCATTCTTTAATCAGATACACACTCAGACAATTATACCACATTCGTCTGGATTGTTTTAATCCATATAATGCTCTTTGTAACTTCACGGAATATAAACTACGATCTTTATTTATTTCAGGAAGTTTTAACCCTTCTGGAAGTTTTAACCCTTCTGGAAGTTTCATGAAAATATCAGCATCCAAGGAACTATACAGATAAGCAGTAACTACATCCATTAAATGCATTTCAAGATTTCGTTCTTTGGCCAAACCAATTAAAATTCGGAAAGTTATTGTATCCATTATAGGCGAATACGTTATGTCAAAATCAATCCCAGACCTTAGAGAGAAACCCTGAGCAACCAAACGAGCTTTATATCTAACAATCTCATTTCTCTCATTTCGTTTCCTAACAAATACCCATTTGTATCCAACCGGTTGGACACCCTCAGGTGTTTTAACTATGGGCCCAAAAACACTTTGTTTATTCAATGAATCCAATTCAGCCTGGATTGCATCTTTTCATTTCGGCCAATCATTTCGTTCTTTACATTTCTTAATGGATTGGGGTTCATATTCATTATTTATTATTTCAGTTGCTACTGCATATGAAAACATATCGTCTAATATAACATCTTTACGGTTCCAGATTTCTTTCATGTAATTTATTGATACTTCCTTATTTATGGATTCAGATGTTCTTTCATGATTAGGATTTTCAACTTTCACAATTTGCAGATCTTGAGATGTGGTATCTTTCAGGGGCATTTCTTTAACAACATTCTCATTTGGACCTTTTCGTTTTCGTGGTACATTATCTTTGGACCCAACGGGCCTACCACGTTTTCTCAAGATTTCAGATGATTCGTTTGCTATCATTTGTCTAGATTTATCAATTGGAACTACCAGTCGAGCGGGGGTATTTCGAGCAGGGATATGAGATTTAGTCACTCTAGTTGTATCGGTAAAATTATCTGGTAACTGGTTAGCAACCATTTGTAAATGAATAATCCTTCATACTTCACTTTCACATTGACCAGTACGTGGATCCAAATAATACAACTTTTCATTTTTCCATATGAGTTCATTATTTGTTTTGATAGGAGTCTCATTTTTACCAAGTCGTGGAAATTCTTGTTCATTAAAATGATAATTCGCAAAACGTGCAATAAACAAATCCCCAGTCATGGGTTCGAAATATCTAATTTTCGATGGTGAGTCATAACCCACATAAATTTCCAGACGACGTTGGGGTCCCATTTTGGTTCTTTGAGGAGGTGATATGGGAATATATACAGCACAACCAAAAACTTTCAAATGTGATATATCTGGTTTATGTCCATTTACTAACTGTAACGGAGAATATTCGTGATTTCCAGTGGGTCTGGGGCGTATCAGCGTAGCTGCATGTCCCCAAGCAGAAATTGGTAATTGGGTTCATAACAACAAAGTGCGAGCAATTATTTGAAGTCTTTTGATTAATGTTTCTGCCAACCCATTCGGGGTATGAACGTGCAGAACTGGATGCTCAACAGTAATTCCAATTGACATGCAATAGTCATCAAATGCCCTTGATGTAAATTCTCCAACATTATCCAAATGAATGGATTTAATTTGATAATCTGGAAATTGTGCTCTCAATTTAATTAACTGGGCAAGCAGATTAGCAAATGCTGAATTACGGGTTGATAACAAACAAACATGCGACCATCTTGCAGATACGTCGATCAACACCATAAAATATCGAAACGGCCCACTTTGTGGATTAATTGGTCCACATATATCCCCTTGGATCCTTCGCAAAAATGATGGACATTCGAAATTCACTTTAACATGAGATGGTTTAATTACCAACTTTCCTTGAGTACATGATGTACAAAAATAATCATTCGATAACAGGATTTTCTGATCCTTTAATGGGTGTCCATATGAGTTTTCAATAATTCTACGCATCATTGTAGATCCAGGATGGCCAAGTCTATCATGCCATAATTGAAAACTTTTGGGATCCAATATCTTTTGGCTCACATTTACATATGCTTTAATTGGGAATATTTTTGTATAATATAAACCAGATGATAATGTGTGGAGTTTTTCCAGAATGACTTTTTGTCCAAAAATAATGGATGTTATATACAGATACTCCACATTTTGTTCAATCGCCGTTTCCACATGATATCCATTGTTTCTTATATCTTTGAAACTCAACAAATTCCTTTTGGAATTACTTGAATATAAAACATTCTGGATACAGATTTTTGTTCTGGATACAGATTTTTGTTCCCTTCTCCAATAGATTATGGCTTTACCATATCCCTCAATTAAATTTGCAGGACCAGATATAGTATTCACTTGAGCCTTATAATTGAATATATTTAGAAAATATTTCTTATCTCGGAGGATAGAATGGGTGGTTGCGCTATCAATTAAACAAACACCTTGAATTTCCATATTCTATTCACATAAACAAAATATTCACATTAATATTCACATTACAAAACGTATCCATAAATATTCTGACTTTAATTTCAAAGATATATATAACAAAATTACAAAATCCAGTCAGAAATATTTTCATCACTCCTATACATATTTACAGATATGTAATTTAAGTTGCCTTCTGGTTTTCATTCTGATCTTCAGTGTAGTTTATGAAATTTTTGATATCCAAATCATCGAAGAAATCAGAGGTATGAAAACTAGAAACATTCTTCTGGGAGGTTCCCTCTCCACTTTCTAGATTAGCAACATTTGCCTGTACAGGATTCTTCCCTTTTAAGGAAGCTTGATACAAATCTATCAGGTGTTGGGAGGTTCGACATTAACGGTGGAAATGATCATTGCTTCCACATTTATAACAAACATTTTGGGAATTATTATTATTTCTATTCCAGGAATTTTCATTCCTGTTTTGGGTTTCATCTTTGGTCCAAACCAGGTTTCTACAATTATACGGATGAAACCTATTTCCAATTCTTCCATTATTTCGGCCTCGTCCACGGCCTTTATTATTAGTATCGCGGCCACAACCACGACCACGTCCAAAACCACGACCAAAATCACGACCTCGACCACGATTTGGGTTCCCACGACCACGAAATGTATTATTGTTTACTTCTGGTGGTGCCACAGTACCAGATGGTCGTAATTCATGATTTCTCATCAACAGTTGATCATATTGTTCCAATAATGTCAACTTAGAAATTAGATCACCAAAACTTTTGTAATCATGTTGTCGAAAACTCGACGATAGCAACACCTTGTCAGCATGGAAAGTGGAAAGAGTTTTCTCAATTTTCTCTTTATGTGTTACTTTTTCTCCACGAGATTCTTTGATTGTTGTTATTCAGTAGAGTTCAGAATTATACTCACTGACAGATTTAAAATCTTGGAATCTCAACTGATTCCATTCATATTGGGCTTTTGGAAGGTCAATCTCTCTTCTGTGTTCATATCTGTTTTTCAACGCGTTCCACAACTCAAGTGAATCTTCCATATTTAAATATTCAGATTTCAAGCTTTCATTTATATGGTGTCTCATAATCTTCATAGCTTGAGATTTTTGTTTTTCAGAAGTTTGATTTCGTTCCTCAACAGTATCCAACAAATCTATGGCTCGTAAGTGGATTTTCAAATCCATCACCCATGCTAAGTAATTACTTCCAGATAGTTCCAGTGCATGGAAATTCAGTTTTTTCAGATCCGACATTTTTCTGGTTTTATTTCACAACAATTTTTCCCAATCAGCAATAATTTAAAAACAACGATACCAAACACTTTCTGATCCCAAAGATCCATCAGAGCGGCGACTAGAGAGCATACTCGTGCTGATAACGTGTTATAAAAATAAAAATAGGGTCGGGGTAGAAGAGAAGAAAGCAGTTTTATATTAACTGGAAAATAAATTGGAATCAGAAAATAACCTGGTAATCTTGGATTGGATGCTTCTTGAAAACCAACTAAATAATTGCTTTTGAATACTAATAGTAGAACAGAGAAAGAAATGAGAGAAGAAACAAAGACTTGTGTTTCTGTTGTTATTGATCTCAAATGACATATACATATATATATATACTGAGAAATATTGAACATGTGTCAAACATATATATAAAATGTACATGCATTCATGTACGTGTACAGTTGGTGGAATCCACCTAATTAGCATATGGATTCACAACATTTTTAGATATATTATGCTATTTAATATTGTTTGATCGGCTGAGGTAAACGGAGATCGATTTCCACGAATGAGATGTGATTTTAAAGTTTATTTTGAAGTATTAGAGAATTGTAATGGTCTCATGTGTCTTTAGAGTTTCCATCGATAACATTGTGTGGAAATAAATTGTATGTAGATTTGAGAATCTGAATAAATTACTAATTTGAAGAAAATTTGAAAACCGTTTTAAAAGTATCATAATTAATTAGAAATGATATTTTCTAAACTATATTAGAATTTAGAACAAATTTGTTCAAAATCATAAGTATAAATAAGTTTTCATGATGGTTTCTAGTTAGTTGATGATTAAATAATCAAGTGTTATGAACATGATTGTTTTATCTCACATTAGATATCCTGAAAGAATAATGTGGATGTGTTAGTCTTGAGGATCAAGTTTTGTTGTCTTATAAGAGCCATATGTGATGAGATTAAGAGTTTATGCATGGGCTTGTTATCAACTATAATTAAATTGGGGATTGGGAGAGTGGATTATAGTTATAGTTGTTAATTTATTGGTTACACTGTAATTTACTTTCTCATCGTTCTAATGATCATGATTTTTTCTCATTTTGGATTTTTCTATAAAACTTTGTCTTATTCTCTATCTCTACTATCCCATTTTATTTTATTTGCTTTTATGATCATTAATACTTGTCTCCACTATAACGAAATGCTCATTTCTCTACGAATGGTATTTAGATAGCCAATTGCCAAATAGATGGTTCATGATTTTTGTTTGGCCATAATAAGCAAGGTTTTGGTGAGATGAATGAAAAAAGTTTTAAAGGATGGATAAATATCCTTAAGTCTCTAAAATTTTTATTTAAAATAAATATGGATTTTCCAGCCAATTTTTGAAGTTAGTTGCATAAGAGAAGGAAAAAAAATCAAAGTCAAAATAAAATATACATGTATAATGTATAATATATATATATATATATATATTCATAAGTTTTGTTAAGATTTAGTTTACTTTAGTCATAGAGATGAAGAAGCTCTAGCAGGATTCGGTACTGTTGGTGATCAATGACATATATGATTGTTGTATAGTAGTAAACCTTTGTGACTTTCTTGGTTCTCTATCGAGGCAAACAAAGATAAAAAGGCAACTAAGATTTAAGTCAAGTCAAATAGCCAAAATAAAATTAAAAGTTTGACTGGTGGTATTATAGAATCTTTATGGAGTGAGAAATTTTATCAGTGGTTAATAAACTCGAATAAGTATGTACTATAAAGAGTGATTCGATAATAAATATATTATATATTAGAATAGGCGCTCTTGTAACATGTTATAATCTTCAAAGTTTTCATGCTAATGGATGAAGTAATTTTAACATGTTCATATTTTCATGGACCTGTAATTAGTAAATATATGACTGCAGTGAAAAGTATGTCTATAGCTAGTGTGTTTTCCGAAAGCTAATAAGTGTTTCAGAATGTTTCTAGGAACAAAATTTTTGATAGATGGTCTTTGAGTGGTTTTATCTTAGAATAGATACCTGAGTGGGCATGCCTACCACGTATGGTGTATTGGCTTTATATTGAGTCATAGTCATTAGAAATAGATAAACTGAATTCTCATCGAAGAGTGAAGTATTAGATGTAATGGGTCAATTTTGATATACTTTGTTATCCAATATTATCTTGGTCATTCAACAGGGAAAGATCTAGTCCACTTTGTGAAATGTGATGCTATTGATGGATTATTTTGAGATAAATCTGAGGACATATTTTCTGCAGTAATAAGGATCAGATGCACCCTCTTGCATCTCTACAAGTTTTATGGATAACTACGAGTTAAAATAAGTGGTACACATGATTTAAGATAAATTTGGGAATACAAGTAAATTTGGGAATACGATGACTATACTAATCTATAAAAAAAATTGAAGACTATTCTAAAACCATCATACTGATTAGGAATTAGGTTTCCTAAAATTCAAATTAGTAAAGAGATCATTAGGAATCGTTAATAAGAATATGCTTCCTTGATGATTTAGGATCACTTTCCGACTAGGCAACTTTATACTTTAAATATGATACTTATATCTATTATTACGTATTCTAAAATAACAATATTGACGAGTGTTGAGGGTGTCAAATAATAATAAATTTATGCTAACTGTAGTACATGTATGGTCAATCCCACTGAGAAGAGTAATTAATTTTCATCTCACAGTGACTAGTTGAAAACTTTTTTTTTATATAAAATCATTTTAATAAAAAAAATAAATTAAGTTAAATGAAAAATTAAATTAAAATAACAATGGTAAAGTGAAACTAAATTTTGTATTCATCATTCTAATTGAAGATAAATTATATCAATTCAATAGACTCGATTATTACTATCGAACTAGCACCTAACAACCAATCTTTCATAATCTATTAGGTTGGCGGGATTCAGGTTAATTAATTTTATGTTCATCATCAAAACTAAAGATAAGTTACATACACTCGTGCTATAACAAATGAATGAACCCACCATATTCATTTAGTTAAGAAAGTTCTCACGAAAATATATAACAATAATTGTTGCTTAGGTTAATTAAATTGAACTAGAATTTAATCAATAAACTACACAAATTTATTAAATAAATTAATTCATGCAATCCTAAAAATGTAGAAAACTACTAAACATTTAATGATTTAACTATTAAGAATAATATCATGTTGAAGTGAAATAAAATAACGTTAAATACGTTTGGTGCATGAAATTGAACGGAGATGGACTATGTAGAGAAATCAAAAATAAATTTCAAAGAAATTTTTTTATTCATTAAATTCACCATAGAGTTGCAGGAAAACAATACATCATCTTATTGAATTACAATAGCTAAACGCTTATTTATAAAGGTAAAGAAACACAAAATGGCGATGCCTTAACTTTAGAACACTGTCGCCAATACCTTCGCCTTTAGTCAATGGCGACATCTTATATCTATCGCCAATTCTATTGCCAAGGGCACAGGCGACGTCTTATATCCATCGCCAATTCTATTGCCAAGGGCACAGGCGACGTCTTATATCCATCGCCAATTCCATCGCCAAGGGCATAGGCGACACTTCCATTTATCGCCAACTCTCACTGCAGGCACATACGATATCTTATATCTATCGCCAACTCTCATCGCCACAAGGACAGACGACACTTTCATTTATTGCCAACTTTCACGGTGGGCACAGGCGACACTTCCATTTATCGCTAACTCTCATTGCGGGTACATGCGATATCTTATATCTATTGTCAACTTTTTGTTAGGATTTTGACGAGAATTTGGGTATATTCCGGTATCCATAATTGGTTGGTAATTTGGAAAAGACTCGAAGACTGTTTTGGAAGTGTCATATTTGATTAGGAATGGTATTTCCTAAAGTGGGATTCTAATTAGGAAAGAGATCCTTGAGAATCCTAAATAGGAAAATATTTTCTTAATGTTTTACGATTACTTTATGAATAAGTAATCTAATGCTATAAATATGGTGCTTGTATCTATTATTATATATCCTGAGAGAACAATGTAGATCTAGTTGGTTAGATTTGGGAGGTGCCCTATGGGGGGCCTGGGAACCATGGAGACCATGAAGATCTTGAGTTCTAGGATCGAGTCTTGTTATTATGTGAAAGGCATATTGGGAGAGCTTATGTGTGAGATTGTAACCAATGTAATTGGGTTGGGGAGTGAGAGAGTGATATTCTGGTTGTAACTGTTGTTTTATTGTTACATAGTGAATTAGTCTCTTGTCGTCCTGACGACCGTGGTTTTTTCCCTTTTTGGGTTTCCACGTAAAAACCTTGTGTCTTATTTCTATCTCTATTTCTTGCCTTGTGTATATTGTTTTACTTTGTGGTTACCAATACTCGTCTCCGCTGTAATGGATCACTGATTTGTTCAACAAGTGGTATCGGAGCTAGCCGTGTTTTCCCAACAACTGGTATCAGAGCCCCTTGGTTTGTGATCTAGTGCTGGTGTGATCCGTGAGTTTTGTTTTGTCAAAGTAAACATGGGTTAAGGTAAGATGAAAGTGAAAGGTTTTTAAGGCAAGTTAAATATCCCAGAGTCTCTAAAAGTTCTAAAAAATATAAATTTGGTTTCTCTGATCGAGTTTGGAGCTGGTTGTGTGAGAAAAAAAAATTAAAGCTGAAAAAAAAATCTGCAAGTTTGTCAAGATCTGGTCTGCGGTAGAGATGAAAAAGCTTCGGCGGTATTTCTCGAGCAACGGCGGTGGTGATCTACGACATATATGATTGTGGTGGTAATGTAGCTTTGAGACTTTTGTGTTTTTCTGTTAACGCAAGTAAAGATCAAAAGATGTGGTCAAAGATTCAAGTTTGGTCAAATAGTCAAAATAAAATTGAGGGTTTGACTGGAGGTGTTTTGGAATCTTTGTGGGCTGAGAATTTTGATCAAGTGGCTGGCGAACTCGAATAAGGAAGGACTGTGAGGAGCAGTTCGGCAAAGGCTCCGATTGTACGCTGGGATAGGAGTCCTTATGTCATGTTTTGAACCACAAAGGTTGTCATGATAAAGGATAAAATAATTCTAGTGTGTCCACAATTGCACAGGCATCTGATCAGCATAGATGTGGGTGTGGTGGAAAGTATGTCGATGGCTGAGAAGTTTCCTGAAAGCTGATGAAGGAAACTGCACCAGGGTTTATTCAGCAAGTGTTTCGACATGTGCCGAGAAAAGAAAATCTTACGTTGATAGTTTCAAAGTGGTTTGTCTTAGGATGGATTGTACCTGAGTAGGTATACCTTCATGGTGGGGTATGATGACTCTGTTTTGGGTTGTGGTCGTCAGAAATGGACAAAGGAAATTCTCGTCAAGGGGTGGTTTGTTAGGATTTTGACGAGAATTTGGGTATATTCCGGTATCCATAATTGGTTGGTAATTTGGAAAAGACTTGAAGACTGTTTTGGAAGTGTCATATTTGATTAGGAATGGTATTTCCTAAAGTGGGATTCTAATTAGGAAAGAGATCATTGAGAATCCTAAATAGGAAAATGTTTTCTTAATGGTTTAGGATTACTTTGTGAATAAGTAATCTAATGCTATAAATATGGTGCTTGTATCTATTATTATATATCCTGAGAGAACAATGTAGATCTAGTTGGTTAGATTTGGGAGGTGCCCTATGGGGGGCCTGGGAACCATGGAGACCATGAAGATATTGAGTTCTAGGATCGAGTCTTGTTATTATGTGAAAGACATATTGGGAGAGCTTATGTGTGAGATTGTAACCAATGTAATTGGGTTGGGGAGTGAGAGAGTGATATTCTGGTTGTAACTGTTGCTTTATTATTACATGGTGAATTAGTCTCTTGTCGTCCTGACGGCCGTGGTTTTTTCCCTTTTTGGGTTTCCACGTAAAAACCTTGTGTCTTATTTCTATCTCTATTTCTTGCCTTGTGTATATTGTTTTATTTTGTGGTTACCAATACTCGTCTCCGCTGTAATGGATCACTGATTTGTTCAACAAGTGGTATCGGAGCTAGTCGTGTTTTCCCAACACTTTCATCGCCACAAGCACAGACGAAACTTTCATTTATCGCCAACTTTCATTGTGGGCACATGCGACTTCTCCATCTATGCCAACTCCTATTACCAATTTTATTTAATTTTGTTCTTTATATTGTAACTTTTTAGTTATTAATTAGTTCAATAAAATGTTTGATAACTAAATAATCTCACTTAGAAAAAATAATCTTGGGTTTATGGGACTATACAATCTTAAAATAGGGGTAGAATTATAACTGTTAACTAATTTTCATTTCATATATTTTCATTATTTTCGATTATCATTTGCTTTCATTTTATTTTAAATATTTGTGTAAAGAAACAAAAATATTTAAGAATTCTTCGTTATTCTTAAAATTTATCGGTATTTATTAATTATTTTAAGTTTATTTTAATTTATTTCTAAATTTATTTATTTTTTAAAAAATTTAAATCTGTTATTTATTGTAATAAAAATAAAAATTTTAAATATTTTTTAATTAATTTCATAATTAGCCTCGATATTCTTTCTTGAATTTTCTTAAATATTTTTCTACCTTCTTTCAAAATAAATTGCGGGATAAAATAGAAAATTTAAAAAAAAATAAAAAATAAAAAATAAAAAAATAAAACAGTTTGACGTACACAAACCAAGCAACATTTACTACTCTAGCAAGTACATGTACAGAAACGATGATAAGCAGGTGCTTACACAAAAGACGGCTTATATATACAAAACCCCTATTTGAGAGTAGAAGTAGTCGACATGGTACTTGTTGGACCGTCCCTGAGTAACTCAACCTAAAACGAAGCCGTTTTTGGCAGCATACTTGGCCAGCTGTAGAAACTCGTTCTCACTAATTAAGCCATCCTTATTCAAATCAGCATGATGTAACGCTCGCCACGCTCTCCAAGCCGGAAAATGCGACCCCAGGCTTTGGAACGCATTTATGAGATCTTTCCGGTTAAGGCAACCGTCGTGATCAGTGTCGAAACGCCTGAATACGCCGCTCAATTGCTTCTCGTTGTACGGACTATTTGATTGGGATTTATGAACCTTCTTCACCGTCACATCCCTTGAACAAGTTTTATCTACACCTCTTGTCCCCACTTTACTCATAATGTTTTCTTCTCTTCTATATCTACTAGTGTTTTGTGTTTTGTGGTTGTTTGGTGTGAATGGAAGTTTGTTTACTGGTCTTTATATAGCGAGAACAAGTATCGATGGCCTAACTTTACTTGCATCTTTCATCTGGGTATTATTTTTTTAAATTTATTTATTTATTTATTGTTTAATGCATTTTAGGAAGTGCTATTTTATTCCATGTATAACATTACAATGATCACTGCCAAAACTATCTTATAGCCTTTTATTTTTATTTTGGAAATTTCTCCTTTAAAAAAAAATTCTCTCATTAATTCAGGAACTACATATATTAATTTTATTTATGAAAAAATTAATTTTAAAATAATTATACAAATTACCCCTTTTCATAATTCTATATTAAAATAATTTTTTTAATATTGATAATGACCGAAATATTAAAATAATATTATCTACTAATTTAAATAGAAAATTAAATAAATATTTATACAAATAAATAATATTTTGAGAAAAAAAATATTTTTTAATTAAATTCATTTGATCATTGAATAAAAATTTGATAAATTCAAAAAAAAAATATGAGATACAAGATTTTTAAAATATATATATACGTGTTTTTAAATATTAAATTTTTATTGAAATTTATTTATATTTTAAGTTTTAAATTTTAATTTTTTAAAATTTAACGGATAATAATCTCAAAAGATGTTGACTAAAGTATTTTTTAAACATTTAAACTACTAATGTTTTTATGTAAATCAGATGAAATTTTTAAAAAAAAATATAATTTTGAAAAGACTTTAAAAATTATTATTTAAAAATAATAATTTCAAAATTCAAAATAAAAAAAAATAGAAATCCTTTCCAAAATCCATCATCTATTAGGGGTGGGCAAAAAAACATGCAAACACCTAAACAGAACCGAACCAATCCGAACCGAACACCTTCAGTTCGGTTCCTAGCATGTTTTTCTGAATATTCGGTTTTTAATGGAACCGAACACCCAAGGTAGGATGTTCAATTCGGTTTTGGGTTCAAGAAACCGAACCGAACACCTAAACATGTTTTAAAAATATTTTACATCTTTTAATATTATTTAAAGCTCAAATACCTAAAAAAAATCTACATATTTAGTTCGGTTTTGATTTTTATTTATTTAAATACTATACTTGATCTATATTTGAATCAATTTCATAAGAATATATTTTAATAAATATATATTTTTATATGTAGTCAAAATCAAGTCAATGAAATTTGAACACTCAAGAACCGAACCGAACATGTTTTAAGGTGTTCGATTTGGTTCGGTTTGCCATATGATATTTGGGTGTTCAAAAACACTAAGAATCGAACACCCAATTTACATGTTCGTGTTCGGATCCACTCGGAATCGAACCCAACATGTAGTTGCCCACCCCTATCATCTACGATTGAGCAAGTGCACCTTAAAAGATTCCAATTATATACATATAATTTTTGCTGGGTCTGGTGTCTGAGTGTTAGTGGTGGGAAGGAATCAGTTAAAGATTTGGAATAGTTGGAGTAGGACCTTATTCCAATAATGGTGTTAGATAAAATAACACAGAGTAGACATGTGCACTTCACCAAGTGATTTAAGATCTGCCTTTATTCGATTGACCATTTAGGGACTGGGATAACTATCTTATTTGGATTCTTCTCCTGAAAAGAGTAGCATCTATGATATGTTTTGTGTTTTCTGTATAATAATAATGATTCCACTTTTATCTAACAAAAAAGTTTAGTATACTAGCTCATCAATTTAAGTAGATATTGTTAGTGTGATGGAGATAGAAAGATACAGTTGGTGTAGAAGTGGGAAATTTTCGATTTCCCTTTCCTTTTAGAAAAAATTTCGAAAAACACCCGGCTTTAGGAATAGTTTAAAAATAATTTAGATGTAAATATAATTAAAAATAATTTAATTTTAATTTGAAAGTAGTTTTGGTAAGATAAGGAATCCAATTTTACGTGTATTATAGATCTTTGTTTTAATATATGCAATTAAATGTGATTGAAAAATATAATTTAATAGGTCTAGATTTCATTTATTTAGACTTGATTAAACAATCTATCTGCAAGTACTAGAATAAAATCAATTGGCTCAAAATGGTATAGTAGAATATCAATTTTTCAACAACCATAGTGAAAACATAGGAAGAGAGTTTTGTAGAGCGCTTGCAAGTGAGCTTTATGGAGAGATGATTTCACTAATCAGATGTTCTGGGTGGTAAGAATTGTTGGAATTATGATGAAAATTTTGAAATATTTCGATATTCAAAATTTGTTTGGTAATTTGTTCTAGACTTCTAATTTGGAAAGAAAAAACCTCCTCTGATTGGTTTTTGGCCAAAAACACCATTCTTGACTTTTCCGTCCAGAACATTGTTCCTATCCGTCAGTCTGCTCCCGCTTTTTTTTTTTTTTCTGGTTAAGGGTAGTTTCGTCATTTCGCTTAATTTAATTATTTTTATAATGTGTGTGGTTATGAAGACTCCATGTCACCCAGTAAAATAAAAAACTTAAAAATCAAAGTTGAGGGTGGGACTTACATTGTGGTCCTCGATTTCGAACAACAGGAAGACTTTCTTCACTTTCCCTCCATTTGTGACTCTTATTGACTTGGTGCATGTGGGGAAGACATTTTTATCTTTCTAGTTTTGATTCCGACAAGGTCTCTCTCTGAAGGTTTGCGTCATTTGGCTAATCTACAATTAGGGTTTCTATTCTGCGTTGGGTGAGACCTTCTAGGAGAAAGAATATATGGCTAGTCACAGTGAGGATAATGACTTGTAGTCATGCAACCCCATTGTTATTTTATTTTCTGATCCGTTGTTGACAGTTATCATGTCTATTTGTCTTGTTTTGGTTTAGGGTTTAGGAGTTCCAGCGTAGTAGTATTGTTCATATGAATTAAATTTGTATTTGGTATTCGGTTGTTCGTCTTTTTAGTATTTTGTTCTAGGATAAACCTTTGGTTAATTTGTTGATGGGTTATGTTCTGTTGTGTAATATATCTTTAAACTGCCACTTACAACCATGTTATGATATTGTAAAGTCCGCTTTATTAAAGGTGTGCATTTTGTGGAACTAGTTTTGTTTGTTTTGGGGTATTAAACGTTATTTGTGTATATATAAAAACCCTAATATTGTTGACACTCGTAACGCTACTGTATGCTCTGTGTGTATGGTTTTTTTTTTTTTAGATTCATGTTATGTAGTGTTTTTAACTCTGTCTCCATTATTACTATACGGGTAGGGGGAGCAAACTGATGTAGTTAAGGTGTTTGTTAACTACTATGGCAAGGTGTTTGCTATATCGTTACTAGAGTACTATTTATCCATGCATTAGGCGTCTTATTTCCTTTCAATATAGCATTAAAGAGTTTTGTTAACTAGATAGTTCCCTAGTCTCCAAGACTCTTCAAAACCTTTATAGGGATACCATCAGAACCACATGCTTTACCAACCTTCATATGTTTCAAGACTTCATTTACATCACTTTGTCTAATACGCCTATACCAACTGAGATTTCTATTTATTGCCAGGAGGTTATAAAAGTCTTGTTCATAAACTAAGTTGAAAATTCTATCAAAATAGGATTTCCATCTCTCCTTAATCTCTTATCCCCTGTTATTACATGTTGAGCTTCATCTTTAATTCATTTAACTTGACTTAAATCTCTACTTTTCTTCTCCCTTAGTTTTGCGAGCTTTTAAATACCCTTTTTCCTTTCTAGTGCCCAATTGTTGGTACAGACCTTCTAGTGCTTTACCATGGGCCACACTGACAACCTATTTTGCCTTTTTTTAACTCTCTTATATTCCTCTAATGCCACATTATCTAACGCAGTTGGTAGTCTTTTATACCACTCCCTTTTAGCCTTAATAACTTTTTGTACCTCCTCATTCCACCACCATGTATCTTGAGACCGAGAATCTGACTCTTTAGATACTCTAAGAACTTTACTTGCCACTTCCTTAAAATACCTTTCCATTTATTGCCATAAGTCCTCTGCGTTAACTTCTAACCTCTAAACATCCTCTTTCAGCAACTCTTCCTTAAAGGATTTCTTGGTAAGATCTCATAGTTTCACCATTTTATCCTTGGTTCAACCATTTTCTTTTTCCTTTCCCATTTACTTTTGGTCCTGATATCCAACACCATAATCCAATGATTGGTTGTCAATGCTTCACCCGGAATGGCCTTGCAATCCTTATACTTACTCATATACCTTTTGCAAGTAAGTATGTAATCTATTTGACTTTGAGTACGTCCATTCTTGAAAGTGATTAAGTGAGATTCCCTATTTTCAAAACAAGTGTTTGTCAACATTAGGTTGTAAGAGACCGCAAAATCCAGGATATTTTTTCCCTCCTTATTCTTAGTTCCAAACCCATAACCCCTATGAACTTTATCATAACTGACACTACATTTACTGGTATGATCATTAAGGTCTTCTTCAATGAAAATTCTTTGGTCATCTGGTATTCCTTGCATAAGTTCATCCATCTCCTCCCAAAATTTATCATTGGTTTCCTCATTTAGACCTACTTGAAGGGTATATCCACTTATAACATTAATTGTATCATCCCCCAGCACAAGCCGAATCAAGATAATTTTATCCCCCCCCCATTCTCTTCACTTCCACCACCTTGTCTTTAAACTGAGGCTGAGCAATAACGCCTACACCATTCTTGTTGTTATACAAACCACAATATCATAACTTATATCCTGAATTGTCTATCTCTCTAATTTTATTGTCTTTCCATTTGGTTTCCTGTAAATATGTTGTACCAACTTTTTTTCTTTTTAGGGTATAAACAAGTTCAATGGACTTCCCTGTCAACGTGCCAATGTTCCAACTCCCTAAAGCGGCTTCCTTGGACTAGTTTCTTTATGTTGGGGCCCCTCCTTAATTGAGAAGATTCTAGAATGTGCTAGAGCATGTTGAAAGATGGTGGAAGTTATTAATCTAGAAGATGGTGGAAGGATAAAAGAAACATGGAGTATTCTAGAAGTATGGAGTTATCTAGAATCATCAAGATGAGCTTATGGAGAATTCTAGAGACACAATCATAGCCACACATTAAGTAGGTGCAATATCCACCACATGTTAAGGGGGTGGAATTGCCTATAAAAAGGGGAGATCCTCATTTGTACAAACTATCCTTAGAAGCTTGAAAATACTTCACCTAGAAATCCTCTAGTGTAGAGAGAAGTGAGAGTCATAGCTTGGGAAGCATAAATCCTCAAGCTTGAGTTAGCCATAAAAGTGTGAGGTTATTTTACAAAGTGTATTGTACTCCCTATTATTATAATAGAGAAGAACCTCCACATTGGAGGATTATAAACTCTTACTTTCCTATTGCCAACCTAATTTCTTAGTGCCCATCTTGATTTCACAAAGAGGGAAAATCTGAAGTTTTTAAATAGTGGTATTAGAGCCTGGTTCATTAGAAGTCGGTGCTAGCTCTTGTGGTTCACGATGGAGAATATTGTCACTTATGATGGAGACATGTTCAAGCTCACGGCTAGTAACTATTCCTATTGGAAGCCGATGATGGAGGATCATCTGTATTGCAAAGATTTGCACGAGCCCATCATCAACAAAACCAAGATAGAAGGAAAAAGTGATGTAGAATGGAATTTACTCAACCAGAAGGTTGTCGCTATGATCCGTAAGTATATCAATAAAACTCTCTTTGAACATGTTTCTACTTATACAAATGCTTATGAATTATGGACTAAGCTTGAGTGAATGATTCAAAAGAAAACCCCTCGTAATAAAGCGAATCTAGTTCGGAGGTTGGTAAAGTTGGAGTATAAGGATGGTCAAAGCATGATTGAGCACTTGAATAATTTTAAGGGGCTTGTGAATCAACTAATCAAGATTGACATGAAGATTGATGATGAGTTGCAAGCTCTTCTACTTTTTAGTTCTTTGCCTGAAAGTTGGGATACGCTCGTTGTCACTCTTAGTAACTCTGCTCCAGAAGGAAAGCTTACCATGGATACTGTCAGTGACAGTCTTCTCGGTGAAGAAGCAAGACAAAATGAAAGAGGTGAATCTATCTCACTCGAGGCAAATGTTATTGAGCATCGAGGAAGAAACAGAACACGTGAACGGAGTAAGAGTCATGGTCCACACCAAGCTCGAGGTCGATCCAGATCACGCTCAAAAGACACATGCTATTACTGTGGAAGAATAGGCCACAAGAAAGTGGAGTGTCGGTTATTAAAAAGGGATCAAAAGATTGGAAATGTCAAACCAGATCAAATCAATCCAACTGATAAGCAAGAAAAGAAGAGCACTACAGCATTGGACACAAAAGAAGACTTGTTCTACCTTGTCCAATAAGGTAATATTCTAAATATTTCTCTCGAAGATAGTTGTTAGATTATTGATTCTGGGGCTTCCTTTCATGTCACTCCCTACGAAAGTTTCTTCTCATCTTACAAAAGCGGTGATTTTGGCACCATCAAAATGGGAAATCAAGATCGAAGTAAAATTATCGGGATAGGAGATATTATCTTGACAACAGATACTGTGTGCAAGTTTATCCTTAATTATGTGAGGCATGTACCAGATATGCGCCTCAATCTCATCTCCGCCGGAAAGCTAGATGATGTTGGTCTTGTGAATTACTTCGATGAAGGAAAGTGGAAGCTTACTAAAGGAAGTTTGGTCATGGCTCGAGGTAAGAATGAAGGATCATTGTACGTGATGCAAGTCAAACTATCCAAAGGACGGTGAACATTGCGACCGAAGATATCGAGATATGACATAAAAGATTTGGGTACATAAGCGAGAAAGGTTTTCACATCCTTGCTCGAAAGCAACTCCTCCCTGATGTGAAAGGTAAGTCGCTCAACCCATGCATTGATTGTTTAGCTGGAAATCAACATAGAGTTTTTTTTCAAAGATCTTCTCCACCTACAAGGAGAAAGAGCATTCTAGACCTAGTGCACACTGATGTGTGCTTGATGTTTGAGAAATCTATTGGTGGTGTATCATATTTTGTCACCTTCATCGATGATCATTCAAGGAAGGTATGGTTGTACTTGTTAAAGTCTAAAGATCAAGTACTTGATCCATTCAATGAGTTTCATGCCAAAGTGGAACGTGAGACTAGGTCGAAGATAAAATGCGTACGATCAGATAATGAAGGAGAATATAGAGGTCCTTTCGAAAGCTATTGTAGGACATATGGGATAAGACTTAAGAAGACGCCACCAAAGACACCACATTTAAATGGATTGGCTGAGAGGATGAACCAATTAATAGAAGAAAGAGTTCGATGTGTACTATCTCATGCCAAATTACCTAAGGCATTTTGGGGGGAAGCTGTGATGACCGTGGTCGATTTAGTCAACCTCATGCCGGCTGTTCCTTTGGATGGAGATATCCCAAATGAGGTTTGGTCAGGTAAAAAGACTTCTTATAATAATCTCAAAGTGTTTGGATGTAGGGCATTCGTTCATATCCCAAAAGATGAACGAGATAAGCTTGACTCAAAGACTAAAGAATGCATCTATCTCGGCTCACCCAAGGATGCGTTTGGATATAGACTATGGGATCCAAACAATAAGAAGATCGTTCGTAGTCAAGATGTTATATTCTTTGAAGATCAAACAATTGAAGACATCCAAAAATCAGAGAAGCCGAAATCAAGAAGCAACGAGAACATAGATATTCCACCAATACAACGTGAGGAGAATATTACAACTGAAACTAATAGTGGAGAGGATCAAGAACGATAATGGAAGAAAATAACCTAGAACCTTAAGAAGAGCAAGTTCAAGAAGATCCCCAACTGAGACGATCAACAAGAGTTCGAGACTATCTACTCGATACAATCTAGAAGAATATATAACTCTCGCTGATGAGGGAGAGCCACAAAGTTATGAGGATTCCATGACTACTAGTCACAAGTCCGAGTGGATAAGAGCCATGCATGAAGAAATGCAATCCTTGCATGAGAATCACACTTATGAGCTTATAGAACTACCAAAAGGGAGACGAGCCTTGAAAAATAAGTGGGTGTATTGAATTAACAATGAAGATATTAGCTCGAAGCCCCGGTACAAAGCTCGTTTGGTCGTAAGAGTATTCAGTCAAAAGAAAGTCATCGACTTTGAAGAAATATTCTCTCTAGTGGTAAAGATGTCATCTATCCGAGTTTTCCTTGGCTTAGCAGCAATTCAAGATTTGGAGATCGATCAACTCGATGTCAAAACCACATTTCTTCATGGAAACCTAGAAGAAGAGATCTATATGGAGCAGCCTGAAGGGTTTGTAGAACCAGGTAAAGAAAATATGGTATGTCGCCTGACAAAAAGCTTATATGGAGTTAAGAAAGCACCAAGACAATGGTATAAAAAGTTCGACTCCTTCATAGCGAAACATGGATTCAAGAAGACCGAGACTGATCATTGTGTCTTCATTAAAAGGTATGCAAGCAACGACTTTCTCATACTTCTTCTCTACGTTGATGATATGTTAATTGTTGGACATAACCGCTGGAAGATAGATAATTTAAAGAATGACTTAAGCAAGAGCTTTGTTATGAAAGATTTGGGACCAGCGAGACAAATGCTTGGGATGAGGATAACTCGTGATAGATCAAAGAAGCTATTATGGCTTTCCCAGGAGAAATATATCGAGAAAGTATTGGAAAGATTCAACATGCACAAAGTAAAGCCCTTCAACATACCGCTTGCTGGACATTTCAAGTTATGTTGGGATCAATGTCCAACAAGTGAATGTGAAAATGACAAAATGAAGATGGTTCCATATTCATCTGCAGTAGGCAGTCTCATGTATGCCAAGACGTGTACAAGACCCGATATCGCCTATGCAGTTGGTGTAGTAAGCCGCTTCGTGGCTAATCTAGGAAAGCAGCATTGGAATACAATTAACTGGATCTTCAGGTATCTGAGAGGTACTTCCAAGAAGTGCTTATGTTTTGAAAAGGGAAGCATGTGTTAGAAGGATACACAGATGCGGACTTGGCTGGAGATACTAACTTCAGGAAATCATCATCAGGTTACTTGACTTTTTTGTAGGGGGGAGCTATTTCCTGGCAATCAAAGTTGCAAAAATGTGTTGCTTTATCCACCACTGAAGCTGAATATATTGCAACTATTGAGGCATGCAAAAAGATGTTATGGATGAAGAATCTACTACTGGAGTAGGGGATAAGCCAAGACATGTACGTCTTAAAGTGTGATAATCAAAGTACAATTCACTTAGCTAAGAACTCAACTTTTCATTCTCGCTCAAAATACATTGATATATGACTTCATTGGATCCGAGATGTTCACAAGAAAGGCAACTACATCTTGAAAAGGTTCATATAGATGAGAATTGGTCAGACATGATGACGAAAGTCACACCAATCAAGAAGTTTGAAGACTGCTGTGAAAGTTCCGGTTTACTACTACCTCTCAATTAAGTCGTGAGAGGGAGATTTGTTGGGGTCCTTCCTTAATTGAGAAGATTCTAGAATGTGTTAGAGCATGTTGGAAGATGGTGGAAGTTATTAATCTAGATGATTGTGGAAGGACAAAAGAAACATGGAGTATTCTAGAAGTATGGAGTTATCTAGAATCATCAAGATGAGCTTATGGAGAATTCTAGAGACACAATCATAGCCACACATTAAGTAGGTGTAATATCCACCACATGTTAAGGAGGTGGAATTGCCTATAAAAGGGGGAGATCCTTATTTGTACAAACTATCCTTAGAAGCTTGAAAACACTTCACTTAAAAATCCTCTAGTGTAGAGAGAAGTGAGAGTCATAGCTTGGGAAGCACAAATCCTCAAGCTTGAGTGAGCCACAAAAGTGTGAGCTTATTTTACAAAGTGTCTTGTACTCCATTATTATAATAGATAAGAACCTCCACATTGGAGGATTATAAACTCTTGCTCTCCTATTGCCAACCTAATTTCTTAGTGCCCATTTTGATTTACAAAAAGGAAAAATCTGAAGTTTTCCAAAACTTTAGCCGCATTCGTCCATAATGTGATAGCCTTTCCTGTTATGCACCAAATCCGAGTGCTAATGTGGTGAGACTAGCTTTTTTACACCTACCCGTCCATGGCATAAGAACACCTACTCATACTCCATACCATCTAGGCGGCGATGAGGTGGAATCCCTTGCTCATGTAACACTACACCTGGATGCCAATATAGTCCGTGCTTAGGGGAGCACGCCCCAACGATATATTGATTATTTAGAGAATTCAGAGAAATTTATATGCTGATTGCCGACCTACCACAACCCTCGTCCTTTACTCATTTTAATTTAAAAAATTACATAATTATTTAATATATTTTATCATTTGAAATTTATGATTAATTAAAATATTAGTGTTATCAAATACTATTAATTTATATAACTTATATATTAATATTAATATAAATTTAAAATTTTAGTTTTTATTCCGTTTGAATTTTTAAAAAATTTTCATGAACCAAACGGAATAGAAGAAGCGATTCAATTTGGTTTCCCTTTTATGACCTGCCAGTGAAAGTGGGTTTGGTAATTTATGTAGTGTAGATAAAACCAGTCCTGTGGAGCTCAAAGTTAATCCAATTATGGAATTCCCAAAACCCCAATTCCCAACTAACCCTCTCATCTCCCTCTCTACTTTCATCCACCAAAACTGTCTCCGGCTCGGCTCTGAGCTCTCCACTCGGCTAGACGACACCAAGCGCTTCGCCGCAACCCTAGCTGGCAGCCTCCAACGCCACACTCTCCCTCCCTTTGCTTCCTTATCACATCCACAGCCGAAGCACGCCTTCGCCGCCACTCTCTCTTCTGATTACGTCGCCAAGACACTCGCTGGCACCGCCGTCTATACAGTTAGCAATTCCAATAATGAGTTCGTGCTCATCTCCGACCCTGCCGGAGCCAAGTCCATTGGCTTGCTTTGCTTCCGACAAGAAGACGCCGAGGCATTTCTCGCTCAGGTCTGTCTCACATTTGCTTTACTTCTGTTCTTAATTGCCTTAATTTTCATATTTATTAATGTGTTGTTGGTGATTTCAGGTCCGATTGCGACAGAGAGAGCTTCGGACTCAAGCTAAGGTTGTTCCAATTACACTTGACCAGGTGCACTACTATATTGAACTTTTGAATTTTCATATTATTGAATTTCTATCTATTGTTATGAAAATAGTGTTTATTATACTTTAGAGGAATGTGTGTTTTTCAAAATTATGCTGTTGATACTTTAGTGTTGCCGTGTGTTTTCAGGTTTACATGTTGAAGGTTGAAGGAATTGCTTTTCGTTTTATGCCTGATCCTGTTCAAATAAAGAATGCGCTAGAGGTGTGTTTATTAGACTGTGCCGCGTTTGTTTGCTATGCTTTCTCAAATAATAATCTTGGTTGATCATATGAGATTATTAAAATTGTTGCGTTGTTATCAGTTGAAAGCTTGCTTTCTCAAATAATAATCTTGGACTTGGTTGATCATATGAGATTATTAAAATTGTTGCATTGTTATCAGTTGAAAGCTGCTGATATCAAGACTGGATTTGATGGAGTTCCTGTTTTTCAGGTATGGAATAACACTTTTAAACTATTTATTTGACAGTGCTATTCATAATTGCATCATGGGATTGACTTCTTTGCATTGTCCTTGCAGAATGATTTTAATATTCTCTCCTGTTGTGTCAATAGTTTTTCTATTGCTGAGTACTTCTTTATCAGAGGTCTATTCTGAATTTGCTTTGTTTCTACTAAATATAATGTTAGACTGTGCATTATCCTTTTTGGATTAGATTTGAATGTTAATCTGCCAATCACTTTCATACATATAGTTGAAAATGTTATGCACCGCCGCAGACCCATGTTGATGGGTTTAATTCAAATTAGTCTACTCAGTATATAAGAATGAGTTCATTTCTTTGGTGGAATTCTTTCATAAAGGAAAAGTATAAGAGAATAATTACTTTATTATAATGCGTCACACACTTTTCTTTTTCAACTTTTGTGGGAGTAAAACATTAGCCAGCAGTAGACTGAAGAATACGTGCATTTTTATTGCTTAGCCTGGTGCATACTAGGTACAAACACATGATATGGATATGTGCATTTGCATGTTTGTCAGTGAGGGGTGATTATGTTTTCTATCTTTCTTCTCACATGATGTTGAGAACTTTATAGAACCACAATAGATGCTTTTCCATTTCTCACATCATCCAATGTTTTATTTTCTGCAGTCGGATCTTCTAGTAGTGAAAAAGAAAAACAAGCGCTACTTGCCAATATATTTCCAAAAGGTTAGCTGATGATACTAGAGCCTTTTTGTTATATGTTGATCAGATCATAAAGTCTTTGTATCTGTAGTTTCGACATGGTAATAGTAATACCTATTCTTTGCTGTTTGCTGTGCAGGAAGATATAGAAAAAGAACTCTCTAAAGTCAGGGTGTCAAGAGGAATTGGAGTTTCTCAACATATAATGGTATTGATAGTGTGTATTTGCTAGTTTTATATATATATATATATATGAAAGGTCGTCAAGAAATGTGATTGGAAAACATAAAAATTTAGAATTATAAACAGTAGATGGTCTGAGGAGACCCATTGAAGGTTCGCAAGTTTGTGCATTAGTTATACGTATTTGTTCTAAGTTATTCCTCACTCTAATAGATTGAGATGCAGTAGTTGCAGGAAATACTGTTTTGCTGATGAACTGCCACTTATTTTCATTAGTGAAATCTATACTAGGTAGGTTTTATATACAGTTATACGACAACATAATCAACGAAAAGGAAACAAATAAATGACTGAAAAACTTGTGACAACTAAGATAAAGAAATTAAGCACATGCTGTTAATATTTGAATGGTTTTCTTCTAATAATAGGTACCCTTTTCTGACAGTAGAAAAGTGTTAAATTTTGCTTATGCTATCAGCTCACACCACCTCCCATTCCTATACTCAATATTCATTTGAATGTGTTTGGACAGGTAGGAAGTTTGGAAGATGTTCTAAGGAAAATGGAGGTAATGAGTCAAATTTCTGACTTCATTTAATTACTTAGGGAAGACTTACTAATTTCATTTGATGCAGACGAGCGAGAAGAACTCAGGCTGGGAAGATATGATTTTTATTCCACCAGGTAAAAGCCACTCTCAACACATTCAAGAGGTGGCTAAAGTATGATAACCTGATATGTTCAAATGACAATTAGAAAGGTTTTTAAAGCAAAGAATGAATTCATATCCTGGGTCCACTTTTCTGACCAAAATGAGTTTCTTCATCTCTGTTTCTTCTCCCACAAGGAGAATTTTCAATCACAAAAAGTGGAACAGCCTGCAAATCAGATGCTAAGAAGCACAATGTTTCTATGGAAAAAGAAATCAAGTAGATAGAAGAGGGAGTTCGTAGATGTTCATTTCAGAGAGCTAAATGCAACGTGGCAGGGCTGCATTATGGGAAATTTGCTTTGATTTGTATGTACTATTCTTTTTTCAGATCCAAGGTATTAATTTTACCCAAATTTGAGTTGACAGAGTCTTTATCATTCTCTAGCCTTGGTTACACCAGGTTTGCTAAATATGAATGCCTATGGTGACTCAATATATTTATTTATTACACTATCATCATGTTTTTTTAAAACAGTGACTCGAACATTAGTACATTCCAGTACCCACGTTTGTTAACAGGTCATTTGGGGACCTGTCAATTGTGTTAAAGGGTTGGTTTCATAAGTTTAGTGCTTAGAAGGTTCTTATATTTGAATGTTTTGCCATTTTATTAAAAGCCATTTTGTTGAGTGAAGTCAGAGGTTTCTTTAATTCTAAGGCCAAAAATGATATTCCTATTTTTGTTTTGCAGAAGTGAAATCATTATTAGACTAGTATAATAGTAGCCTATTATTATGTACTTCAGCTTTAGCCTTTATATGGTCAATGGCAAACTGCCAATATCATTTCAAGTTTATTTTGTGAATTTTATATATTGGTTTGGTTTGGGTTGCCGCCCAAATCTGCTGACATTTAGTTTATGTAATGATTTATTACTCGACATTCAGATGAGAGATCAATGACAGTTCACCAGACTCCAGTGCTAATTGTCGTGTTAAACATGTCCTAAAATCATGATTATTGAGTTGAGTTGTAATATGTTGATACCCAACCTAATAAAAGAAGAGATTAACGTTGCCAGATCAACTTATTTTATTAGTACGTTTATCAAATATATGCAATAAAACCAATGCTCTGGGATCTTGTAACGAATAAAAGCTACCTATCATTGCGTGTATGAAATAGACATGGCAACCAAACGGTTGTTGGTGGCCCCTCTGTAGCGTAATCCACCAAGTCATTACTCTTATCTTACCTACTAGTTTTATCTTTTTACCATCTCTAGAAAAGTGCAAATTTATTATCAGTTTTTGGTCATGGAGGTGAACTAAAATCACCTTTCTATGGTTCTTTGTTAGGCGTCGCATAAAAGTTGAAAAAACTGTCGCATAAAAGTTGAAAAAACTATGTACCTTTTGCTTGTGGGGTTTATGTACATGTATGGACACTACACTTGAAGTGTCAACCTTAGGAAAGGAAATCCTCAACCAAGAGATGACACTTGGAGCTATTTTAATGGTTTAACTTCCATTGCGATACACTCAAATTTCGCTCTCTGGTTTATTAACAATAATAATAAAGAAGATTAATAAATCTGATATATAATTGATTGCAATAGTGAAGTATTAACTTGTAGATGAAAAAAGTGGTAGGTAGGTTATATATGCATATATAAATACAACGTAATAGCGTGAGCCCACTTAAAAATATATATGAAGCAAATTCGGTGTTGAGAAAAATGGGCGAGGGAATTGGTATTCAAAAAATGTTGAAGACAACAGCTTCAAAAGCTCTGGTTATCAGAATCAACTTGCTTTTCATTGCAATTTTTATCATCATATATGTTGGCATGTTTCTGCAACCATCTTCGTCTGTCTACTTTAAAAACGCTGCATCTCTTGTTAGATGCTCATTGCGTGAGTGCCATCACAAGGTAAGGTGAGCCTATTATACATATAAAGTTATGTCAACCAATTAAATGAAACCCATTTTGTTGAATTTGATTGTTTATAAATTTATTATGTGTAGGTGGAGAAGGGCATGAAGATGGAGGAGATACAGATTGTGAAGAATGAGACAGAGAGCAAGAATGTGACGAAATTGGAAGTGCCGAGTTTCATGGATGAGATAACAAGCGGTGGTAGAATGAAGATTGGGATGGTGAATATGGAAGAATACAATGTAAGTGAATGGAGAAGATATGGGGAGATAATTTCGGTTGGAGTTGAGAAAGTGTCGGAGTTGTTCAAATGGTCTGATTTGTTTCCTGAATGGATAGACGAAGAGGAAGAGAATGACAGTCCTTCGTGTCCGGAGATTCCGATGCCGGATTTCGAAGGGTATGAGAAGATGGATGTGGTGGTGGGGAAATTGCCTTGTAAGTATCCGGAAGAAGGGTGGAGTAGGGAGGTGATGAGACTGCAAATGCATCTGATAGTGGCTAACTTGGGTGTGAAGAAAGGGAAAATGGATTGGAATTGGAGGATAAAAGTGGTGCTGTGGAGTAAGTGTAGACCGATGTTGGAGATTTTCAGGTGTGATGATTTGGTGAGAAATGAAGGTGATTGGTGGTATTATGAACCGGAGGTTGCCAGGTTGCATCACAAGGTTTCCTTGCCTGTTGGGTCCTGCAAGCTCGCTCTGCCTCTTTGGGGTCAAGGTATGCCTTTACATGTGAATTAATTGTTGAAATGATAAGCTTGAATTAATTGTGTTAAAAATGAAATTAAATGTGCATTAATGGTAAGATAAGATTTAATTAATTTCGATAGAAAAAATTAAAAAACACGCGCCAGGTAGGGATCGAACCTACGACTTTCTGCTTAGGAAACAGACGCTCTATCCGCTGAGCTACAAGCGCTTTGACTAATTTGTGTATTACGTAAGTTTAACACTAATTTCTACCTTAAAAGTATATTTGCTTGCTTATCACTGAAGTTTGTAGGTAAAGTGGTTGATTTTCAGTTGAAACTTGTTTGTCAGTTGGTACTAATCATGATTAGCTTAATTAATTACAACATGGTTGAGTCCTCGTCCAATTATTATTTGCTAAGTACAATTCCAGCTGATTGGACACACTATCTTCCGAGACTTGTTCAAACTAAATTTTTAAGCTCATTTCACACGATCTAATTCTTTTTTGTTAAAATTCAGGAATACACGAGGTATATGACGTAACGAAGATAAAACGCTCGACAACAAGAACAAAACGACAAGCATACGCGACAGTCCTCCACTCCTCGGAATCCTACGTATGCGGCGCAATAACCTTAGCACAAAGCCTACTCAAAACCGGCACAAAGCGAGACTTAATCCTACTAATAGACAACTCTATCTCCATTCCCAAACGCGAGGCATTATCCAAATCCGGATGGCAGATCCGAATCATCACCCGGATCCGAAACCCGAGAGCCGAAAACAACACATACAACGAATACAACTACAGCAAATTCCGACTCTGGCAACTCACCGACTACGACAAGATAATCTTCATCGACTCCGACATCATCGTCCTCCGCAACATGGACCTCCTATTCCACTTCCCTCAAATGTCCGCCACCGGCAACGACGTCCACATCTTCAATTCCGGGATAATGGTAATCGAGCCTTCCAATTGTACATTCAAAACGCTGATGGACCGACGGGACGACATCGTTTCGTACAACGGCGGTGACCAGGGGTTTTTGAACGAGATATTCGTATGGTGGCATCGATTGCCGAGGAGGGTAAATTATTTGAAGAATTTTTGGGCGAATACGAGTTTGGAAGCGAGTGTTAAGAATCATTTATTTGGAGTGGACCCACCGGAGGTTTACGCGATACATTATCTGGGGTTGAAGCCGTGGTTGTGTTACAGGGACTATGATTGTAATTGGGATATTGATGATCAGCGTGTGTATGCGAGTGACGTGGCGCATAGGAGGTGGTGGAAGTTGCATGATTCGATGGATTTGGAGTTGCAGAAGATGTGTGGGTTGACTGAGAGGAGGAGGATTGAGTTGGATTGGGATAGGAAAAAGGCTGGGGAAGCTGGGTATAGTGATCGGCATTGGAATATTAGTGTCACTGATCCTAGAAGGAACAATTTGATTCATTAGTTTTTTTATTATGTTATGTGGAATGGTTTTTGTTTGTTTTTCCATGTAATTTATGTGTGTATAGACAGAGAGCCATGCCTACTTGATAGAATGAATGAAGATTGAGATTTTTGAATGAATGTTATTATTGTTATATGTGGATTTGGTGTAGAAATGAAATGTCAAAAGGAAAATCTGACCAAAAATGTATATCGAAATGGAATTGTCAGTGGCCAAAGGAAAGACTTCTACCTCACAAACACTGTTTGTTGTAAGAGTCAATAATTCAACAACCATTAGGTCTGATAGTAATGTGTTGTGATGTGATTATATCTAAGAAAATGTTATCTTTCTTGAGGTGGTTAGACACTTGTCGATAATTAACTCAAATTAGCTACTGCAATACGGATAAAAATAAAAAATAAAAAACAAATAAATAAATGTGGAGTTCTACTAAAAATTTCAGGTAATGGTTAAACCTTTTTCTGTAGTACGAAAGATGATCGCACGTGTTATAATATTTCAATTGTAATCTGATATTACTCAGGATATTGGATATTGGTCACCTTTGCAGGTTTTCCAAACGCAAGCTGGGTAGGTTTGTTGGGCTGGAAGATTTGGTTGGTTTTCTTAGACCCAAGATCTATGTCCTGATATAATTAAGATTCGTGCCTCCTGCTTATTAAATCCGAGTAATTTTTTAATCCTGTCTATAGATACCTCTTTTATAAGGATGGTATGGATTTAGTGCGGCTCTTCTGCTCTCTGCTTTATTGAGTATGTAATTTGTGTTTTTATTTTCGTTTATTTTATGGTTTTTGTAGGGGTGTCAAAATGGGTCATGAGACGATGGATCGACACGAACCCATTAAAATAAATGGGTAATGAGTTGAGGTTAAATGGACTTCGATCCATTAGCGACACGACTCGTTTAATACTATTATAAATGGGTTGGGTTGGGTTTCGTTAATGGGTTAACGTGTTAACCTGTTTAACCCGTTTAACTAAACTCAAAAAATTATTTTTATATATGAAAAAGAAAATTAATAAATTTATATTATATATTTAATCATATCAATAGTAATTTTAACTTATATAATTTTATCAGCACTTTTTTTTTAAAATAATAATTTGTACCTTTATTAAAGTTTTTTTTATTTGAATTATTTAATATTTTTTATATACAAATAATTAATTAGAATTTGACACGATGGGTTGACACGACTTAACACGAACTCGATAATAAATGGGTTGGGTTGAGGACAAATGGGTTGACACGATTATGACATGAATCCGTTTAACTCGTTTATAATGAATAGGGTTGGGTTTGGTTCGACACGACCCGTTAACACGTTTTGACACCCCTAGTGTTTTTTAGTGCTCAGTTCGTGTATTTTTTTTTATGTGACGGTAAATTATACCATTTTGATTCATAGTAATCCATCTCACTCTGTATGATGTCTCTGTGGAGTAGTACATTAGTGGATCAACCTCGTAATCTTCGTATTTAAGTATTATTATATGTATTTAATTGGTTTAGTAACTAGGTTCCTTTTAAAAAGTGGTATCAATGCGTTTTGTTTAGTCAAACTCTAGATTTATAGTGATTCGAGTCTTTGTGTTAGTTTGTAGGATTATTAGTGAGTCAATTAAGGGTTACTACTCTTTCGTTGTAGATTTATCTTCGATCTCAGGAAAATCTGAGAAAGATCTGAGTTGTTTTTGTGCTTGTGTCTAAAACCACTTAAGATTAGCACAAATCTTGATAGGTCTATGAGAATTTGGAAGGTTCTTCGTGTCAAATTGATTTATTAATACCTGACAGAACGTAAAGTCTAGTCGAGTTTTACTTTTTCTATTTGTGAACTTGTAACTAACAAGTCTTGTCTCTGTGACCGGTACATCTCCTGAAGGAGCTGGAGAAGAAGGTAGAAGAGCGACAAGAAGAGCATAAAATATTGAGAATCTCTAAACTCTACTTTAAAATTTTTGTTGTTTTCCTTAATCTGTTGCTTATCTTTTTACAATTTGGGCATATAAATTGGCTAGTACTTTTCAAGGTTAAGCCTTGTTAGGGTTTTTTGAATACCTGCCTTTTTTGTGTTCGATTTTTGGTCTGAGCAATTAATTCTGTTTGTCATGTATTGTAACGTCCTAGAAAGCATGCAAGTGAGGACAAAGCATGTTGAAAAGCGTACTGGTTGTCTGTGGAGCTAGTAGTCAGTTTTAAGACCGATTATCTGACAAGGTGGCGCTCGGTCTCTGCGCCTCAAGTCATCGGGGGGCGGGGGTCGGACGTTACATGTATAATCTATGATTGGTTATTATTGTTGTGTTTCTAACTTGATTGATTTGGTTTATATTCTTCATTTAACTTCTATTATTGTGTATCTTGCTCTTGCTTGGTCTTTTTTACTATATGATATATGGAATACCAATTAGTATTGTAACGTCAGGCCCCCGCCCCTAGATAAACCCGAGGCACAGTGGTAGGGTGCCACTTAATTACTTGACCGGTTTTAAGGCTGACCACTAGTCCCACAGACCACCATTATGCTTTCCAGCATGCTTTGTTCTCACTTGCATGTTTTCGGGACAAACTTCCTGGAAGATCACCCATCCCAAGATTGCTCCAAGTCAAGCACGCTTAACTTTGAATTTCTTAAGTTCTAAGCTCCCGAAAAATAATGTGCACATTGGTGATATGGGTAGCAATTCAATTTCTTTTAACCTTGTCTCAATATGGGGTGTTACAAGTATTACTTCTACAACATCTATTTTTAAAATTCAATCGAAAAGATTTTCATATTTAAAATGACTTCAAGATCAAATCCAAACATTGTTAATATATACAACTTTAATGGTTAACAAAATTTTGTTTTATGGCAAAAGAAAATATTTTTTCTTTTAGTACATCATGGAATTAAAAGTGTTGTAGATAAGGATTACCCTACTGGTATAACAAATGATGATAAAGTTAGAATAGATAAGCATGCATATCATATTATACTATTGTATCTTTCTGCTGATGTGTTGATCTCTATTGCCCATGTTAAAACTGTTGCTAACCTGTAAAAATAATAAGAAGAAATAACTAATAGGATTATTAGCCTACTTAAGGTTTTTAGTTTCAAGTTTGCTCCAAATAAATTTGTAAATAAGAACTTAATTGTGTTTGAGAGATCAACACAAGAATTAGATAATAGGACCAAGGAAAATTGAGAGACTTAATGATAAGTATATGGCCATGGTCCTTCTCCATACCTTACCCGAGACCCAGAGTGTGGTGAGGGAATTCAGTTCGTTTAATAAGAAAACCTTGAGCATCGAAGACATAACAGATGCCTTAAATTTGAGGTCTGTCAGTGAGTAAATGATTAAGAGAAAGAATGAAGGATTGCTTACTCACAAACCTAAATCTAGCGGTAGTAAAAATAAAGAAAAGGGGAAGAAATCTCGGAAGAATAACCTAAATAGAAATAATAATAATAATAATAAGCATATGGGAAATGGAAAATCTAAAGCTAACCAGAAAGATGATAGGAAATGCTATTACTGTGGAAAATCTAGTCATCTAATTAAAGATTGCTTTAACAAAAGAAATATGAGACTAATGGAATTAATAAATCTGTTGCTGCTTCAAATTCTATTGATGTTATTGAATCTTTCTTTAAAGGATTAGCTATTGTGATTGAATAGCATAGTATGACCTCTGGTAACAATTAACTGAATAATTGGGTGATTTACTCATGCTGTACTTACCACATGTAGCATAATATCTTTATTTTCTTCTCATTCATCTTTACCTCTGGCGATATTCCTAAAAAACTCACTAATTTCATCTTCATCGTCATGCTTTTGTTCATTCTTCATGTAGGTCTGTTGATGGTCCCAAAATAAATTAGTTAGTTACAGGAATAAATAAAAAAAATTTCATGCTATAAGGTCTGGAAATAGTTGACTAAATTAATGGTTTCCATGTATCATAGTATGGAAATGGTGTATTCTCAAATCAGTTTACAAATGCTTGGAAACTCAGTTAAGATTAGCCCATTCCATGCCTTTAAACTTGGACATGGGAATGAGCAAATCTTACTCTTTTCGGATTAGCCCATTTCCGTGTCCAGGGTTGAGGGCATAGAAATGGACCAATCTTAATCAAGGTATTAAAAGGCGTTAGGCTGTGCTAGGCGGTCACTCGGTGCCCAGCGCCTAGGTGGTAAGGCGGAAGCCTAAGCAGTGAAAAATTATACATGCTATTTGAATTTATGAAAAATTATTATATAATTATAATATCATGTCGGTATAAAATGAATGGAAAATACACCTACATCAATAATATATAACCTTATTTTATCATAATTAAATATTTTATCAGTAAAATTTTCAAATAATTTTTTTAAAAGAATTGACCGCCTAGTCGCCGCCTAGGACTGCCTAGGCGCCGCCTTCTTGAGTGCCTAGGCGCCGCCTAGTCCACTTAGACGGTTGAACACCTAAAACTTCCGCCTAACTCATTTTCCAGGCGTTCAAACATAGGTGTCGTCTAGGCACGATTTTTAAAACACTGATCTTAATTGAGTTTCCAAGAACATGGAAACTATTTTATGAGATAATCCATTTTCATGCCATGTAAACCTACTTAAATATGAAGAAACCAACAACTATAATAATTACACACCTACAAAAATGTTGGCACTTTGAACTGAAATATCTTTCCGAAATTGAATTTATGACGACTTCTTGTAGAGGGATTTGAGGTAGAAGTTGATTTCGCTTGTCCCCAATCAAGAATCTGGATCTAGATTCTTCTTAAATCCTTGGATGTGACTCTTCCATCCCAGTACTCCAACTCCATAAAGCGCTTGCACAAAGACAAAAGATTTATATTTACCGTTGAATTGGTAAAGTTGAAAATACTAATTAAGAAGTAACTTTACTTTAATTTAGCTGCCGGCATAACAAACTCGTCAAACACATCCGACTTGGGGTAATCAATCCAGCAGCCTGAAAACTCGTCTATCGGAACCATACTCCTCATTTATTCATTATCTAGCTTAAGCACCAGAATCTTCATTGCAACAGCAGGTCTTTTCACCTTCTTCACCTTCTTTCGTGGACTTGTCATTTTGCCTATATCTAAGTCATCGCCAACAGCAACCAAAATGACGATGTCTTCACGAGGTCTTTTACTCGAGTTCTAAAAAAATATGGACGTATTCATTATAAATACACCAACAGAAATTGAAACATTAGACGACAAAATAAACTTACCAATTACACAGGGGTGACCTGTACAGTCTCTTTTTCAAAACCACCATTATCAGCTCCCTGGTTATCAACGACCATAATAACGTCTTCCACATTTATCCCTACCTCAGTCTCAATTGGATTTTTTTTCTTTATTTGTCTGGGCTTGGGCTGCATTTTCTCCCTTTCCTCTCCTTCCTGCATGGTTTTAACATCCATAATGACATCAGCGATCACAGGGGCGCAGAATGATAAGGGATCAACAGATTCAAAAGTTTTAGCTGCCAGTCCTTCTTTCGTAGGACTCTGAGCGATTAGGATAAATTCATTTTCCACCTCTTCATACTTTTCCTTTGTAACATTTGTATCCTCAGTCTTCTCCTTTGTAAACTCTGCATCCCCAGTCTTCTCCACATCCTCATTCTTCTCCACAACATGAGTGTCCTCTCCTACTTCCTCTTGGACTTTTTAAATTAACTCCATTTCTTTCTTTTTTTATTATTCTTCATCATCTTCTTCATCGTCTACATCATTATCTTCACTCGCTTGTCTACCTTTGCCCTCTTCATTATAACTGTCAGCCTCCTCTTCACTCTCAGTATCCTCATCAGTCTGAATGTCCTCACCCATCTGAACTTCCTCATTTCTCTCATCCATATACTCATTCTGTATCTTTTCTTCGTCATCATCACTTTGATTCATATCCTTCTTCTTGCGGAGGCCATGTTTGTTCTCTAAGAGATTACAAATAAAAATAAATGAAGTATTAAATTGAGCCAATAAAATAAAATAAAAAAACGCAACAGAACGACTACTTTGAGGACTGCAAACCTGGAAACAATTCAAAATCAATTTAGTTTCTAGTATTAGGGTTTGGAAATAGGCTAATTTGAGAAGGGTTTCCATGCACATGGAAACCCTTCTCAAATTCACATATTTCCAGACCCCAATCCTGGAAATAAGTAAGACTGGAATAGTAAGATCGTGATCCTATTTTTATTGCATGGAAATGAGTCAACCATGTCATTATTTCCAGGCAAGGACATTTCCAAAATTGGGGTCTTGAAATGGGACAAATTCTGATTGGTGTCCACGTACCTGGAAATTAATACGGATTTTACCCATTTCCAAACCATGATGCACGGAAACGGTATCGTAGTTGAACCATTTCCATACATTTAACCTTGGAAATAATACACTAATAAAATCTTAAATTTAAACTCAGATTGTAAAAAAATAAAGCATGGAATAGGGAACTGACCAATCAATTCCTTAATGTCGTTTATTAACTCCAACCGTTCAAGTCGCCTCTTTATCCCATATGTCATACAAGAGATCCATGATTGAATTCTGCATTCTATCACCATGGAACCATTTCTTACGCGCAACAGTAGTCAATATAGGTGCTTCCTCCTCTTTCTTATAACAGTTCTACATAATGAAAATACCTTAGTTCAAATATCAATTATTAATGCAAAAATAACTATAAGAACACTCAACCAACCATCCTTCAGCAAGTGCCTAAAAAATTGTTGTTCATCGAGATCTTCGCCATCAATTCTAAGCAAGGCAGGGTCCATGAGAATTTTTCCCACCGCTCGATTGATAGCACTCACGTAGCATGCCTTCTTCTTTTCTTCAAGTGTGGACTCCATTCTTCAATATCCGAGATTAATTTCCTGAAATATAGATGAAACATCAATATTGAAGCTAAATATGAGCTCTTAAATAACATTTAGTGAATACTCACATCATTTAGATACTCGTCATAATCCTTTAAAGTAGGATCATTTATCTTCCACTTGAGACACCTCGGATAGGAAGGCACTTTAAGGTTCCACTTTGCATTCAAGAATTTGTCCAAGCCTGGACAAAGCTCCAACATCCACTACTACACAATTTTAAGAAAACAAACATACTAAGTCAGTGCTAATTCAAAAATTATTAGAAAATAAAGCTACATTGGATAGAACTTACCACAACAGTCCAATGACAGTCGTAGAAATTAAAACTCTTCACATCCTCCTTCTTATCCTTCAAGACATTCCGGAGGCCTGCCAATATATAGTTATAGCAATACGTCTCATAAGGGAAGTTGTAGAAACGTTCCAAGTCCTCCACCATATACCACAGGACCTTCCTCATGGCCCTACCTCCTTCCGCACTCATTAAAAAATTCTCGACAAACAATGCTGAACAAATCTTTAATGCATCATCTGCATCCATGTCGCCTCTCTCGATATCCTTGAACCAAGACAACACAGTCTTCATTGTCTCATCTTTCTGAAGGGTGATAAATCATGAATATATGGAATCTAGGTTGTTCGAAGCATTATCGACTTTCATTAAATTCCTAGAAACCTGACCGAACTTTAATCCAATAATTAAAGCAAATTCCTCCCTGCCAAAATGTATTGTTTTCCCTCTAATGCCAAACCATATTTCATTTGTTTGGCACTTGTCCCTATAATTTCCTCATTTAAAACTCTGAGCATCATCTTCGTAGGGAATGAGCCTTTCCTATGATATATCCAGAGAAAATGGCCGAAAGGACCATTTCTCTAGGTATCCATAAGTCCTAAATTCTTCAACTGGACTTCTATCACATCCATCACCGACGACTACCCGTAAATGTTTACTTTAGCGGTGTTGAAGGACCTCGATTTGTTGACATACCACAACCCCTTCTTGAATTGTACACCCGAATGAAGACTTTTGGAGACCACCTAAAAATATCAACAATTGATAATATTAGTAATCACTTAAAAATAACATTATGTTAAAATGAGAAGGTTGGAAATATGAAATAAAGAAAAAAAAAACGATAGACATAAGTTACCCTGGAAAAGGTTCAAAACTACCACTGTTTCACTATTTCTATGGCTAAAAATGCTACAATTCCAAATACATTTCCCGGTACCAGGAAACGACCTCAGAATTGAACCATTTCCAAACATGTAAACCAGGAAATAAATGAGCCTGAAAATAGGTATATTTTCACCATATTTCCAGTGCTAAGAAATATAAAGAAAAACAAATTACTTCCATGCTACAAATATCCAAGTATACAAGGTAAGAAATAAGCACTTTACCGAGTATTTCCCTGATGTCTAGAAACATTACTTCAACTGAACCATTTCCATCTAAACATTACTAAAAATAGGTCATTCTAAAAACTCTATTGTATTTTGCATATTTCCTGGGACTGAAAATATGCAAAAATATATATATATATTTCCAGACTAATGTATTTCCACACTAATAAGTCTGGAAATGGTCTAGTGACTAATCGATTTCCAGGTGTCCATTATTAGTCTTCTAAACTAAGAAATACGTTTTCACTCTTTAGTGATCTAGAGACAACAAGGTTTGTTTATCAGTTAATACTATTATGCCTTAGCAAACCATTTTCAAATTTATTATATCAACAAAAAAAATTAAAGAATAGTACATTAGATTGAAAAATTATGTCTCCTTAATCTCGTGTGCAACAAATACAAGTTTAAAGTACCAATGCTTTCAAGGAGGTTCTATTGCATGTGACAATTTGGTTCTTCAGAAGCTTTCTCGGTTTTTAAAAGCTTATTGAGGTTTCTATAAACTAAACAACTTATATCTGAACATTCCAATATCCAGAATCCCCAGATATGTGAATATTCAATATTTTACTATAGTAGAAATCCATGTATCCAGAAAACAAAAGATAAGTTGTCACTATATTAAAGAGTGAGTGAAACCATAGTTTGCTATGCTACACTTCATATACCAATCCATTCATAAAAATATATTCATTCTACTTAGATGTCTTGTAATGTATAAATGAAAATGAAGTCACAACTAATAGTAAAAACTAGGGTACTAAAAAGACTAATGAGACTTTTGAATACTATTAATTTCTTTCAACCAAGTCTTAAAACTATCTTCATCAGTGATTAAGACAATGACTTCTCAGTAATCACTATATTTGTCAAACATAGTGGTCACAGATACTTCCAGCGTTATCCAAACAAATAAAACAATTCCTTTTGTTTCTACCAAATGAAAAGCATCAGTCATCTTCACATCGAGTATAGAATTTAAAACCAGATTAAAACTCCAAAACCTTCACTTCAATCTTTTAACTCCTGAGCTAAGAAATGGACCAATCAAATCTATGTATGTTATAGTTTAATTAGGCTCATGTTGATTATACTTATAACAACTCTACCAACTTGCAGCCAAAAAGTCTTATAACAGAAGCTATGTTGAACTGTTTGTTAGCTGCAATAACCATTACCATCTAAACTTTCAATCTTCAATAGTTTAATTAAAATGAAGTCAATTTTTTTAAAGATAAAACTCTAACCAAAACTAAAATGACAATACTTTGACATTCAATCAAATAGGTTATATTGTATCACAAACAACTAACAAAGAAACAAAACATCCACAAAACATAGAAAAATCAACAAACTTCACAGACATTAAAACCAGTATATACATACATTCAATCATTATTTTTCACCTTTTAACATCTCCACACTAACAACAACAAAGTATATGAGTTACCCTTTTGGTTTAACCCCAAAAAACTTGATTCTTTCTTCTTAATCTTCACATTTTCACTAATTAAAACAAACGAAGCAACCATATGGAATCCCTTTTGGTTGTCCATAACCTTATACAAGAAAAGTAATAGATGTATTAAACCGTAACCTGTCTTGGAGTTATTCTAGACATCGATGGCAATGGAGCAGCTATGGAGGATCGTATTGACGTTGATGGTTGTGATTTCATCATTGAGCCTTTGCAATGGATGTTGAGGCCTTGCTTACTTTTGCAGAATGAGATTTTGGGTTCCGCGACTTCGCTGTCGTTCTCTTTTTTCCCATTTACGTTCCTATTGAAGACGACTAACGAAAAGGAGATTTTGTTGAAGAAGACAGCGATGGCGGCGATGAAACGATGACGGACGGAGAGGAGATTTTGTGATGAAACGTTGACAGCGGTGGCGACGTCTGCTTCTTGCAACAAAGAAGAGAGTGATAATGATGGTGTGGTTGTGAGCAGAAGAAGAAAAAGAGAGTGATGATGATGGTCTGGCCGTAGAAAGGAAGAAGATCAAACTGTTAGTGGGAGGGACATTTTAGGATTTTCACTTTTTAAATTTTTTTATAAATTTATTTTAATTTAATTATTAAATTTGAGGTGTCATAGTAATGTTGGTTTATTTGTTGAAAAAAGTTTTAAACATTATTTACTTTTGCAAAATTTTTTATGTCGGGATAAAACAAAGATTATGATTTTAAATTGGCCCAAAAATCAAAATTATCACAAAAATAAACATGACTGATATTTCTCACATGAGAATTACTACACTCAACAAGAATAATACTAAAATATTCCTAAATAATTTAATTAATTACTTAAATATTTTTTAATTTTATTTTATAAATTTAATATAATAAAAATTTAAATTATTGTAAATAATATTAAAATTATTCATTAACATTTTGTATTTAAACTTTCTATTCCATCATCAATCTCTATCCTCGCTTCCGGTGGTCCTCTGACTTTGACATCCGATGGTAGAGTGTTCTCATAAGGAAGAGACACTTTTGGTCAACTAGGCCATGTTGATATCATCAATAGCTTCTCCCCTAAGCATGTTACCTTCTTCAATGACCATTTTGTCTCTCATGTTGCTGCTAGATGGAGTCACTCTGGTTTTGTCACAGGTTCATATTCTTCACGGTTTACATTCTATTAACTGATACTTATTTATCTATGGTTTTTCAGATTCTAGGTGTGTTTATATTTGTGGTGATGGTTCGTTTGGGTAGCTTGAACATGGCGATTACAAGTCATGACACCGAGGATTTGTCGATCGCTGCTCAGAAGACTGCCACCGATTACAGATCGCGAAGAAGCTGCCACTTCAGACTACTCAAGCCAAGAAGCCTGTTTCTTTGGCTATGTCTGCTAAGCAGGTGCCTTCAAGAACTCCTCTGCCTAGTAAGTTTTTGTCTTAAGTAAAACTTTGAGTTAGTGATTGTGTTGTTAGCTTCTGTTGGACTATGGGTTGATGGTGTTCTTTTGTTGCTTACTTGTACAGTTAACTAGTTTTATAAATATATATATATATATATATATATATAAGGATGTTTAGATTTTTTGTTTGAATAGTTTGGTATTAACTATTAGTTATTTGGTTGGTTGTGTATATGTATATATGAATTAAGTATTTTCTTCTCCATTTAATTATAGAGGTTATAGGGCCTTTGGAGTATGTTGATTTTATTTATTTTTTAAATATGATTGCAATCCTTGACAGGTGGTTGTTGTTATGCTTAGGTGTAAAGTATGATCGATCCATGCAGTAACAAATCTATCTTTGTATAGGACTAACCACTCTTTTTAAACATAGGTAATTAGTCCAAGTAACCAACTCCAAGAATTTACCAGTTATTCTCATCTTTCATCAAATTCTACTAGGGTGGTAGATTTAATGAGGTTAGACCACTTTTCTGATGAAAATGATTTCGCTATATCTTTGTCTTTTGAGAGCTGAGTGGCATGCTTCTCCACATACTTTACAATATGATGTCTATATAATAAATGTTAACCCTTAGGAAAAATATGATTAGCACCATTCATCAAAGCGAGGTCTCTATCTGTAATTACAACAGTAGGTAGCAAATCTTCTAGGAAAACATCTCTAATGCATTGAAGTGCCCATACATAACTATTTTCCTTCTCATCATTTAGAAAACCAAAGGCAACTGAGAAATTTTTTGATACAGATGTCACTCTTACAACTTCAAGCAAAGGCATCCTATATCTATTGGTCTTGTAGGTGCAGTCCATTATTAAAATGTAGAGGAAGAGTTTTATCATATCAATGCATTTAGGATGACCAAATATAATTTCACTTACAACATTAGTATTTGGTCACGGTCTATGCCATTGTGTGTATCCATGTTCTGCAATTAACTTCATAAGATGTTGTATAGATGTCCGACTTTCCATTGGTTCACGCTTCAATTTCTGACGGGCATTATAATTTTGTCTTATTGTTGTTGTACAATTAGGGTCTCTTTTCTTAAGCTGATAAAGAATTGACTTAGGCTTCACATGACTGTCTGTAACCGCTTTTGTTACCCCTATCTCACTTTCAACTAACCATTCAGCTACTGAGTAACCATATGATATATCCCAAGCAAATGATTGTGGTTACCATTCACCACCTCGAGCTTCCATTTCCACCAAGCATTTCAGTTCCTTTTAATTCAAAAAGACACTTACAATTTTTTGTTCCTGTGAATTTTCGTGATTTAACATTGATTTTTTGCTTCTTTTTACTTTCATAACTCCTGCTTCTTTCACAAGTCAACCCTACTCTGTAACGCCCAACCCCCGGCCACGGCGGAACCGTGAGTGGAAGCCGGAGCGCCACATTATAATCATACATTCATGCGATACAATAGTTGCGGAAGCAAACATTAATATTAAAATGGTTGGTTGTAAAATTAAACCTCTTGAACCTATTTAAAAAAATAAAATAATCTTTACAATTTATTTGAAAAGGAACCTGTATAATTCATTTAATCAAAATAACCCTGTTTGTTACATTTACTCAATAAATGACAATATTCAAATAACTGTCCAAAAGATATAAACGGAAAACATTAAAATGGTCTTTACATGTGCTTTAAAATTAATCCTAAAAACAAAAGAAAAACAATGCTATCAATATGGTTCTGAAAATATGAAGAATGCAATGCGACCTTCAATCTGCTCTATCACCTGTTTCACATTTCAATAGATAGACAAGGAAAAATGGAAGAAAAACAACGTCAAACTATCAATGTCTGGTTAGCAAGTCACACTCTGACAAACACAAGCAATGCGTCCATTTAAACATACAATTATGATTTTTGGCACATAATGCACCTAGGACTAACAATCAATCATAATAGAATACAAACCCGCCCAATTTCCATATTATTCACGAGTTCAATAAGGTGTATTTATCATTACATTCCAATTATACTCATTATATTCAATTAACGTTCTTAGGCATCCATTTAGGTTCTATATATCCATATAAAACCTTAAAGCAATCAACTATCCACTAGCATTCATCACACAATAACAATCACATTATGTTTCCAATTTTATTAGACTGCCACTAATCTAGGATCAATAATGAAACGGAATCAATTAGGCCGAAGCCACTAATTAGGCTGAAGCCACCAATAATGTGTGGTCCAAAGACCGAAATCCATAGAGCTGTTTATTCCTTACTTTGGGACGAACTACCACATTTTGGATTTCATCAATTAGGTCCGAAGATCACCAATAATCTGTGGTGCCGTCACACCCAATAGAAGTCGTCACTCAGTTTTTCATTCAATGGAGGTTAGCTAAACCAAAAAACCTATTTGCTCAATAGGTTGAGATATCTCAGTTACCCCTAATGACATGTCATTCCATCACTATTTTCAACCTTGACTAGGGCAATCATTATCTGATTCATTAAGTGATCAAAACACACAATTCAATTAACATTCAATCATTACATTATATCAATCCATTGGCTTTCAATCGATCGTTTGTCAGGTACTTTACTACTGCCTTATCCGTTTATTTCCAGCTCTAACTAATCAAAGCCTACGTCTAACATGCGATAGACTTATCATTATATCTAAGCAGCAATATATCCACAATAGCAGCAATCAATATCCATCATATCATTCACTATCTAACTTTACCAATTTACAATTTATGTGGTTATCTTGTTTATCCATATTAATGCATATGCATAAAAATATACAACCGATATAGAGTATAAAACGACATTGCTAACCCTTTTTCTGACAATAAGCTAAGATAAGCGTTGTCGGTAAGATTCTCGGTACCGTTCGCTTCGCCTAACAATAACAAGGAACAATGATATACTTAGACAATAGATCGAACACGTAACGTGCAACTAAGGAAACCTAGTCTAATCGAAAAGAGGGCGACGATCAGTTGAATGATAAAGGACGACGATAACAATCTAAGATAAATAACACACAATAAAATCAGTTTTGTTCAGTTTTAGAGTTTACCATTTTCGGCTATGATATCGCAGGAATTTGCTGATGAAGTCTTCACAACATTTGTAGCGAATATAACAATGAAGAAAATACAACTAGATTGAAATCGTTTAGAGATCAGACGAAGGAGATATGATCAAATCAATATGGTTCTTCACTGGAGCAATTCTGCAGACTGATGTTTCATTTTTGGCCATATTTGACTAAGAAGATGCACGAATCTAAGGACAGAGTCTTCATAAAAGTTGTAGGAAATTGAAATGAAGATAACCCAATTAGAATCAAGTCATTTTGAGTTCAAACGAGAGAGTTACGGCCATCTGAAATTCGATTCCAGAACAAATATCTTCTGGACGAACAGGGCTGGTTTTTGACAATTTGAGTGGATTCCGGCAAGGTTTGAGATTCAAGGGTTACAAGAGATTATAGAGGGACGAAGTAGAATTTCATAGCCTCTAAAATCACGTCAATAAGACATCTATAGAAAAAGTAACAGCAATTTGAGAGTGGATAACACAGACCAAAAGTTCAAAGTTTTTTAGAGAAAAGGGATTTAGGGTTTTTGAGTGTGAAATAGAAGAGACGAAAAATTCCCATTAGAGTAGGAAAACAACACTTATATACTTATTGCCTAATGGGCTAATGGACCGGGGTTTCTTTAGGAAAACTTTTAATATTTCTAAAATCACCCCAAAAACATAGTTTAAATTAAAAACCACTAGTTTTAAACAAAAGTTCATATTTTCCATTTAAATCTATTTCAAATGAAAATTAGTTAAAAATAAGTTTTGATGGACCATTTCAATTTAAGACTTCTAAATTTGGCTTTAAAATTACAATTTTACCCTTCGGGCATAATTTTCAAAAGTAACAATTTTAACTTAATTAAGACTTTCAATTTTCACTCAAAGAGTTTTCCAAAATTCAAAAGACTCTAAAAATTGATATTTTTAGTTCCCAAATCATACCAGGTCAAATACAAATAATTCAATAAGTGATTTCAAAACGATTCAACTTTTAGGCAAGGTTTACAGACGTTACATACTCAACCTTTCCCGTAACCATTTTCCGACCGTATAATAACTAAATAAACATGTTGCTTTCAAGCTTCTTTCCTACTCCATTCTATTAAATCATCTCGACTATTGAATATCGTATCAATAGTAAATGGAGCACCATTGTCAATTAAATAATTATTAAAGTCTTCAAAGTAGTCATCATGTCATTCATGTAACAAACACACAAAAAGACAAGAAAAATATCATTACCAACCATTAACATCATAGAAAATATTTATAGTCATAATATACTAAAAAATATTTAAATATAATTATAATACATAATAGAAAATTAAATACAAAACTCTAACATTGTTACATTCATCCAAATATTTTTGTTCGTGAATACATCATATATTAATTTCTACTATTAATACAAAATTTAATTGAAATGACAAAATAAAATACAAAAAATCAAAAATCACTAAATAGATTAATTAAAAAGAATTAAATGAAGGTTACAAACTTGTTCAAATTCCATTTGCGCAATTGTACTAAAGACACTCTATTTGAAACAACTAGGCTGAATAATATACCACCAGAACAAAATAAGAAGATTTTATTAGTTTACAAACTTGTTGATCAAGTTTTTCAAACAAAACCATAACAATTATTTATATATTTTCTGCAAAATAATAAAGATGCTGCAGTGACAAGAATAACAAAGAATAACAATATATGCATAGACAGAACCTGTTGTTCTAAACCTTCGAATTCTGGAACTGAAGAACCTTCCCAAACTAAGGACTCTTTGCAGAAATGATGAGGGCTGGCAGAATCTTGAGAAGGTTGAGGTGATCAGAAGCAACATTCTCAGAAAGATGCCTCTCATTATTCAAAATGCACACACCATGCAGGAAATAAGAAGTGAATTGCTATGGTGGAACTGACAGGCAGACCAAATCAAGTCTACAACCTCTCTTCAAAGAAATTGCAGCTAAGATCAATGTGGAGATACAGACACTAGATGGAATGGTTTTGTAATGCAAAAATATAAATGTGAATCCACTATTATATAAATGATAAGGAATAAGAAAACTTTTGATGTCCAGGTTTCTATTGTTGGCTTCTAGCAATTCTAAACTCTAATGTATTTCTTTATCTTGTATGGGTTGCTGTTAGTTTATGACAAGGATTTGTTTCTAACGTGGAAATGACTATTTCTCATATCTTCTTATTCATTATATCTATCAAGACATAAGCAGTTAGGGGTTCTATGACTTTTTTGTAGTTGAAAGTCTTCTTTAATGTATTAGCCATTATTGGAATTGCCTTTCAGCAGTTGGTATCATCCATGCAATTCACATATTATACATTAGTTAGTCATGATAGTTCAATCCTTGATGCGAGACCTAGATTGTATGTTCCATGCTTACACTATCACCTACAACCACCATGTCATATTGTAGTATTAATATTTATAGATGAACCAATTTTGATTCGTGCGCATTAAAAATAAAACAAAGCATCTTTAACAATCCATATTAACTCTACAATAATCACTTTCTATTCTAATCCATCAATGACTTAAAATATTTAAAAAAAAAATTAAAATCAATCCAAATTTCATCAACATACAAACATTTCAAAATCTTCAATACAAAAATTAAAATACAAAACTTACCGATTTAGATGATCTCCAAAAGATTGATTGAATTTATATTTATAAGTTTTGAAATTTCTATAAAGTTATTTCAGTGTTTGAGTTGTAAATGTTAGGATTTCGACGAGAATTCGGGTATATTCCGATATCCATAATTGGTTTGTAATTTGGAAAAGACTCGCAGACTGTTTTGGAAGTATCATATTTGATTAAGAATGATATTTCCTAAAGTGAGTTTCTAATTAGGAAAGAGATCCTTGAGAATCCTAAATAGGAAAAGGTTTTCTTAATAGTTTAGGATTACTTTGTGACTAAGTAACCTAATGCTATAAATATGGTGCTTGTATCTATTATTAGATATCCTAAGATAACAATGTAGATCTAGTTGGTTAGGTTTGGGAGGTGCCCGATTGGGGCCTGGGAACCATGGAGACCATGGAGATCTTGAGTTCTGGGATCGAGTCTTGTTATCCTGTGAGAGCTATATTGGGAGACCTTGTGTGTGAGACTGTAACCAATGTAATTGGATTGGGGAGTGAGAGAGTGATATTCTAGTTGTAACTGTTACTTTATTGTTACATAGTGAATTGGTCTCTCGTCATCTTGATGGCCGTGGTTTTTTCCCGTTTTGGGTTTCCACGTAAAAACCTTGTGTCTTATTTTCTATCTCTATTTCTTACTTTGAGTTTGTTGTTTTACTTTATGGTTACCCTTATTTCAATGTTTGAGTTGTAAAGACTCCGTAGAAGAAAAGGAATAGACTAAATACAAATAATAAATTTGGTATTCTATTAGTATTAGAAAAAGGGTAAAATAGATATAAATTATTTATAAATTAAATTAATTTATTTTATATAATTATTTAATATAATTAAATTTAATTTTACATAAATCTTCCGTAAAATAAGTGAGTGTATTCTATTAGTACTAAAAAAAAGGGTAAAATAGATATAAATTATTTATAAATTAAATTAATTTACTTTGTATAATTATTTAATATAATTAAATTTAATTTTACATAAAAACAGTAAATCTCCATTAAAGTAAGTGTAAGCAATAACAATCCTTAGGCTATTGAGTTAATCCCTACATCAATTTCTTTTAAATAAACACGTAAACTAACTAATAATTAATCCATCCTCGGATGTGTTTGGACTTCCTGTGATTATCAAATAATCACTTATTGGATGTGTTTGGACTTCCTGTGATTATCAAATAATCATTTATTGGATGGGTTTTTACCCTCCTATATTTACATTTATGGATTATTCTTTTAAATATAAATTTATGATGATGGGGAATATATTTAGAATTTTCCTATCCTAAAAATGATTATTTTACAATCATAAGTCATCCCAAACACATACTTCATATCCTTTACAAAATTTTAACTTATTAATCTCTTTTCTTTAAAAGCAATATAATAATATTTTTCAATTGAAATCATATTATTCCATTTTAAATTTAAATAAATCAAATTTAATATTTAAAATTAATTTAATTTAATATCCAAATTATTTTAAAAATAGAAAACAAATAAACTAAAATTTTGAATTATGAATTTTGATTACTTTAAACCATGGCAATTCAATCGAATTGGAATTTGTAAATCTATGACTCATCTTCCTAGACTCAACCCAATCAAAGTCTAGATTTTAGGAAATTATAAATCATTGGATCCACTCTTGTAACCTATTTTGTCTTTCACGGTCTTGTCCGTTTGTCACATGCCACAAGAAGTGTGATCCAATCTTAATATTTTGGACAATATTATCCTCTCTAAAATTGACCCACCCAAGGGTATAACAGTCCAATTATAAATATTAATTCGTAATGGGCGGCCCCTTTATACATCATCATCTTGTTTAATTACTATAATAATGAAGTCGCTTTATTCCCACTTTCACTTTCAAACTCAACTTATTTATGGTTATAATATTGTTTGCAACAACTTTTCTTAATTATTAATTTTAATATATTATTCAAATTTGTTATATTTATTATCCTATTGATTTTAATTTTTTTTATATTTATTAGTAAAATAAATTTATTTACAAATATTATTCAGTATTATTTTATATCAAAATATAAATTAAAAAAATAGATATTAATTTAATTTTAAAAATAAAAATAATATAATAAAATTATTAACCAGCTAAAATTTATTTACAATTTAATTTTTTTTAAAAAAAAAATTATAATAATATAGACAAGTTATTTTTTTAGTATGAAATATTAAATCAGGAAAAACAATAAATACTTTTTTACCAAATATTCTTTAATTTTGATGGGAAAATAACGAATTATATTTTTTTTAAAAATTAATATATATTTTCAAAATAATTGAGCAATTATTATTATTATTAATATTAAATTATAATAAGAATAAAATAATTTTAAAAACAATTTATACTTTACTCATTTAGTTTAAAAATAAATAATTTAGTTTGATCCTCTATTGATCAAAATTTAAACAAAAGGTCAACATTAATCAATAATTAATTAGAATTAGCAAGTGATTTTAATTAGCCAAATAAAATTTATTTTATTTTATTTTTTATCTATTTTAAAATTATATCCCAATAATATAAAGATTGAGGAGCCGACAAATTGGTCAAGATAGGTTTCTCTTCCCTGATTTACTCGTAAATAATAAAACAAGACATATATAGATTTATGAGAAACAGAGGTGGATCTAGTCCTAGTGTTTCTTCAATAGTAGAGGTTGTCTCCAACACACGTGTTGTTTTCTCTCCGTTATTTTCTGGTTTTCTAAAATTAACACTACAAATTTCCCACCTCCCTTTTATCAAAGAAAAGAAAATTGCTAATTTTGATATTTCACAATCTCTTTTTTCTCTTTATCTATTTTCTACACATATCCTAATTCAAGTTTCAACGCCTAAGGTAAGCTCCTTTTCTCTTCTCTTCAATTGAATCCTTTTTACTTGCATCAATTACTGCGTTTCGTGCTCTGTTTATTCTATTGCTCGATTCTGTTCACAATCGATTGGTGCGTTTACTTTGGCGAATTTGCGAGTGATTTTGTTCCTGACTCGAAATTTTGAATTGTTTGAGTAATGAGCTTCATGTCGAACTTGTGATATAATCAGATAGATAGATTAATCTGTCGAATCCTGGATTTTTGAATTTATGATATTTATGGAGTTATTGATGATTTTGTTTGTGTTTGCAGCTTGTTATAATTAATGATGTGGTTTAAATTTTGGTTCGTGTTAATTAATATGGTGGATGTCTATATGGTTGACCTTACATGATTTGTGGATTTTAGATTTGTTGTTTGCTGGATTTTGTTTAATCTGATTAATGTTTTGAATTTCAGAACGTGTTTGGCTCGTCATAGCAGAATGGAGGAAGCCAAAATGGATGTGGAGAAGCCACCTACACCTAAAGAATCTTCTTCATCTCCCGAATTTGATAATAATTTAACCGTTAAAACCTCTGCCAATGCTGAAGTATCTCTATTGTCAATGGAAGAACCAACTCAATCTCAATCTGAGTCTGTAGATGTTTTTGCTGATGTGCTGGCTTCTCCTGAACGAGACCAAAATCTGTTAACTGGCAGTTCAATGTCGAATTCAACGGTCGCAGTTGATCAATCAGGGACAGGAGATTCTAACACTGGAGTAATTTCAGTAGTAGATAATTCTGTAGATGAGCTCGAGCTGCCCCCTGTGAAAACAACTGCACCTGCTGAATCTGTTGTACCAACTGGTTCTCCTAAAGTAATCAATTCTTCCAAACGGATTGAATCTCCCAAATTCACGGAGTCTCCTAAATATTTTATGACTTCTCCTAGATCTGTTTCTCCTAAGTATAATACGGATTCTCCTAAAATATTTATGGATTCTCCTAGATTTGCCAGTACTCCGAAGCACTTTTTTACCTCTCCTAAGCAATATATCCCTTCCTCTAGATATGGAATGGCTTCTCCTAGAATCGCTAAGACGACCAGCGATTTGAACAGAGGTCTTATCGATACTGCAGCACCGTTTGAGTCTGTTAAAGATGTTGTTTCCAAGTTTGGAGGAATTACTGACTGGAAAGCTCATAGAGTACAAACAGTAGAGGTACGTTTGTATTTCCATTTACTTGTATTTGTACGCTTTATTTATTTGACTTATTGCATTCTAGTTTCCTCTATAGATTTGTTATCATATAGGGTACATATGTTTGTATTCACATGACTTTGCTTTTGTTAGCACTAGATAGGATTTAGCTTAATCTGGTGGTAAAAAGTGATTTAAGTTTCTTCTTTGTCCAATTTAGAGACGCAAACAAGTAGAACAAGAACTTGAAAAGGCGCAGGAGGAGATGCCCGTGATTAAAAGAAGGTTTGAGTTTGCTGAAGACACAAAATGCAAAGTACTCAAGGAGCTGGACTTCACTAAGAGGTTAATAGAAGAACTGAAACTTAATCTGGAGAGGGCACAGACTGAAGAACAACAGGCAAGACAAGACTCAGAACTAGCCCAGCTCAGGGTAGAAGAAATGCAACAAGGGATAGCTGATGATGCTAGTGTTGCAGCAAAAGCACAGCTTGAGGTTGCAAAAGCCAGGCATTCAACTGCTGTTACCGAGCTGCAATCTGTTAAAGACGAGTTAGAGTCACTGCGTATGGATTATGAGTCTTTGGTTGCTGAGAAAGATGCAGCCCTAAAGCAGGCTGAAGAGGCTGTTACTGCATCTAAGGAAATTGAGAAAACTGTGGAGGAACTGACTATTGAGCTGATTACTACCAAGGAGTCACTAGAGACTGCACATGCTGCTCATTTAGAAGCGGAAGAACAAAGAATAGGAGCAGCGATGGCCAGAGATCAGGACTCACATCTTTGGGAGAAGGAATTAAAGCAGGCAGAAGAGGAACTTCAAAAACTAACTCAACAAATTGTTTCGGCAAAGGATCTGAAATCAAAGTTAGATACTGCTTCAGCCTTACTACTTGATTTGAAAGCTGAGTTGTCTGCTTATATGGAGTCTAAATTGAAGGAGGAAAGCAATGAAGAACATCCAAACACTGAAATAGAGGAAACTGGGAGGAAATCTCACAACGATACACATGCAGCGGTTACTTCAGCAAAGAAAGAACTTGAAGAAGTGAAACTCAACATTGGAAAAGCTACTGCTGAAGTTGATTGTCTGAAGATGGCAGCCACGTCACTGAATTATGAGCTTGAACAAGAAAAAGCTGCTCTTGTCGCCATCAAGCAGAGGGAAGGAATGGCATCAGTCGCAGTTGCATCTTTGGAAGGTGAGCTGGACAGTACCAGGTCTGAAATAGCTCTTGTTCAGATGAAAGAGAAAGAAGCTCGTGATAAAATGGTGGAGCTGCCCAAGCATCTTCAGCAAGCAGCACAAGAGGCTGATGAGGCCAGATCACTTGCACAACAGGCTCGTGAAGTGCTGAACAAAGCCAAGGAAGAAGCAGAGCAGGCAAAGGCTGGAGTAAGTACAGTGGAAAGTAGGTTACTTGCTGCTCAAAAAGAGATTGAAGCAGCCAGAGCTTCCGAACTTTTAGCTTTATCAGCTATCAAAGCATTGCAGGAGAGTGAATCAGCACGAAGCGTAAATGATGCTGATTCGCCTACTGGTGTTACTCTTTCTTTAGAGGAGTACTATGATCTGAGCAAGAGTGCTCATGATGCAGAGGAAGAGGCAAACTCGAGGGTGGCAGCTGCCATGAGTGAAATTGAGGCAGCAAAGGAATCGGAAGCAAGAAGCTTGGAGAAGTTAGAAGAAGTGAATAAGGAAATGGCAGCAAGGAAAGAAGCATTGAAAGACGCAATGGATAAGGCTGAGAAGGCCAAGGAAGGGAAGCTGGGTGTAGAACAGGAACTGAGGAAGTGGAGAGCAGAACACGAGCAACGCAGAAAAGCTGGTGAAGCAGGTGATGCTGCAAAAAGCCCCAGGTCAAGTGTGGAAGGCAAGAAAGAATCAGTTCACGGTGATCAAACAGATGGTTCTGTTAAACACGGAGGGAATGCTCCTTCAAGGATGGACTCAGCAATTGAATCTTCTCCAGATGGTAAAGCTCCAAAGAAAAAGAAAAAGTCACTGTTTCCACGATTCTTTATGTTCCTGGCGAGAAGAAAGACCAAGTCGTCAACATAGGTTCCTGTTTGCTTTTATTTCACCCCCTTCCTTTCTAGGGGAACATTTTTTGTTTTTTGTTTTCTCAGTTTTCTTATCAAATTTTACTCAGAAACTTGTAAATGCTGGCGTTCGTGGAGTACTGGGATTATTTATTTACAATCACAGGAATGATTTTTATTATGGTGTTATAAGGTGTTAATGAGTTTTTGATTTGTGTTTGGAGGGAGAGAAGTATTTGTGTATGCTTGTAATATTTGTATATGCTTGTAATGTTTGAACTTCATATGTTAGTTATGTTTGATTGAATGAAAGAATTTGGGACTGTTCTTCAAATGATCCTCAGATTCATATATCAGCTATGCTGAAAATTCATTAAGACATGAGAATGAGAAAATAATCAATGGCGTTACAAATTGAACTTTTAAGAGTTTTCATGTTGCAGAATTGGCGAGGGTCTGGATGATAGTTTTATGCCATGGATTGGAGAGATGCTCCAAAAGGTTATCTATAGGACCGACATGCGTCACTGAAGCTTGCACAAAGAAGCCCAGCATGGCTACCATTGCCAGACGCCCTGCCACCAGCACTGACTCCAGTCATTAACCAACCAAAACTAATAACACCCGATAATGAATCTAACAAAAAGCATACCGTTTTTGATCTCTTTAAGCTTCCACTCATGAGCATTTCTGATATCTTTTGCCAGACCAAGAGGATTTAGCAGAGGCCCTCCAGGGTAGCTGTTTTGTAATGGAAGCATCATTCATCACTCATTTCAGCAAATATTGGCAATACATATATGTATAGAGAGAGAGATTACCCTGGTTCTAAGCCTTCAAGTGCAGCTTCCAATCCGAAAAATGTACCCTCCTTAGCCTGAGATCCAGGACTAACGAAATCCATGTACCGTTTCGTTTCAGCAAACCTGTCATATTCTGATTAAGCAGAAGATCCAGACCTAAACAGACATGAATTCTGAGGATCATTTGTTCAAACAGAAAAGTACTGTACCCCATCAAGAACAGTTGCAGAACGAATAAAGTTGTGGTGTTGGCAATGTCATATTTTGCTGCACCTGCTTCATACCAGACTGGTAATTTACTGATGCCCGTTACACGAAGTAGCTGCAAAGAATGTCATTAATACAAGATACTGAAACCGTTGCGGTCAACACTGAAAGTTGGCAATTAAAATTTCACTGAACAAAACCAATAGGTCATTTTGGCATAAATGCTGTGAGATTTACTCACATCTGTAAAGAGAATTCCAGCAACTCCAGCCATAGCAAAGCGGGCATGTACGAGTTCTGCCTGTACATACCACTTTAAGCTAGCAGGATCCTCCCCAAGTCCGAGTGGATCAAATCCGAAATCTCCTGGCAATCTTTATCATACAAAATGAAATCACATTTGAAACAAGATACAGCAAAATTAACAAAATCAAATATTATAATCAATCCAAAGGGCTTACGTTCCGTCAAGATAGGGAGGAGGGTCAAGTCCAGGAAGCCATGTAGGTCGCTGCTGGGCTCGAACCACAGAGGACGTAATTTGTCTTTTGGTTCCCAGCTTAGCAGGCCACACTGTACTTGTGATACCAAGTGAGGATTTATTAATGTTCTTACAGACGACCGAAGAGGAAGGTTTAATCAAGAAAAGTTTTCCAACTGCTGCAGCCATTTTTTCCCTCTCAATCAACTGACTCTAGTTGAAGGTGTACACTTTATCCACGTATACAAGTACAGATTAAAACTAACCAGATAAAAGCTGATAATAAGGTGATAACATGGCATGGGACCACTTATCCTTACAATATGAAGCTATCAACTCCCAGTGGTTTCTTATCACTGGACTTGTAAAAGTAAATCAAATGACCTTGTCTTCATGTCATGATAAGATTACCATTAAAGATGGACATATTTTGGGCAATAAATAAGTCATTGTTCAGAAAATATGAAAGGAAGAATAGGATAAGGAACACAACAGACTGTTACTGTAGCAGTAGCAGGTAGTTAAGCAGGTAAGATAACGATGTAACAATTCCAATTCTTCAATACAGTAATTTCAGCTTCGTTAAGTGACAATATAGCACTTAACTTTGACATTGTCTACATTGCAAGGAGCAACATGATCTAGAAAACTGCCTAAAAAAAGTACAATGAAATTATCATTGTCATCTGGAATCACTTCCAAAAACATGATCTTACAACAGCAACACAGGAGTTCAATAAAAATACTTGAAAGAGTTAGCCTATCACTGCCTGTTAGATATGCTGAAAGAGCTCACTTTCATCGGTGTTGCAATGACCAGTGGAGCCTCAGGCAGATCACTCACTGCAAATTTGTCATGCATGAAACGACTGTCCACTATGGAGTCATCCTTGAGAACTATTTTGTAGCAATAGCAACTTTTCAGGCCTTCTTGATTGCGATAGCACTCATGAGAACCATCCTTCACTTGTAAGAAGTTCCATATCACGCTAAACTTGCCTACAGTTGCAACCAAATGGCGCTCCTGTTTGCCATTCTCAGTGACCTGTGCAATTTAGGGATGCAAAATATTCACTCTATCAATATAACTGGAAAAATTACTAGGACAGATGTTGGTCCTGAGGTTTCAGAATAAGCTTCGTGCATCAGGGTAGATAAAAACTTCTCATATTATTACTAACAATGAGCTAGGCCTTATAAAGATTTAAAACAGCTAAATCAATATGAAATTTACTATTTACATAATGTGTGATCCTGTGGATTGTGGTTGACATTTTAAAGTAAATCTACTATGCAGGAAGAAAGATGCAACTGAATGCAGCTTAGGAGATGATGTGCAACCACACCTGACTGATGAGACAAAAGACACAAAAGAAACACGACAGTGTCAATCAATATCCATGAAAAAACATAGTTTTTTTCTTTTATCATGTTAATACCTGATAACATCCCTTGCATGTGAAATTTGGCAGTTAAGCATGACATAAAATGAAGCAAGGTTTACAACTAAAGAACTAAACAGGTCAAATTTGAGGGGGAGAAAAAAAAGGGACCTGCTCATCAGCAGAAATTGTAATAATTTCAGTATGCAAACTCAAAGCAAACCAAATGAACAATTTTTTCAGACCACTAAGAAAACAAGCAGGACAATAAATATTTCAATGTTGGCCGTCAACAAGCCAAATCACATAAACCAACAATCACAAAGAACACAAATAAAAACTGAACTTATCTAGACGTCAAATACACTGCACGAACTAAAAGCAATATATGTAAGTCAAGATGCTTACCCATGAAAACTGGGCATTGCGAAATTTGTTATCAGCTCCAGCCAAATGAGAATCCAGAGGAGTCAACTTCAGCAATCTCGGAGCAGCAATTCTATTTCCCATTCGACCACTGAAACCGGTCTTTGTCCTACCATCCTTATCAGTAAAGAGTGTGCATATAAGGATCAAATATGCATCAGTAGTCCCCAGTATCCACTTTCCATCAAAAGTAACATCAACATGAGTAATAGGCAAACCAAGACCAGGGAAAGCTGTTTTAGCTTGTCTCATAGTATTGCTTGAATACAACCTAATCTTTCCGTCTAGGGAACCAACAACAATGGAACCATCACCAGTTGTTGCAAAGCACTGGAAATTAGTTCCCCGTGAGAATTGATGCCCTTGTGTCCAATTCAACACAGGTGTACTCTCATTTGCAAGATTCTGAACAATTCCATGTTTGTCACGCATGTCCCACCGGCAAAGCCTATTATTATCGAGTCCCAAAAATGTGGAACCTGAAGGATCCAGCTGTGCTCCTTTGCTATCATTAGTGATATCTGCCATTGTAATATCAGTCCCATCCTTCTCGAACCTCCATTCTGTGACAATCTTTCCGGTTTCAATATCAAGCTGATGTAACCCACTAGTATGAGGTTTTGCCTCACTGGCGGGACTCATGAGCAACATATTGGTTTCAGCCCTCATGAGAAGAGCCTTCTTAGGCGTGGAGTATGACATGTTAGAACTCTTCCTGTTATCCCCGCCATTAAAATTCACAAAAACACCTTTACCATGAATTCCATTGCTGAAATTCCTAACAACCTGAATACCAGAATCACCCACCAAGAAGCTGTTATCCAGAGCACCCAACGCCAGACTCTGTATCCCACCATTGGCAGCCTCTTCAAACTCCTCTCTCAAGTCTTGGTTAGCCCTAACTGGCGTTGCTGATCCAGGGCTTTTTCCTAAACTGTCTTCAGCATCTTCCCACATTGAATCATCAGCCGCTTCAGGCTTCGCCCACCCAATGAAATCCTTCCCATAAACCTTGACCTTGTTCGCTTCATTTGATTCATATCCATAAGAATTCTCAAACAAACAATCTTGAAACTTATCCACGAACCTCTTGTAATCCTCCTGCCCAAAGAACTTCACAGCCCATACGCCTCCAGCAACGAAATCAACGCGTAATTGATCCTTAAAAGTTTTCAATTGCATCTCCATTGAGACTTTCACTCGAACTTTGGACCCAATTTTCAAAACCCACGAAGATTCTCCTTCTCCATCTTCATCTTCCTCTTCTTCACTGTCATCTTGAGGGTTGATTCCTGATGATTTGAGGAAAACATAAGAAGTGAGCTTCTCAGATGTAACCCATTTGGCTTTAGGAGTGTTGCCACCTACGTGAACGTAAAGCTTGACGGCATTGGGGTTTTGATTCGAAGGGTATTTGAGTTTCAGAGCTCTGAGTTTTGCTTCCACTTCATTAAGAGATGATGGCGTTTTGGGCTTGTGGTTTGACGAAGAGGATCTGTCAGGAGTCTCGTCTTTGGAGTCCTCATAATTTTCTTCTTCAGTTTCTGTTTCGTAGTCTTCATCGTCGGAGTCGGAGAGTTCCAGATCTTCGCGACTGTGAGACCCACCCATGTCCGATTTTGGTAGAGAGAAAACACACCAACTGCGATTGGAAGAAATGAGACGGGAGCGTCACAGGCGCCAACTTTCGAATTTTGAAAATGTAACGTTGTGTCGTTTCCTCTTTTTGTTAGGGTTTTTAAGAACCACCTGTTTAGTGGTCAAATCCACATATTTAAAGGATATTTTCGTGTTTCACCCGTTTTATAAAAATAATCCAAAAATTTATCCATTTTTAAAAATAATTCGAAATAGGATCTATTTTTATGTGCAAAATGGTTTTGAATAAAAGTTTGGTGGTTTTACCCTATTTCTACATTTTGTATTAATTGCATTAAATATTTAATTTAGGGCTCACATGGTTTATAGATAAGAAATAAGATAGAATAACTTAATACGATTTATATGTTTATCAGGCATTTGGCTGCGGTTTAGAATAGGATAAAATAATACTGACCATAATTTTATACGATACATATAGGATAACTTTATCATTGATAAATGTTCCGATAACTTTATCACGTACTCTTCGTATTAGATGTTCATCATGTTATTATTAAATTATTCTTTGATAAAATTAGAAAAAAAAAATAAAAAATAAAAATCTACATAAAATTTTGGAATAATCCCAAAAAAAATCCGGGAGGATTTCAGAAATTTTTTCGAAAATTAAAATGACCAAATTACCCTTTTAAAGTTTTTAATATTATTTTAAATTTCTACTTTTAATTTATTTTTTAATTAATGTTTTTTTAAAAATTAAAAACTAAATTGACCAAATTACCCTTCCAAAATTTGTAGAAAAAAGTCAAAATAGTAAATAATAGTAAATTGGATATTCATTAACAGCAAAGTGGCAAATTGGGAAAAAAATTACGGAGATTTTGGAGAAATTTCTAAAACCTTCATAGGTTTTTTAGGATTATTTCTAATACTTATTTTTATTAAAAAATATATTAATATATTTTTATTATATTTTATTTATTTATTGTTAATCCGTAAATAACTGTTTTATTATTTGTCAAGTTTTTTGGTATTTTAGTAATCCATACTATTATCCTATTACTTATCGAGGTTTACCAAATATGGGTTTAGTACTTTGTTATCTTATCATGTTACTTATACGATAACCAACCAAATACAATTTATGGATAACTTAATCATTATACAAAACTTTTATCCTAATCATTTTCCTTATACTATTCTGTGCTTATCCTATACGATGATCCATGTGAGCCTTATAGTATCATTATTAACCAACTATTAAATTACGTTATTTTTAATAAAAATTAAAATAAAAATAAATTTATTTTAATTTTAATTTAATAATATATTTAATTTATTATCTTTAATAAAAAATTAAAATAAATATAAATTTATTTCATTTTATTTTTTAAATTAAATAATATATGAAATAAATTCATATTTATTCTGAATCTTTAATTAAAAATAAAAAAAATTAAAATCGATTATTTCATAAAAAAAATAAATATAAAAAATAAATTTATATTTTTAATACAAATGTAAAATAAATATAATTTTATTTTTATTTTATTTTTATTAAATAATGTATTTTAATTTTTTATTTTTAATTAAAAATAAATATGAATTTATTTCATATATTTTTTAATTTAAAAAATAAAATGAAACAAATTCATATTTATTTTAAATATTTTTATTAAAAATAATAAATTAAAATGTATTATTTAATTAAAATTAAAATACTTTTATTTTTATTTTTATTTTTATTAAAATTACGTAATTTTATATTTGGTTAATAATGATGGTATAAATTAAATATTTAATGCAATTGATACAAAATGTAGAAATACAGTAAAACCACCAAACTTTTATCCAAAACCACTTTCCACATAAAAATGGGTCATATTTCGAATTATTTTAAAAAATGGGTGTATTTCTGAATTATTTTTATAAAATGGGTGCAAAAACGAAAATATCCTTATTCAAATCTATAAGTAACTTATATATTATAACTTATAAGCGGTTTTAAAAAAATAATTTGGTGATTCGTTTACTTAAGTTTAATAATAACCTGCTGATAAGCAGTTGACGTATTTACCTAAATTGATAATAAATCTCTATCTCTAGTATAATAAAAGGAGGAAATTAACAAAGCATATTAACCACGCGTTGACAAGTGGCTTCGTAAAAATGCAACACATAATATTTTTATAAAATTACTTTTTTAGTCTTTAATTTTAACTAGAATTTTGGACCGTGCGGTACGCACGGGTGTTAAAATATACACTAAACATGTATTTTTTAAAATTCTGGCAAATAACAAATAATGAAATGTAAAGTCTCTCGCAAAACGATTAATATATTACACAATAAAATCCAAGAGATGAAAAGAAAAGACTAAACAGATCTGACTAAATATGAATCTCTTTCCACTATTAGTCATTTGTGTTATTGAGATCAAATCATGCAAAATTAAGTGAACTTATTATGAATATCACTTATTATTAAATCCTTTGGTGCAACTCGCGGTGAAATACCCTTCATCAAAATTAATACCATATTAGTATTTGCAATTTCATTGCTTTAAGAAAAGAAAATGTAATTACTTAACTTATAAGATAAATTACATAAATTTTGTGTCGAACAACATTCAGTTCGTATATTTATCAAGTGTTTAAGAAGACTTCTTTAGATACAAATTTGGTTATGGTTTTTAGTACTACACCATGCTCATTTAAAATAAGTATTTTTAGACCTTTAAGATTAGTTGCTCCGGATAATCGACATATAATTGGCTGTGCCTGAAAACACGTCTTTTGAGATAGAGGCCTACACTATTTATAGATTGTTCCTAACTTTTGTGTTATGGATATAATAAATGATACTGAGATAGGGAATTGTCTCCTCTTAAATTTTAATGGTAATATCGAATCCTATGACGTCAATGTAAGTTACAGTATCAGCATATTCTGCCCAATAGTTAGACCTTGAATCACATTAACTTCCAAGACTCTTATTCCTAACCTTGCAATAATCAACCTGGTATCATTGCATAATCCTACCGAGTTATCAATATTTCGTAATAGCATCACTGTTATACCAACTTTAAGTTCATGAAGTAGTAAAGCCAAGCATTTAATGTTATTTAACAATTTTATAGTGTAGAGGTTAGTAAATATATTGATCGCCGTATACAATTGGCGCACCAAATCTGAACTATGGTAAATCCTTTCATCACTTATACTCATCGATATCATGTAATTGTTTACCTCTTCCACCAAATCCAATATCAGAGTTAGTATAGCGTGCTCCTGTAAGTATGTAGGATCATTAATATACCAATCGAACGAATGATATATTACTTATACTACAAAACTAAGCAGAAGATTCTTCTGTCAAAAAATCTTTAGATATATCAAATTCGGAGATTCTTTTTCTTCCTCCTATAGTACCATCACCGGCACTTAAAATCTATTCTATAAAGTTTTTAAGAGCAGAGGACTCTATGGACGATGATATTGATTGGAGTCTCATATTATTAGTCAGTATCAAAATCATGTAGTACTCATAGAGAGTTCAAGAATTTATCGTTGCATTTACCAATTGGCTTCTACTACCTTTTGTATGGCAAGTAAAATCTGCCTAAAATCTCCTCCTAAAACAACAATCTTACCACAACATTATGTTCTCATTTTCGAGGTCAACTATTATCATCAAGTCCTTCAATGTCCTGTCTACTACCTTGAAGCAATGCTTGTGCAATATTGGCGCCTCATCCCATATGATTAGTTTTGTTTGTGCACTATTAGCGCATCATCAAGTCCTTCAATGTCATGTCTACTACCCTGAAGCAATTAGTTAAAATATAACATATAGTAGAAAAAAATAAAATAATGTATTTTAAATGAAAAAAATACCCTAATGATTATTAATATTTATGTGTTAATATGTAATTTAATATAAAAATGCTTACATGTTATTTTTTTAGAGCGTCACTTATCAGCACGTGGTTAATTCGCTTTGTTAGTTTTCTCTCTATTTTTTTTTAAATAGAGATAAAGATGTTATAATATTGATTTGGGGTTTGTATCAATTTCAAAAACTTAAAATTGAATCCAAAATTTAAAATATTTTAAACTTTTATTAAAACCTACCGTGACAATTACCTTTTAGTTGTACAAGGGGAACCGATGCCTTGAAGGCTGGTATGAAAAATAATCACTAAAAATGTCATTTATATAGTAGTGACGAAAATAATTAGTGAGTTATGCTTCCGATATAAGACACCAATTAGTTAAAATATAACATATAGTAGAAAAAAATAAAATAAAATATTTAAAAAAATAAAATAACCTAATGAATTAATTAATAGTTATATGTTAATATGTAATTTAATATAGAACCTTATAAGTACGTGGATAATTCGCTTTGTTAGGTTTTTATTTTATTTTATTTTTATTTTATTTTATTTTTTATTTATTATAATACAGATAAAGATAGATATAGAGAAACTTCTTATTTATTTTGTTTGTATTGAATTAATTATATTTTTAAGAATGAATTTATTTGATTTTTGAGATAATATGATTGGGATTATAGAATAATTTATTTATTCACATTTTTAATTTAATAAAAAAATTATAAAACATGTTTGGTTGAACTTCTTCTTTTAAGAAGATGATAAGTAAATTTTAAGTTTAATCAATACATATATATATATTGAAAAAATAAAAGTTATATTATTATTATAATATATAATAATATAGATTTTGAATTCATGTCAACTTTAAAATTTTAAAATTGAATCCAAAAAATAAAATAATATAAATTCATATTTAAACCTCTAGTGGCAAGTAGCTCTTTTAATTTACAAAGAGCACCAATGCCTTCAAGGTTGATGTGAAAACTAATTAAACAAAAATATTTTTATATAGAGAAAATAACCAGGGAGTTATATTTTCGATGCGGTATAACAATTAGTGTAAATATAATATATAGCTGAAAAATATTTTGTTTTTAAAATAGAAAAAATTGAATATTAGAATTTATTATATAATATGTGCAAAAAGAGTGGAATTTTCCATCTATTGGGTGAATTACACTTGCCTATTAAAATGTCAAAATAACCAATTTAGCTAATGAAAATTAAATACTAAAAAAAGTAATTTAATAGAAAAGTATGATGTGTTGTTTTTTTAGAGCACCACTTGCTATCACGTGGTTAATTTACTTTGTTAGGTGTCTCCTTTAATTATAATAGAGATAGAGATAGAAATGTTATAATATCGATATTGGGCTTGTATCAATATTAAAAATTTAAAATTGAATCCAAAAATCTAAAATATTTTAAACTTTTATTAAAACTTATAGTGGCAAGTACCTTTTAATTGTACAAGTGACACTAATGTCTTAAAGATCGATATGAAAAATAATTCAACTAAAAATCTCATTTACATAGTAGTGACGAAAATAATTAGTGAGGTATGCTTCCGGTGTGGAATAACAATTAGTTGAAATATAACATATAGTATTAAAAAAATAACATATTTTAAATAACAAAATAACCTAATGAATTAATTAATACTTATGTATTAGTATGTAATTTAATATAAAAATGCATACGCGTTATATTTTTATAGCGTCATTTATCAGCACGTGGTTAATTCGCTTGATTAGGTTTATCATTTTATCAAAATATAGAAGAGATATTATTATATTGATGTTGAGTTTGTAGCATATTTAAAAACTTAAAATTAAATCCAAAAATCTAAAATATTTTAAAATTTTATTAAAACCTATAGCGCCATAATTTTTTTAATTGTACATAAGACATCAATGCCATAAAATTCGATATGAAACAAATTCAATAAAAATCTCATTTATACAGGAGTGATGAAAATAATTAGCGAAGTACGCTTCTGATGTGGGATAACAATTAGTTGTAATATAACATATAATAATATATATATATATTAAATGCAAAATAACCTAATGAATTAATTAATACTTATGTATTAATATGTAATTTAATATAAAAAAGTTTACGTGTTATTTTTTTTAGAGCACCACTTGTCAGTATGTGTTTAATTCGATTTGTTAGTTTTATTCTTTTATTATAATAGAGATAGTGATAGTGATAAAGATAAAGATATTATAATATAAATTTTGGGTTTGTATCAATTTTAAAAATTTAAAATTGAATCCAAAATCTGAAATATATTAAATTTTTATTAAAACCTACAGCGGCAAGTATCTTTTAATTGTCTGAAAGACACTATTGCCTTCAAGATTGATATAAAAATTAATTCAGTAAAATTCTCATTTATATAGTAGTTCTGAAAATAATCAGTGAGTTACGCTTCCGATGTGGGATAAAAATTAGTTGAAATATAATATATATAGTAAAAATATATATATTTTAGATGATAAAATAACCTAATGAATTAATCTATATATATATATATATATATATATATAAACAAAATACAAAAGAGGTTTTGTAGTTCATATGGTTTAATAATTCGACATGTGGCACGGGGCAGGTGGCACCTGCAGTTCATTTGCCACATCAACCACTTCATTTCATATCTTCTCACATCTCACGGTTACAAGTGTTAGTCAATTACTTTCATTGTTGTGCTTTATTATTTCCTTCCGGATCATTTCTCTCACTCTTCTTCAACCCTTTCTCTTTCTCTTGTATAACCCTTTCCATATTTCTTATTAAAATAACTCTTCTGTCTTTTATTTTTTGCAATTTTCATTGTCAATATTTAGTCTATTTAGAGTTTTATATTTCTAATCAAATATCTATCCTACAATCCTGATTCCTCCATCACGCTCTCTTTCACCGATGTGAGATTGATCTTTCTCCTCTATTTTCTTGCAAATCCAACGATCCATGATGCTTTGCATTTCGAAAGAAAAAGCTTCATCTAGATACACATCATCCCCTTTTCCTCATCCTTCTCTTTAATTATTCGGTACGACCACTCACTCAAGTAAGTCTTTATTTTCCTTACTCGCTTACATCTTTTCAAATTCATATCACAGTTTTCTTCTTTACCTAAAGGACACCAACCATTGAAAGTTAAAGAAACTGAAAACCACATGCTAAATTGTCTTTATTTCATAAAGCCATTGGCATGATGCAAATCAAAATTAACTTATCCACATAGTCATCATGGTTGGTGCAGGCACACATCTCCTTTTAAATCGATTACATACCAGTTGCTATATTTATATTCCGATCATGATAAAATCTTTTATTTTTTTATCGTTGATTTTTAATTTAAGTGATAATAATTTTTTATTCCATTGGTATGAGAACATTTGATTTTGATATTTATTTACAATTAATTTTAACACACCGGCTCTTGAAATCGCTATACATTATTTTAAACCCTTTTCACTTTACAAATATCTTTGATTTTTTTTATAGGTGTTCTCATCAATATCTATTATTTATCTTATTTCTCTACTCATCTATTTATTTCTTTTTTCTTCATACGTACGTTTGTTTTTATTTTACTATTCATCTCAACCAAATGAGCAACCAATTATAGTGTAGATTTGGTAATTATTTTTTAAATCCTTACACACTCCGAAATTTATTTATTATATTTTATTACTTACTATTAAAATAAAAAAAATACACTCTATTAAAATACAAATGTTAAGTACAAAAATAATAATTTACTAAATAAGAAAACAAAAACAAAATAATCAAAATATCAATCATCTAATCAATTTCCTATTAATAAATTAAAGTAAAAAAATTGAACATTATAACAGTCAATAATAAATATAATAATAATAATTATTATTTTTTACTCGAACTGATTTTATGTCATTTCTAAAAAAGAATTGATATGCACACTAAAAATTGAATAGTGCGAATAATATTTGAATTTATAAACAATTTATTTTTATTGGAGGTGAAGTTCAATGGTATGAAATATATAAATAATGATCATAAATACTATTACATTTATATGTAAACTTTAATTTTATTAAATATTATAATAAAACTTATTAAATCAACTATTAATTATCGAAAATAATGAGGGATGATTTATCATTATTTTTTTCATATTCCACGGTAAATTAATAAATGTTAACGTAATTTTAATCTCTCTTTATATCTTCATTTTTATATTTTATTTATAATTTTATTTTAAATATTTAAAATTAATTTTCATATTTATTATATTTTTATCTATTTTTGAATTTATTATTTCACAAATTTATCATTTAAGATTATTTGTCATATTTTTAATATGAATTTAAATGAACTATTAATAATAAATATTTATATTTTACTCATTATCAATTATAAAGACTAATCTATATCTATATATTTATAGAAGTGAACGCTTAAGCACTATTGAAAATTGAAAATCATAAGAAAAAGAGAGTACATTTTAGTTGTTTTGGTTTGTATGATTATAATATGATTAATTCACCTACACGCAACGTGCGTGTCTATTACCTAATTTATATATAAATGTAGATGGACACAACGAAATTATGATTGAATATCATTTTTCTGACATGGTGGATCAGTCAATGGTATCCAATTATCCCTCTAACTCATCTTTTCTTTCTTTTGTATATTATTATTTCTTCCATTTTTAATTATTATCATTTTGTAAATCTCTTTTTATGAATATTATTAATATATATCTTCATAAATAATATTGATGTCCCAAAATGTATTTCGAAATTACTCTATGTATCTGTATATAAATTATGAAAGTAATGTTGTTATATGCAGTTCTTTTCATATGAAGTTTTTATGATGCTCTAAAAGATTGGTTTACATAAGAAAAATTCTTCAAACACTATTTGAAGACAGAGAAGATATGACATGGTTGGAAAAAGTAGCTAATTGGCAAGTAAAATTTAAAGAATGAGAAAATGAAACATTTGATGATATCGCTTGCTACCTTTATTGGTGAATCTAGAGTGAAACAGGCTAACCGTTATATATTTGGGAAGCCTGAATTTGGTATGAATCCCATATTATTGTGAATCAGCTAGTGAAGTCACTACCTACAATGAAATGTATATAACTCAAAGGTCATTCTTGAAAATAATCTAATTGGATTTTATTTTGTTTTACTTATGATTACAGCTAATTCTTATTTATTTTTTGGTTAGACAACTTCAATTTTTATTATTAAACTATTTACGTTTTATTTTTTTAGTTTAAAATTTTAAATTTAAAATAAAAATATTATTCTTGTGCAAAGCACGGGTTGTTTTCCTAGTTAATACATATATGTTAATATGTAATTTAATATAAAAATTCTTATGTATTGTGTTTTTATAACACCACTTGTCAATCATGTGGTTAATTTGTCTGTTTAGGTTTCTCCATTTATAAAGATTAATATAGAGAATAGAAAAGCTTCTTATTTAAGCTTTTTATTTGTTTTGTTTGTATTGAATTGATTCGATCTTAATGAATTGATTTAAATTTTGATATGCTATGATTGCGATTATAAAATAATTTATTTATTCATATTTTTAATTTAATAAAAAAATTATAAAACATGTTTGGTTGAACTTCTTCTTTTAATAAGATAGTAAGTAAATTTTAACTTTAACCAAATATATTATTATTATTATTATTATATATATAAACTTTTATTATTATTATTATTATATATAATAATATAATGATAATATAAACTTTGAATTCATGCCAATTTTAAAATTTTTAAAATTTAATCCAAAAAATAAAATAATATAAACTCATATTTAAACTTGTAGTGGCAAGTAGCTCTTTTAATTTACAAAGAGCACCAATGCCTTCTTGATGTGAAACTAATTGAACAAAAATCTCTTTATATAGTGGTGGAGAAAATAATTTGTGAGTTATATTTCCGATGTGGTATAAAAATTAGTATAAAAAAGTGAATAGGAAAAATTGAATATTAAAATTTATTACAGAATCTGTGTAAAAAAGTGAGAAATTATAAAAATGTCGAAATAACCAATTTAGTAAATTAAAATTAAAGACTAAAAAAGTAATTTTATAAAAAAATATTACGTGTTACATTTTTAGAGCGCCACTTGTCAACACATGGTTAATTAACTCTGTTAATTTCCTCATTTTATTATAATAGAGATTAACTAAATTGGTGATTTCAACATTTTAATAAATTCCCACATTTTTCACAGATTTTGTAATAAATTCTAATATTCAATTTCATATTTACACTAATTGTTATACGGAAATATAACTCACGTATTATTTTCTCCACCACTATGTAAATAGATTTTTGTTCAGTTAGTTTTCACATCGACCTTAAAGGCATTGGTGCTCTTTGTAAATTAAATAGAGCTAATTGCCACTAGAGGTTTAAATATGAGTTTATATTATTTCATTTTTTGGATTCAATTTTAAAATTTTAAAATTGACATTAATCCAAAATCTATATTATCATTATATTATTATATATAATTATATAATAATAATAATAATAATAATAGAAGTTTTTTTTTTCAATATATATATATAATAGTATATGTTTAGTTAAAGTTAAAATTTACTTACCAAAAGAAAAAGTTCAACCAAACATGTTTTATAATTTTTTTATTAAATTAAAAATATGAATAAATAAATTATTTTATAATCGCAATCATAACATCTTAAAAATCAAATTAATTCATTCTTAAGAGTCGAATCAATTCAATACAAACAAAATAAATGAGAAGCTTCTCTATCTCGTCTCCATTCTTTACATTTATCTTTATAAATGAACAAACCTAACCAAACAAATTAACCACGTAATAACAAATGGCGTTATAAAAACACAGTACGTAAACAATTTTATATTAAATTACATATTAACATATAAGTATTAATTAATTCTTTAGATTATTTTGTCATCTAAAATACTTTTTTTTATTTTATATTATATTTCAACTAATTTTTATCCCACATCGGAAGCGTAACTCACTGATTATTTTTGTCAGTACTATATAAATGAGATTTTTACTGAATTAGTTTTCATATCGACCTTTAAGGCATTAGTGTTCTTTGTACAATTAAAAGGTACTTGTCGCTATAGGTTTTAATAAAAATTTAATATATTCCATATTTTGGATTCGATTTTAAAATTTTAAAATTGATAAAAATTCAAAATCTATATTATAATATCTTTATATTTATCACTATCATTATCTCTATCTCTATTATAATAAAAGAAAAAAACTAACCAAGCGAATTAACTACGAACTGGTAAGTGGAACTCTAAAAATATAACATGTAGGCATTTTTATATTAAGCTACATATTAATACATAAGTATTAATTAATTCATTAGGTTATTTTGTTATTTAAAATATCTATTTTTTTCTTATTATATTTTATATTTCAACTAATTGTTATCACACATCGGAAGCGTACCTCACTAATTATTTTCGTCACTCCTATATAAATGAGATTTTTACTGAATTAGTTTTCATATGGACCTTTAAGGTATGATGCCCTTTGTACAGTTAAAAGGTACATGTCGCTATCGATTTTAATAAAAGTTTAAAATATTTTAGTGTTTTGGATTCAAATTTAAGTTTTTAAATATGATACAAACCCAAAATAAATATAATAATATATTTTCTCTATTATAATAAAATAATAATATCTCTTCTCTGTTATAATAAAATGATAAATCTAACCAAGCGAATTAACTATATGCGGACAACTGGCGTTATAAAAAAAAACACGTAGACATTTTTATATTAAATTATATATTAATACATAAGTATGAATTAATTAATTATGTTATTTTGTCATTCAATATATATATATATATATTTAAATATTATTCAGTATATTTCAACTAATTGTTATCCCACATTGAAATCATACCTCACTAATTATTTTTGCCGCTGTAATGTAAATGAGATTTTTATTGAATTAGTTTTCATATCAATCTTTAAGATATTGGTGTCCTTTTTACTATTTAAATTTACTTGCCGCTATAGGTTTTAATAAAAGTTTAAAATATTTTAAATTTTTTGATTCAATTTTAAATTTTTAATATTGATACAAACTCAAAATCAATATATTAAATCTCTATCTCTATTATAATAAAAGGAGAAACTTAATCAAGTAAATTAACCACGTGATGATAAGTGGCGTTTAAAAATTCAACGCGTCATACTTTTCTATTAAATTACTTTTTTAGTCTTTAATTTAAATTAACTAAATTGGTTATTTCGACATTTTAGTATGCAACTTTAATTCACCCAATAGATGGAAAAATAACATTTTTCACTCTTTTTAAACAGAGTTGGTAATAAATTCTAACATTCAAATTTTCCTATTTTAAAAAATATATGTTCCAATTATATATTATATTTACATCTAATTGTTATAGCACATCAGAAATATAAATCCCTGATTATTTTCTCCACCACTATATAAAAAGATTTTTGTTCAATTAGCTCTCACGTCGACCTTTAAGGCATTGGTGTTCTTTATAAATTAAATAGAGCTACTGGCCACTAGAGGTTTAAATATAAGGTTATATTATTTCAGTTTTTGGATTCAATTTTAAAATTGGCACAAATCCAAAATCTATACTATTATATTATATATAATAATAGTTTTTTCAATATACACACGTGCGCATATATATATATATATATATAAGTATATGCATGGTTAAACATAAAATTTATTTATCATATTCTTAAAAGAAGAAGTCCAACCAAAAGTGTTTTATAATTTTTTTATTAAATTAAAAATGTGAATAAATAAATTATTTTATAATGGCAATCACATCATCTAAAAAATCAAATCAATTCATTCTTTAAAATCTAATAAATTCAATTTGTTTAAAATATTTGTAGGTTTTAATAAAAGTTTAAAATATTTTACATTTTTTATTCAATTTTAAGTTTTTAAAATTGATACAAACCCCAAATCAATATTATAATATCTCTATTTTAATAAAAGAAGAAACATTACCGAGCGAATTAACCATGTGCTAACAAACAGGGTTCTAAAAAAACAACACATGAGCATTTTTATATCAAATTACAAAGTAACACTTAAGTATTAATTAATTCAATCTAACAACTAACTTTACAGCTAATTTAAAATCTAATTTAATAGCTAATTGCTAACTTATCTGAAACTCTGATCTAACAGTTAATTAAAAATCCAACGTCAAACATACACTAATAAAACATAAATTATAGGATTATATTTAAAAAAATAAAATGACATAAATAGTAACAAGATGTGCGGAATAACATAAAAGAGAAAGTATTATATCCATTTGAAGATAATTGAAATATCATCATTGAATAATGATTATCGAAGGTTGTCTTGTTATTATAAGAATATAGTACCAAGGTCAACTAGCTATTAATCTGGAAAAAGTTATCTTATAAAGGATTTTGATGGGTTATTTAATATGGAATATATTTGTTTGAGTATGATTATGCTTGGATATAGAAAGTTTTCAAAATTATTTTGTAAACCTTTTCTCAACATTGAAGTTGTCATTAGGAGATTGTCTAAATCGAGTTAAATATCATTTTTTTTTCTTTATTGATTGTTTTCGTTTCAATCGAACTTGTAAACTTTGGTAGAAGCGAAATAAAATGAAAACTCTAATAGTTAACCTTTCTGGTACATGTTTGACCTACCAGTCTTTTCGTTTGCTTTCACAGGTCTCTTTTTCCTATTGTCATTCTTCTCCTCTTCAGTTAACCTGTTTTTCTTAGTCTTTGATGCCTGTCTAGAATTCTTATAAGAGTTTCAAATTGAACCATGCCCGTGTAATTATAATTACAACTAGTGTGCTATTTGGGTGCCTATTCAAGTCATCTTTCTACCCCATTCGCCTTCTTAATAGCATCCGCCAGAGTATAAATTGCAAACACCCCCCATCATATAGCGAATCTCACGGCTCAACCCCCTCTGATAATGCGCGACTTGTTGATTTTCATTCTCATCATTGTCGCATTTAGACTGCAACCTCCGGAATTCTTCAATATACTCATTCACCTTTATGTTTTTCTGCATACAATCATAATATCGATTGTATAGATTCAGCATATGATCACTAGGTGACGTGGTAAATTCCTAAGATAGCTTAGTGCAAGTGCACACTATGTCGTCAAGTAATAAAAATCGATCCACAGGATTGGCGCTCAGAAAACTATCAACCAATTGATTCAACTAAGCAGAGTATCTAAAATGAATTGAGTTGGAGATGATTAAGAACACTAAACTATTGTCTTGACTAAATGGGTCGAGAATTGGGTAAGAAGGGGTTCCTATCTCCTTGCTAATGTAATCATGTCATCCAAAAATGTCAATTACTACCAAATAATCTCAAGATTAATTACCACTTAATGCTTCCACACAAGTAGCTTAACTACCCTATTCCACACTTATGTCACTTAAGTGTAAGGATAGTTTATGAAGTTCTCCATCATCAATTCCTTAATTCCTAATTCTTATATCTAAGCAACTATTCATTAAGCACATGAACCTAATTCTAGCATTAGCTACTCTTCCAAGCTAGCTTATCCAAATAAATCAAGTTAGAGTTGATCAAGCTCTATGAGCCTTAAGGACAAATTCATGTGAAAATGGTAAGCAATATCATTCATTCAAGTTCAAGGATAACAACATCACATTAGCTAAGGGTTAAAGAACCCCAAAAGAGTTTTAGCTATTCATCACTCTACTAAAAAATCTTTACACAAAAGGTACATGAAAAGGTTAGGGAACAACTAAACCAAAGAAGGATTGCTGCTTGATGATTAGAGTTGAATCCCTTCTAGGACTTCTTGCACTTCTTCTCCTCGCAGGGCTTTGTAGGTAGTCTCCTTCTCTTCCTCTTTAGTTTCCCTTCTTTTTTCCCCTCTAGCCTCTAGGTACTCCAGGCCAAAAGTCATTTCAAAAATCCTATCACTTTCTTTTTATACCGTAGAGATTTTCTCCCAAAAATACCCTTCAAGAAAGCCAAAAACCATAACTTTTTGCGTCTGGGCGCCCTGCTCGGCGGCCTGGTATAAGAAGCTAGGGCGCTAGCTAGGGCGCGGATCTGTTCATCTTCCTTGGCGGCCTGGTCGGCGGCCTGGCAAGAGAAGTCAGGGCGCGGACCAGGGCGCGATGCCACTTGCGGTTCCATTCCTGGCGGTGTGGTTAGTGGCGTGGTCAGAGTTTCTAGGGTGCAGACAGGTCTTCGGTACCATTTTCGGCGCTCTGGTCATGATGTTGGCGGTCTGGTCATATGTGGTCAGGGCGTGGTTAATCTACGGTGCCAATGTTGGCGCCCTGGTCATGATGCTGGTGGCCTAGTCATATGTGGCCAAGGCGCGGACCAGGGCGCGGAGAACCTACAGTGCCAATTTTGTCGCCCTGGTCATGATGCTGACGTCCTGGCAAAAGTGTCCAGGGCGCGGACCAGGGCACGGACCAGGGCACGAAGATTCTCTTTGGCCTTCTTTTCTCTAAATTTCTGCTCTCCTTGAATGGTTGAACTTCCTTCCACCCGAATGTACAGCTTTCTATCCAGATTTTCTTCGTTTTGACTGCTCGACCATCGATCCTGAAATAATCAATACTTGGATCATAATGGTGGCCAATTCAAGCTAAAAGGTGGCTAGATAATTTGTGAAAAATATAATAAATATCAAAATACCTCCAACTTAAACTCTTGCTCGCCCTGAGCAAGTTGAAAAAGAAGAAGAATGAGACACCAAATACTTAATTGCTCGAAATGCTAGACTCAAATGAAAAGACCACTTTCGTGGGTTACCCAGTGGCATTTAGCACATGACACAAGTTTTTAAACCATTAAGTGGCCTTAATGGAAGAGTTTTGTCTCCTGAGGGCTTACAAGAACGATACCCACAAATATTAGAATGCCCGATTGAATTTTTTATGGAAACATGCAGCTGTAGGAATTTATGAACTCCACAATAGTTAGAGCAATAATAGGCAGCAATAAGAAAATAAACCACCACTCAACACATTGTTTTTAAGCTCGTATTCCTCTATAGTTCACCTAAGTCATCCTAGGAGTGGGATCAAGTTCACTTCGATTCTACAACTCACGTGAGCTCTCTTTTAATTTTGTGCTCTCAAATCCTAGGGTTCTCACAGCAAAGTGGTAGTTACACAAGAGTGATGACACTAATTGACAAAGCAAAGAACTACCACTAACTTTGGAAGCGCAAAAAGAACCAAATGTCGGATATCAAGGTATCCTTGACCCCATGAAATGGAAATGCATGGACACTGTATGGAGCACAAAGATCTCAAAATATGAGTATGCTCAATTCCTGCTTCAAGGATCAATTGGGCCAAACCATTTTTTTTCTGTTTCATTTTTTTTTTATATTTTAAATTAGGGTAGAAAAGCACAAGGTTTCTAAAGGTTTGGAAGAACAAGATAGGACTGGTGGTTGTGTGAATGATCATATGAGACTCTTACTTAAGGAATTCATTCTACTCGACACATCTCTCCCAAATAAAATTTTTGACATTTTCACTTGTTCACTTCTTTTTCACCTTCACCCCTTTTCCATAAGCTTGCTTCCTCTTTGTCTTCTCTTCCTTTATTCCATAGCTTTGGTGTTTTCCACTTATTCTCTCTTTTTTTGGAAATATTGCTAACCTTCGAATAGAAGTTTACCCAATTACCCCCAACTACATTGTAGCAATCCTCCAAAATTCCTTACGCAAGAGCCCAATAATCGTAAGATCCTAGAATTGGTTAGGACTAGGAAGGACTAGGGTGTAAGTTGGTTTGGTTTTCTCTCAATTAGGGGTGAGGAAAAGATAGCTAAATTTTCTTTAGGTGTCACTCCCTCACAATGCCCAAATTAATACCTTGACTTGGGTTGAATGCAGCTCATGACTCAATCCATGCCCCCATACACTTAAGGAATGCCCATGAACTTCATGCAATCCTAAATGGGGTCTCTAAATGAATGAATGGCGACAACATGTATAGAATTGTAGAAATAAATATCTTCTCAACAAAAATCGTGGTTTGTGTTTCAAAATCTTTCCGTGTAATCTCCACTACGATACCTACTCACTAAGGATTCCTTTCGGTGCTTTCTAGATTAAAAATGAGCTTTCACTATTATATATTTTTTTTTGTGGATCCTAATTGCCATGATGCAAGCTCTTTATTGAAAATCATATGCTCGTGTTCATTAAAGCACTGCTGCGAATTTTCACAAAATGGGCGGTTTTAATTTATTTTTTTGAAATGCAATGCAATTAACATCTATTTACAAAAAAGAAAAATAAGGAATGCAATGAATGAATACCTATTTATAAATGCAATGCAATTAACACCTATTTACAAAAAGAAAAATAAGGAATGCAATGAGTGAATACCTATTTATAAATGCAATGCAATTAACACCTATTTACAAAAAGAAAAATAAGGAATGCAATGCAATGCTATGAGATACTACACTTATTACATATGAACACCACCCCCAACTTGAACTAAACATGTTATTTGAGTCCTCAATGTTGAAATAGAATAACTCAAATAACAGCCAAAACAAATCCACCAACCAAGTTTTAAAATAGCCAAAACAACTCAAAGTAACAGATTGTCCAGCAACAACAAAAACATCCAAAGATAACCAAATATCCAGCAAAAGCAAAGTAATAAAAAAAATAGTGAATATCCTGTAAGCATAAAGAGAAAAGTGACAACCATAAATGAAGCTCTACTGCTCGTAGTCCATATGCGCTTTTCCCTTCCCAGAGCTCTCTCCTGGTGCTGAGCTGGAGGCTGGTGGGGGTTGTGGAGTGTACTGCTGTGATCCATCATGCCAGAACGCCGTCCAACTATCCATCTGAGCTCTAAGCATGTCAATGCTTTGGCTGTGGCTGTCCACCCTGTCTTCTAGCCGCTCCAATCTCTGATCCATGCACTCATAAAAAGCAGTTTGTTGTGCCTGCATGGAAGAGAGCATACCAGTGAGGGAACCGAACAGATCTGTGGTGAAATGGCCCTACTGAGGCGGAGGCTGCTGGTAATGACTCTGAGGAGGTGGAGTATGGTGATGTGAACTCTGACGGTACTCTTGCTCCTTAGGGGCTGGCTGGAATGGCACCATCTGCTGCTCAGTAGCTCTAGCTGCAGCCTCTACTACTACTTCCTCTGCTCGGAGACGCTTCAATTCTCTTCTACTCGGTCCAGGTCGAGGAATGCCTTCTGCTTCATATGCTCTCTCATCTCTATACCTCACAACCTGGTCCTAATCCCATTTTCTGATGTCTCTCCCCGAGTACCCATATTCATCATTGGGCTCCTCTCTAACCCCTGCTAGCTTGCACAAAGTGCTGATGAGGTGGGGGAAAATGATGCGTCCCAAGTTATGCTTCAACTATTCTTCTCTCAAGTGTTGGCACATAATCTCCCCCAAGTCGAACGGTAGATCATTTGCTATGCATTTGAGAACTCTTGTGTTGAGAGGAGAGAGTTCTTGATTTTTCTAACAGGGAAGGATGTTGTGCCTCAGAACTAGATTCCAGAAGGCCATCTTGCATGTCAACTCATGGTGATTCACCTAGCTACTTCCCAAAACCTAAGGCCCCATCGGATAAGCTCCTAAATCACGGACGAAGTCTGCCGTGATGTTCTCCTCGGGCGTGTTATGGAAAGGGAACCCATTTTGATAGTTGGGGTTGTTCTTGAAGCTCATTGTCCCGTAGAACTCATTTATCGCCTTAGGAGTGAACTTGACATTCTTCTTTCTCACAATCACCCATTTTCCATCCACGAAATCTTCCGGGTGTCCAGCTGCTAGGAACTCAGTCACCCAGCTCAAATTATACTGCCCCTTCATTGAAAGTAACTTCTCCCAGCCATGTAAATCCACAACCGGCTGGATAATGGTGTCACGCTGCTCCCTCTGCTCATCAAAATCCATTGCCCTTTCTTGCTCCACTGGTACTTCAGAAGCAATTTTTCGAGCAAAGCGTATTATTTTAGCTCCTTGCTTCCTTGCATAATTCTTGCTCGCTTCCGCTTTGTCCTTCTTTCGACTTTTTGATCCACAAGCTTTAGAACGAACCATCTGAAATGAACAAAAAAAATCACTAAATAAGCTTGAGGGGATATATCTCATTGCAACCAATCTAATAAGATTTTTACCTAAATTTCGGCAGTAATTCAGTAGCAAAATATTCACTCAACCAAAACTTGGCAAAGATAATCCTAAGGCCGATGGCTAAACATCCAAATTAACAATTTCATCAACTATGCTATAATCAACTCAAGAATAAACTTTCATTCCAATAACATTGGCAGCAAAGAAATCTGAGTACCACCTACCCAAAACTAGTAACTACTCAAAAGAAACAAATCAATTATAACAGAGCAGCATTAGCAAGTCAAGAAATCTATATCACTTAGATGAGCAAAAAACGCCCTTCACATGACATTTTCATCAAACTGTAATAGAGTAGCAAGTTGCAAAAATACACAACATACTTATACTTTTATATGATAACAATCAATGCAGTAAATAAGAATTCTCAATTAGTAGCAGCAAAATGTCAATCATTCAACTTCTTACATCCATGTCAAGACAAGCCAAACTCACAATTACTCCACTCCATAACACATATTCATGAAAAACATCCCAAAATCAACAATTAAGTGTCATCTACCATTTAAACGTTCCTAAACCTCATTTACTAGCATCAATACATGAATCTCAAGCTCAAGTGGTAGTGTTTTTCAAGACATCCTATTAAGCAAATCAATAACAAACACTCCATTCCTATTCTCATCATTCAAGGCACAAGTTTCACAATCCAACAACAACAACACAACATCAACACTAAATCTAGTTGTATAATAGAACCCTTAAGAGTTGATTCCACACAAAACCCCCAAATTGCCATAGTTAGGATTTTAAGTGTACATACCTTGAAAATGGAGAGGAATCAAAGAGAAATGAAGAACCGAGATGGTGGTCGGAAGTGGTTGAGGGAGTTAGGGTTGAGTTGTGGGTGTTTTATGTTTTAAATGACCGAGTTTTTTTTTATCAGTCCCGACTAGGCGCCCTGGTCACCTTGACCAGGGCACGAACTCTTAAAATTAGGGATTTTAGTACCTAGGCGCCCTGGTCTAAGTGACTAGGGCGGACTGGGGCGAGAAAAATGGTACCGTAACCTCAGGTGTCAATCTTCGCGGCCTGGTTGGCGTCCTGGCCAAAGAAATAGGGCGCCAACCAGGGCGCGACTTTTGGTACCGTAGGCCAAATGGTGCCATTGTCCGCGGCCTAGTCGAATTGACCAGGGCACGCACTAGGCGCCAAAATAGGTACCGTATAGCTTAAGGCGCCCTGGTCTGCGGCCTGGTCTAAGTGACCAGGGAGCGAACTAGGGCGCGAAAAGTGGTACTGTAATCCCTGACTCCATTGGGCGCCATGGTCGGCGACCTGGTCTAAGTGACTAGGGCGCGGGGACTGGAAATTACCTGAATTTCTTCTTCTGCATCCTGTTAGGCGGCTTGGTTTCCTAACCAGGCCGCGGACCAGGACGCCCAGGCCCTGAATCAGCTGGAAATCATGTCTCTTTGCTCTTTCAAGCCTACAACTCCTTCTCTACTCTTTACCTGCATTATTTCAACTCAAAAGATTTCAAATTTGGGTGAAAAAGAAAACTAATTATACAACAAGGCTTTGTTTAACGTCGTTAAGCTCGACGAACAACCACTCTATGGATCATCTCGGAAGTGAAACATCTTCCATGAGGTGTCACCTCCTTGATAGACTTTCAAGCGCTGACCATTAACCGTTAAAAGGTTCCCATCTATCTCATCTTTCACCTCTTCTGCTCCGGATGGATAAACTTGGTTGACTGTGAATGGACCCGACCACCTTGATCTAAGCTTTTCGGGAAACAACTTTAATCTTGAATTGAAAAATAGCACTTATTGTCCCGGTTGGAAACTCCTTATTTGAATCATCTTATCATGCCATCTCCTGGTTTTCTCTTTGTAAATTCTAGCATCTTCGTAGGAGTCTTTCCTAAACTCCTCCATCTCTTCCGATTGGAGCATTCGCCTTTCTCCCGCCTTTGCTAAATCAAAATTTAGAAATTTTGTTGCCCAAAATGCTTTGTGTTCTAGTTCAACCAGAAGATGGCAACTCTTCCCATAGACTAACTTGAATGGGGACATGCCAATAAGGGTCTTGAATGTGGTGCAGTATGCCTAAAGAGCATCATCAAGTTTTATACTCCAATCCCTCCTAGAGCTCCCAACCGTCTTCTCCAGGATTCCCTTTAGCTCACAGTTTAATATTTTGACTTGTCCACTTGCTTGTGGGTGGTAAGCGGTAGTGACCTTGTGATGAACGCCATACTTCTTCAACAACCTTTCTATGTGGTGATTGCAAAAATGTGTTCCTCCATCGCTTATCAATGCACGTGGAACCCCAAATCTTGTGAATATGTTCTTCCGGAGCAACTTTTCAACTGCCTTAGCATCATTTCTTGGTACTGCACTTGCCTCCACCCACTTGGACACATAGTTTACCCCAACTAGAATGTAGACATTTCCCAAAGATGGGGGAAAAGGCCCCATGAAATCCAAACCCCAAACGTCGAATAATTCCACCTCTAGGATCCCCCTTTGAGGCATCTCATGCTTTCTTGAGATGTTTCCGGTCCTTTGACACCTATCACATTGAGCAATAAATAATTTAGTATCACTAAAGAGAGAATGCCAGAAAAAACCTACTTGAAGGATTTTTGATGCGGTTCGGTCACATAAAAAATGGGCACCATATTCGGATGAGTGGCAATTCTTGATTATCTCCTTTGTCTCTTCTATTAGGATGCATCTTCTAAGGAGTTGATCCTCTCCTCTCTTGAATAAATATGGCTCATCCCAAACGTACTTTTTTGCTTCATGGAAGAACTTTTTCTTTTGATGATAGGAAAGTTCTTCCGGAACAATTCCGCACACGATGTAGTTCACCAAATCCGCATACCAAGGATCTTGAAATTTTTTAAGTGCATAGAGTTGCTCATCCGGAAATATCTCCTTGATTATTCCTTCATCTTTGCTTCCGTTCTCCAATCTAGAAAGGTAATCGACTACAAGGTTTTCGGTCCCTATCTTATCCTTGATTTCCAAATCAAACTCTTGAAGTAGAAGTACCCACCGAATCAACTTAGGCTTGGTGTCTTTCTTTTCCATCAAATAGCGAATGGCGGCGTGATCCGTGTACACTACAACCTTAGATCCAATCAAATAGGACCTAAACTTGTCCATAGCGAAAATAACCGCCAATAACTCCTTTTCGGTTGTAGTGTAGTTCAATTGAGCTCCGGTCAAAGTCTTACTTGCATAATAGATGGTATGAAACACCCTCTCCTTTCTTTGCCCCAAGACCGCCCCTACCACGTAATCGCTTGCATCACACATCAATTCAAATGGTAAGGACCAATCCGGCGAGATGATAACCGGAGCCGAAATTAATTTCTCCTTTAAAACCTGAAATGCTTGTAAACAAGAATCATCAAAGCAAAAAGGTACATCTTTTTCAAGCAAGGAACATAAGGGTTTTGTGATATGAGAAATTTTTTTTATGAACCTCCTATAGAACTCTGCATGCCCTAAAAAACTCCTCACACCTTTAACTGAAGTAGGCAGTGGTAGCTTTTCTGTGACTTCTATCTTTTCCTTGTCTACTTCTAACCCCTTTCTAGAAACTCTATGGCCTAGTACAATGCCCTCCTTCACCATGATGTGGCATTTTTTCCAATTTAGCACCAAGTTAGTCTCCTCACATCTCACTAAAACTCTTCCAAATTTTTCAAACAATCATCAAAGTTTATTCAAAAAACCGAAAAATCATCCATGATATCTCTATCGATTGCTCAACCATATCCGAAAAAATAGAGATCATGCAATGTTGGAAAGTGGCGCGTGCGTTACATAGGCCAAACGATATCCTTTGATAAGCGAAGGTGCCATAAGGGCAAGTGAAGGTGGTCTTCTCTTGGTCTAGTGGGTCTATAGCTATTTGGTTGTAGCCCGAGTACCCATCTAAGAAGCAATAATACTCATGTCCACCTAGTCTATCAAGCATTTGATCTATGAAAGGGAGAGGGAAGTGATCCTTCCTAGTGGCATTGTTGAGTTTCCTATAATCTATGCACACTCTCCACCCGGTCACTACCCTAGTAGGTATCAATTCATTGCTTTCATTTTCTACCACCGTAATTTCCCTTTTTTTCGATACACATTGTACCGGGCTCACCCATGCACTATCGGAGATTGGATAGATTATACTTGCGTCGAGGAGTTTTAGTACCTCCTTCTTAACCACCTCCTTCATGTTTGGGTTGAGCCGCCTTTGTGCTTCAATGGTCGGTTTGAAATCCTCCTCCATTAGTATCTTATGCATGCAAATAGTTGGACTAATGCCCTTAATGTCGGCTGAGCTTTCTTTCTTGACTTCTATCCAAATCCGCAACTATGATGACCGGTAAGGTAGCATTATCTCCAAGGTAAACGTACTTCAAGTGACATGGAAGAGGTTTTAGCTCCAAGGTGGGTGGTTCTTCAATTGAGGCTTTGATTGGTTGTGAGGATCCTACCTGCTCAAAATCACAATTCTCTACAATAGGTGAGAAATCTAACTCATGGATTAAAGATTTTACCTCATTGGAGACTTCTTCACTAGCATTGAATATTGCCATTTCGAGTGCATCTCTAGTCCCATGAAATGAGTAGTCGAAGTACTCTTCTTTGAATTCAATTCTATAGCAATCCTCATCTTCAACTGGGTATCTCATTGCCTTCAAAATGTTGAATTTTATGGACTTCCCTTTTAATGGTCATGGATAACTCCCCCTTCTTTACATCTATTACGGTTTCCCCCGTTGATAGAAATGGTCTTCCAAAAATAATTGGGATCTCCCGGTCTTCTTCCATGTCAAGGATGACAAAGTCCGCGGGTAGTATGAACTTATCTACCTTTACCAACACATCTACAATCACTCCTCTTGGTCTTCTTTTTGAAGAGTCCGCTAATTGTAGAAGAAGCGATGTTGGTTGACATTTTCCTAATCCCAACTTTTCATACACCGAGAAGGGCATTAAATTTATGCTTGCACCAAGATCACAAAGAGCACGACAAAAGAAATTGTTTCCTATAATGCAAGGGATTGTGAAACTCCTCAGATCCTCCATTTTTTCCGGAAGCTTCTTTTGAATAATGGCACTATATTCCTTAGTAAGTTATACCGTCTCTGGTCAAGAAATTTTCTTTTCCTTGTCAATGTGACTTTCATGAACTTCACCTAATGTGGCATTTTTCAAGAGCCTCAGCAAAGGGAAGGTTGATATGGAGCTTCTTGAAGATTTTCATGAATTTTTTAACTGTTCCCTTTGGTGTTTTTTATGGAACTGGCTCGGAAAGGGTGGTGGGGGGACATGTTTGAATCATTTCTTCTTAGTGACCTCCTCCTTGTTGTTATCACTTTGTGTTACTTAACTTTCCCTAGCCAACTCATCATCTTGAGGAATTTCTTCTTGTGGTGGTTGACTAGTCTCACCTTGTGAGGTGTTTTTCTCCTTAGCTACTCTCTCCGGTAGCTTCTTTCCACTTCTCAATGAAACCGCATTCACTTCTTTGTACTTCCTCTTATCATCTCTTTAATTATTTTGAGTGTCACAAGGTAGGCTTACGGCTTGCCTAGCATTGACCGCTTGTGCAATTTGTCCAAGTTGAACTTCTAGATTCTTGATTAAGGCTCTAGTGTTATTGTTCTCTTGAAGTTGGTTTTGCATGAGCTGGGTTTGCGTCTTCATTAATTGACTAAGCAATTCTTCCGTAGTGGATCTCTTCTCTTGAGCTTGTTGAGGTATATTTTGTTGGTTAAATTTGGGAGGCCCTGCACCCACAAATTTGTTAGCACCAAAATTGTCAAAGTTAGAAGAATTACCTCGGTCTTGCTTCCACTTGAAATTAGGGTGGTTCCTCCATCCCGGATTATAGGTGTTGGAATAAGGGTTGTTGTTCCGGTTGAAATTTCCAAGATGACACATATGCTCAATGTCCGGGTACATCCCCTCTTCCAATTCAACTCCTCCACTAGCCATTATGCAATCCACTGCATTTTCCGGTTGTGGGTGTTGTGTTGGAGCTGCTTTCATCATGGCAAGTTGATTCGTTATGGCCGCAACTTGTGCTTCTAATGCATCCACTTTGTTTAGATCATAAGTCCCCGCTTGCTTCCTTTGGGATGTAGTCTTCTCTCGCCCCCAACTATTACAACTAGTGGCCATATCTTCAATTTTGTCGTAAGCTTCGTCCAGGGTTAAATTCATCAAAGTTCCACCGGCTGAAGAATCTAGTGTTAGCCGGTAAGTTGGTAGAATGCCCCATGTAGAAGGTTTGGATGATAAGAGCTTCCGAAAGGCCATGATGTGGGCACTTTCAAACCAATTCCTTTAATCTTTCCCAAGCATCGTAAAATGACTCCTTCGGTAGTTGTTGGAACGCATTGATATCATTTCTCATTTTTGCCATTTTTGAAGGAGGAAAATACTTAGTGAGGAATCTATTGGTTAGTTGCCTCCATGTGGTGATGCACCTCAGTGGTAGTGAATTTAGCCAATGTGTAGCTCTATCCTTCAATGAGAAAGGGAAAAACCTTAGCAAAATTGCATCCGGATGGCAACCTCGAATTTGAATGGTATTGCACACATTCAAGAATTGAGCCAAGTGTTCATGAGGGTCCTCCACGGGCAAACCATGGAATTGAACCATGTTTTGGATCAAGTGTATAAGAGGTGGCTTGGCCTCAAAATTTTCGTTCTCTACTGGTGGTGGATGGATGACATGATGCATGACTCCAACATTAGGGTTAACAACGTCCCTAATTGTCATCCTTTCTCCATTTCCTTGATTTGGTGGTTGCCCAAAGCTATTGAAACGATATTCGAACCCTAAATTAACATCATCACCTTTGTTTAGAGTCTCCCTCTCTCCACTGTTTGGATCTCCTTGATCCCCACCACCTTGATTATTTGCATTGACATTCTCACGGTTCTCCCTATTTCTTTCCCTTCTTTCATTGACTACCGTTCCTTGAAGTTCGTTTACGGGTCCATCCCCTTGACCCTCATTAGGGGCTCTTCTTCTTGTTCGCCCAGTAGCCTTTCTGGGTTTGAGTTATAAGGAATAAGCTCCGGATTTTGGGACCTACGCATAAATAATTAAGAATTTAAAAGAAACACAAGATTGCAAAACAAGTATCAACTTAATCAAACCAATTGAATGAAAAATTAAACGAAACCGTGCCAATCCCCGGCAACGGCGCCAAAAACTTGACGTGGTAAATTCCTAAGATAGCCTAGTGCAAGTGCACACTATGTCGTCAAGTTTTAAAAATCGATCCACAGAGATTAGCGCTCAGAAAACTATTAACCAATTGATTCAACTAAGCCGAGTATATAAATGAATTGAGTTGGAGATGATTAAGAACACTAAACTATTGTCTTAACTAAATGGGTTGAGAATTTGGTAAGAAGGGGTTCCTATCTCCTTGCTAATGTAATCATGTCATCCAAAAATGTCAATTACTACCAAATAATTGCAAGATTAATTACCACTTAATGCTTCCACACAAGTAGCTTAACTACCCTATCCCACACTTATGTCACTTAAGTGTAAGGATAGTTTATGAAGTTCTTCATCATCAATTCCTTAATTCCTAATTCTTATGTCTAAGCAACTATTCATTAAGGCACATGAACCTAATTCTAGCATTAGCTACTCTTCCAAGCTAGCTTATACCAATAAATCAAGTTAGAGTTGATCAAGCTCTACAAGCCTTAAGGAAAAATTCATGTGAAAATGGTAAGCAATATCATTCATTCAAGTTCAAAGATAACAACATCACATTAGCTAAGGGTCAAAGAACCCCAAAAGAGTTTTAGCTATTCATTACTCTACTAAAAAAAAGCTTTACACAAAAGGTACATAAAAAGGTTGGGGAACAACTAAACCAAAGAAGGATAGTTGCTTGATGATTAGAGTTGAATCCCTTCTAGGACTTCTTGCACTTCTTCTCCTTGTAGAGCTTTGTAGGTAGTCTCCTTCTCCTCCTCTTTAGTTTCCCTTCTTTTTCCCCTCTAGCCTCTAGGTACTCCAGGCCAAAAGTCCTTTCAAAAATCCTATCACTTTCTTTCTATACCCTAGAGATTTTCTCCTAAAAATACACTTCAAGAAAGCCAAAAACCATAACTTTTTACGTCTGGGCGCCCTGGTCGGCGGCCTGGCATAAGAAGCCAGGGCACCAGCCAAGGCGCGGAATATGTTCATCTTCCTTGGGGGCCTGGTCGGCGGCCTGGCAAGAAGGCGCGAAATCTGTTCATCTTTCTTGGCGGCCTGGCAAGAGAAGTCAGGGCGCGGACCAGGGCGCGATGCCACTTGCGGTTCCATTTCTGGCGGCGTGGTCAGAGTTTCCAGGGCGCGGTCCAGGGTGCAGACAGGTCTTTGATACCATTTTTTGCGCCCTGGTCATGATGTTGGCGACCTGGTCATATGTGGCCAGGGCGCGGACCATGACGCAGTTAATCTACAATGCCAATGTTGGAACCCTGGTCATGATGCTAACGGCCTGGTCATATGTGGCCAGGGTGCGGAGAACCTACGGTGCCAATTTTGACGCCCTGGCTTTAACCTCAAATTGATTCCCTCAAGTCATGGTTTTAAAAATCGTCGTCCGGACAACCCTAGGCACCTGTCTAATGCCTTGACTGCTTAAACCCGACTAGAGGTCCGCCTTTTACTTGGAACTATTTGTCATTATCAAAATGATTTATTTGGATTCATATGAGTATAGTTTATTCATATGACTTGTGATTTAACAAAAATAGAACATATATGAATTTTTAAATATATTTTAAATTTTTTAAAAGTATAATATGATTTTTAATTATATTTTATGGTTAATTAATACCTTTTTATATTTATTTTAAGTAAAACCGATTTAACCGCCTAAACCCCCCTCAACTGTATAAATTTTTGAACACCGCCTCAATTCTGATTTTTTTTTTTTAATATCGGAAAAATTAGTACGAAAATAAAGAAATGAAGAATTGAATTTAAAATACTAATAATTTATATTTAAATTAAAGTATTATATTTTTAGATTTATGATAGAATAATTTGATTAAAAATAATATATAATATATAATATAAATATAAAAGTTATAGAGTATTGCTATTTCCCACATAGTAATTTCTTAATACCACACATTTTTTTTCAAAAATATCCCTTTACACAATTTAAATTTAAATATTTAAATTAGTTTATATTTATCTTTTATTTATTTTGTCTTTTTATTTATTTTATTTATCTTATATTTTATTATTTTTATTTCAAGTTTTTATATTTATATTTTATCCTATCATCATTATACTATTATATTATAATTTTATTATTTATATTTGATTTCCTTATTCTATTCAAAATTTAATTTAATTTTGTTCTTTATTCCTGCTATAATTTAATTTCCTTTTTAAGTTAGGATTATGATTTAGAATATAGATATATTGCTATAAATAAAATAATAAATCTCCACTTTTTTATAGGTAAAACTTTTAATTATATGTTGGTGGATGTCTATTGGGTTTCAAATTGAGTAAAGAAGGTCTATGTAGTGAATATGGTATAAAAAAAATAAAAAATAAAAAAACCGACATTATACTTACATTGTATAATAATAGAAGATCCGAGTTGGATTTGATAATTTATTTGAACTGTGAGTCTGAATAAGCACCGGTTTCACAAACAATATATGGTTTTATGAGTGCTTCTCTTTGTTATTATTTAATATCTTATTTGATTTAATTTATTTACTTATTTTTTCCACCATTTTTTATTATTAGAATTAAATTAATTAAATAAAGATTAAATAATATAAATATAGTAATATATTAAGATAATTGTTATAATAATAAAAAAAAATTAAAATAATAAAAAACATGATATTATAAATTAATAATAATTAATTAAATTTAAAAATTAAAAGAATATTTTTAAAATTTATCTTAAATTTCATGTGACCTTTAACAATTCATATGGAATTTAACCATCCTCAAATTTATATCTATGGATTCACTTCCATGAATTTAGGAATAAATATTCCCTCAACCGGAACTAATACTATAAAATAAGTTTACTATGGGAAATAATAAATTTTTGGCTATTAAATTCTCGTGTGATAATTTTGAATTAACTTGAAAGGACTTGTGAGAACATCTACGACGGTGTTCCAGTCTCTAATTTAATTCAATTTAATTTAATTTTTTTTTACATAGATATGTAAAATGAGACGCGTCTCAAACTTTTTTTGTTTTTCTTTTAAATCTAAAAATTAAATTAATATTATTATCATTTAAAATTATAATTATTTTTAAAATTTTATTTTTATATTTATACAAATTTAATTTGTCAACATATTTATTTTATTATTACAATAAAACAAAAAAATTCTTCATAAAAATAAAATAATTTACATGAAACAAATTTGTTATCAATTCTACAAATTTTTGCAAAAAATTCCGATGAGCCATTAAATTACTAACTATATTAATTATATCTTATTAGTATATTAGATGTTATTGAATAAATATAATTTAAATTTTAATTTAATAAAATTATTAATTAAAGTTTAATAGTATATATTATTAACTTATTAAATATTTTAAAGATAATATTGTAATAAAATAATTTTTAAAATTTTATTTTTCATTTTCAAAATTTATAAAATAATATATAAAAAAAATTACCATTCGAATTCATGTGTCGTGTTGATCCAATCCAAACCTGACCCATTTAATAAACAAATTGGATGGTGGATTTGTTTAACGCATTAATTTTAAGAAGTTAAATTATATTTTTTTAAAATAATAAAGTTTTATATTATAAATTATAAAATTATTATTAATTTTTTTATATATATAATTTATCACACTATTAAATCTAATTATAATGTATATATCACCAAATTATATATAACTAAAAATAAATAGTATTATAAATAATAAAAATAGATAAAATTAAACGGATTGCCATATTTATATCATATTCCATTTATTTAAAATCAATCTAAATCTATAATAAATGAATTGGTACCGTATTAATCCGTGATTTTGTATCTCAAATTATATCCTATCCAAGACTTGAAACAATCCATCCCCACTAAAGATGAATTTGTTAAGAGTCTCGATTGCACGCCAGAGAATTAGGACTCAAAAAGTGTCCAAGGCATGGGTGATGCTCATATATAAGCATGCAGTAAGATGATCAAATTTGATTGGGGGTGGGCCGATAGAAAAAGAGTGGAGTGTTAGAATTTGACAAAAAAGCTGGAAAACGTGTGATCCACCTCGGCGAGGTTCCATCACTTTTGAGATATTTATTGGGCGATGATTTTAGAGCATGATTTTTTTTTTTCTATTTCAATTGGTAAAAATAAAAATAGAATTAGGTAGAAAAGAAAAAAACAGTTTAATATTAACTGAAAAATAAATTGAATTTAAAAAGTAATTTGGTAATTTTGATTGGATCTTGAACAATTAGATTATTTCCAAATTTGTTTATATCAATTTAGGTGTGCATATAGTGAGATAATGTAAAGAAGAAAAGATACCGGAAGAAAAGGAATTGGGTTGTTTGTTTATTATTGATATCAATATATATATATATATATATATATATATAACATTCAGAAGAAAATGTGTCATTATGCATGGAATAATAATAATGCATGCATGACACGTATAAGAAGTGGAAATCCATTTAATATTCACAACACTCTCCCTTGGATTTCCACCATTTGAGATATTTGACTGACTCGTTAAAATCTTGCCAGAAAAATCCAACGAGGGATAAAAACTGGACGAAGAAAAAATAGTACAGTTGGTGGATCCAATTTTACAAAATTCTCCCCCTGTTTACAACACCCATAAACCTAATGTTCTAATCTGGAGAGCTTTCGCATTCCGATCTCGTAAAACAGCTTTTCAAAAGTTGATGTCGGCAATGATTTCGTTAATAGATCGGCTAGATTATCGAAAGATCGAATTTGCTTCACATCGATTTGACCAGTATTCTGAAGCTCGTGGGTGTAGAAGAATTTTGGGGAAATATGTTTAGTTCGATCTCCTTTGATGTAACCTCCCCGAACTTGGGCGATGCATGCAACATTATCTTCCAAAACTACAGTTGGCCCATTCGTAGTTTCGGAGATACCACATGAATTCTAGATATATTGGATCATTGATCACAACCAAATACACTCTCGACTGATTTCATGTAATGCCAAAATTTCAGCATGATTCGAGGACGTGGCTACTAAAGTTTGTTTAGTAGATCTCTAGGAGATCGCAGTACCATTATACGTGAAAATATAGCCAGTTTGAGAACACCCTTTATGCGGATCCGAAAGGTATCCAGCATCGGCATAACCAGTTAAATCCAGAAATTTATCAAAATTTGTATAAAATAATCTCAAATCTTTCGTACCCTTCAGGTAACGCAAAATATGTTTGATTCCATTCCAATGACGACGGGTTGGTATAAAACTATATCTCGCTAATAAATTTACAGCAAACGAGATATCTGGCCTCGTACATTGTGTCAAATATAACAGTATACCTATTGCATTCAGATATGGTACTTCAGTATCAAGTATTCGTTCGTCATCATCATTCGGTCGGAATGGATCATTTTTGGGATCAAGTGTTCTTACAACCATGTTTGTACTTAATTGATGGGCATTATCCATAGTAAATCTTTTTAAAAGCTTTTCAATGTATGTTGATTGATAAACCAATATACCATTTTATTTATGTTCAATTTCCAGACCAAGACAATATTTTGTTTTTCCCAAATCTTTCATCTCAAACTCCTTTTTCAAATACTCAGCAGTTTGTTTGATCTCTTCAGGAGTCCCAATGATATTCATATCATCCACATAAACTGCTATAATGGCAAAATCAGACCCTGATCTCTTAATGAAGATACATGGACATATAGTGTTATTCTGGTATCCTTCTTTTATTAAATACTCGCTCAGGCGGTTATACCACATTCTCCCAGATTGTTCAATCTATACAAGAATTTTTGTAACTTTATGGTATACAAGTTTCGAGATCCCAATCGATATGATTCAGGTAGTTTCAATCCTTCTGGGAGTTTCATGTAAATATCATAATCAAGTGATCCATATAGATATGCAGTGACTACATCCATAAGACACATTTCCAGTTTCTCAGAAATGGCAAGACTGATAAGAAATCGGAACGTAATAGTATCCATTACTGGGGAATAAGTCTCATCATAATCAATTCCAGGTCTTTGGGAGAAACCTTGAGCAACCAAACGTGCTTTGTATCTAACAATTTCATTTCTTTCATTTTGTTTCCTAACGAACACCCATTTGTAACCAACTGGTTAAACATCTTCTGGTGTTTTCATTATGGGAGCAAAAATTTTTCGTTTATTCAGAGAGTTCAACTCTGTCTGGATTGCTTCATCCCATTTTTTCCAATCAGGTCTATTGCTGCATTCTTCCATAGTACGTGGCTCATGATCATCATATAAAATATCTACTGCTACGGTGTAGGAAAATAGATCATCAGTTTTTATTTCATTTATGTTCCATAATTCCTAATTGAAATTTACTGAAATTTCTTCATTTTTCAATTATGATATTCCTTGATCATTTTCTTCTTCAGGGAGATTATTTTCAGAAATCTCAACAATTTCTGGAATTTCATTGGATGTGATTTGAGGATCCAAATTATTTTTTTTTATTTTCCTTGGAACTATATCTTTTAAACCGCGGGGTCTACCACGCTTCTAGCGAGGGATAGGAGTTTCATTTGCTATTGTCTTTTGAGATTGTCCTTCTGGAACATTAACACTTGCTGGTACATTAGCAGCTTCTATATAAGACTTGGTTATTTTCGAAGTATCATTAAATGCATCTGGTATTCGATTAGCTATCATTTGTAAATGTAGGATCCTTTGAACTTCTAGTTCACATTATGGAGTACGTGGATCCATATGCGCTAATGTGGGAACTTTCCATGCTAATTCAAGTTTCTCTTCAGGAGAAATCTTTTCTTTTCCAAGTGACGGAAAATTACTTTCATCAAATTGACAGTCAGCAAATCTAGCTGTTAAAAAATCTCCTGTCAATGGTTCCAAATATCTAATAATTGATGGAGAATCAAAACCACATATATTCCTAAACGTCTTTGGGGTCCCATTTTTGTTCTCTGGGTCGGAGTAATGGGTACATATACAGCACACCCAAATGTTCTCAAATGCGAGATGTTAGGAGGAGACCCAAATACTAACTGTAATGGGGAATATTGGTTATAAGTTGTTGGGCAAATACGAATTAATGCAGCAGCATGCAATATAGCATGTCCCCAAACAGTTACTGGTAATTTCGAGCGCATTAATATAGTTCGCGTAATTATCTGAAGGCGCTTAATTAATGATTCAGCTAATCCATTTTGGGTATGAACATGCGGCACTGGATGTTCAACATCAATCCTAGATACTTTACAGTATTCATAAAATGCTTTCGATGTAAATTCCCCAGCATTATCAAGTCTTATACTCTTAATAGGGTAATCTGGAAAATGAGCTCGTAATCGAGTAATTTGTGCTAACAGCTTAGCAAAAGCATCATTACGAGTAGATAACAAGCATACATGGGACCATCTTGCGGATGCGTCTATCAAAACCATGAAGTAGCGAAATGGTCCACTAAGTGGATGAATGTGTCCACATATATCTCCTTGAATTCCCTATAAAAATGATGGAGATTCAAAACCTACTTTTGTAAACGATGGTTTTGTTATCAATTTCCCTTGGGAACATAGGATACACAGGTCCCTATCATTTAGTAGGATTTTATAATTTCTCAGTGGATGCCCTTCTGAATTCGCTATTATTCTTCGCATCATTGTAGATCCCGAATGCCCAAATCGATCATGCCAAAGTTGGATTATTTTAGGATTAAAGAACTTCTGGTTCTCAAATAGCATAGGTTTCAATATGCCTGATGGTTGTATAATATAATCCAGATGATGAAATAGACAACTTTTCAATCACAAGCTTTTAGCCTGATTTGTTCGAAATAATACACAAATATTCAACACCCTTTTCATCAATTATTTCAATATGATATCTATTCATTCTTATATCTTTGAAACTGAGCAAATTTCTTCTAGATTTATGAGAGTATAATGCATTTTTGATTTCCAATTCAGTGTTATTTGGTAACACAATTGAAGCTCATCTGGAGCCTTTGATCAAATCTACTAGACCTGATATGGTATTTACTTTAACTTGAATTGGAATCAATTCCAGAAAATATTTTGTATCTCTCAAAATCGTATGGGTTGTAGTGCTATCGGCTAAACATATATCTCCAAGTATAACTAATTCTTGATTCGAACCCATAACCTTTAATAAAATGAAACATAATATTAATTGAATGGAAATGTAATATTCATAACTATTTACAAACATTTACAATCAAAGCCAAAATTACATTCCACTCTATTTATATTCCAAAACAAGAAAATATATTCACTTGTAATTAACAGTTCCATCACCAATCAGGTGATCTATCTTCCCATCAGGATCTTTAAAGAAATCAGCAGTTTCCAGATTTGATATGTCGACAGGACCAGTATTACCATCGCCAAAAACATCAGCCATATTCGCTTCATTATTCTTTTCATTTTCTTGTTCACGCATAAGCTTCTGATAAGCTTCAACTACATGTTTAGGAGTGCAACAAGTCCTCGAATAACAAGTGGGGGAACCACATCTAAAACAAAGACCACGATTGAACTTTGGTGGTTCCAGAACTTCTTTCCCTTTGCTAGAACTAGCATTGTAAACATTCCACTTCTGGGGAGCATTTGGATTATTATATGGATGTCCATAATCCCTATTACGACCACGTCTCTGGCCATTTCCAAACCCTCGACTACCTCGTCCATTACCACGTCCATTTTCATAATCATTCCAACACTCAGAATTACGGCCATGACCACGACCACGACCACGACCACGACCTGAATTTTCATTATAATGTGCATTCACTTCTGGGAATGCTTGGGTGCCAACAGGGCGTCTTTCACTATTTTTCAACAACAACTGATTGTGTTTTCAGCAATATCCAAATGTCTAATCAAATCAGCATATTTTTGGAATTTCATTTCCCGATACTGCTGTTGTACAATTATTTAGGAAGAATGGAACGTGGTAAATGTCTTATTTAACATTTCATGGTCAGATTTTGTTTCCCCACACATTTTTAGCATGTTCACAATCAAATACATGGCTGAGTTATATTCACTCACGTTTTTGAAATCTTGAAATCTCAAATTTGTCCATTCATCTCGTGCTTCAGGCAGGATGATCTCATTTTGGCGATTGTATCAAGAAATCAATGCTTGCCTCAGATCTGCAGGATCATTGACGGTTATATACTGATTTTTTAAATCATCATTCAGATGGGTTCGGATTATAATCAAAGCTTTATTCTTTTGCTGCTCAGTTGTTTCATTTTTCTTGTCCAAAGTTTCATACAGATTCTTGGATTTCAACCTTATCCCACAATCATTCAACCATTTCATATAATTCGCTCCAGAAACCAACAATGACTCAAATTTGTATCGATTCATTTTCTGCAAAACAAGAAAACTTCCTTTAAATTTCCAGATATCCACAATTCAATTATTCAACTTCAGGTGAAGAATTGTAATTTCCCAATTTTCAGATCTCACTATTTCTCGGAACCAGAATCACAATTACCAAACACTTTCTGATCTGGAAGATCCATCTAAATGACAACCAGAGAGCATACTCGTGCTGATAACGTGTTGTAAAAATAAAAATAGAGTTGGGATATAAGAAAAGAAAATAGTTCAATATTAACTGAAAAATAAATTAAGATCAGAAAATAACCTGGTAATCTTGATTAGATCTTCAACAATCAACTAAACTACTTCTAAATTTGTTGATATCAATTTAGTTGTGCAAATACTGATATAATATACTGAGATAATTGTGTAAAGAAGAAAAGATACGGGAGGAAAAAAAATTGTGTTCTTTGCTTATTATTGATATCTATATATATATATATATATATATACTTCCCTTTTATATGTAAATAGACATTTATTAATATTATTGGGCTAGATCTGCATGCTTGGACCTCACTAGATTGGGCTTGTACTCAATAATTGAAAGGCCCACCATTAAGTCTATCATCCAACCATCTCTTGAGCTGTAGAAAATAGAAATAGAGGTGGATGAACTCAATTCATCATGCATGAATGGTTTGAGCTGTGATTTTACTTGCTGGGACCTGGAAGAATGGCGGCTTATGGATTATTTCTTTTGACCAAAACTAGCTTTTCATAGTCGACTAGTCGACTGCTAAGTATTCATTTATTGATTTAAGTAATTCCAACTTTCTTAAAATCAAAACTTTTAATTGAAAGAATAACTTGATCCCAACATAATTGGAAAATCAATCCAAACTGGTCCAACTCTTTTCAATTCGTTCGTCCCTATTTTTGATAATAATGTTAGAAATGGTAAAACAGAAGGTTGAAATTGAATTTATGATCACAAAATTATAACTAGCTCTAATATATAAATTTTAGAGGAATTTTAATAGAAAAAAAAAGGGAAAATAGAATTTTAATAGATTTAAAAAAGATAATATTTTATTCATAATTTAACTTCTTTTATGTTTATTTCAAAAATTATTTAAATAATCTAATTAACCAAATAACTGAATAACAAGATTGATAATAGCATAAAGATAATTTATAATGTATATGAAATCACTGCTAAATTTTAATAAATTAATATATTTAAATAATTTAAATAAAAATAGGATTGAAAATATTTCATTAAAATCAAATTCACCGCAAGAATGTTTTATCCATAGTTGTGTTACTGAAACATTTCTTTAATCTTAAGAATCGATTCCCATAACTATTCCGCATCTCCAATGCTTCTATGGATTGTAGATGATATGACAGAGAAAATAGACCATGTTTTCTATGGCATGTTATGTATTTGTTCGTTAAACAGACCGTGTTATTATTTTTTCTACAACGCTATTTCTGTTTATTTTTATTTAAATTTGTTCAGTTCGTTTTTTAATGAATTATTATTATTTAAATAAAAATAAAAACAGAAAATGAGAAACACAAACTACAATAAATAAAATATTAGAGAGAGAAAATGGATTAATGAGTTAGCATGTAGATTGAAACCTCTGAAAATAGAAGTTTGGATACACAGTGTGGATATTGAAATAGGCCACATCATCCTCACAAATCAAATATACATCATCACTGTAGTTTGTTTTTATATAATTCTCTCCAAACTGATGATTTGGAAAATTAATTGTTGTTTACACATTTTAAGTAATAAATATGTTTAAAGGATGCAATCGAATATTGACCGCAACATTATATTAACTTAAAGTAATAAATTATTTAATTGGTTATGGAAAATTAATTATTGTTTACATCTCAATATTATATAATTGTGTGTTCGTACAGAGTTGACATTAGAGGCAGCATGCCATTGTGTTAATTGAAGGAGAGTTGAGCACATTCCCCTGGTATACAAACGAGAAGAGATATACAGAAGCACGAGAGATACACTAGGAGGTTATAAAAAATGAGTCCAGGAAAAACAAAGAAAAAATTAAAAAAAAAAAAAGTATTTCATTCATAATTTAACTCCTTTCCATTTACATTTGCTGGAATGTGAATAAATATTCCATTTTATGTTACAACATTTGTATAATTGTGACCCACATGTGTTCCAATTAAACTTTAAAACTTCCAATTAAACTTTAAGGGCTCACATGGATCATCGTATAGGATAAGCACAGAATAGTATAAGAAAAAGGATTAGGATAAAAGTTTTGTATAAGGATTAAGTTATCCATATACTGTATTTGGTCGGTTATCGTATAAGTAACATGATAGGATAACAAAGTACTAAACCTATATTTGATAAACCTCGATAAGTAATAGGATAACAGTACGGATTACCAAAATACCCAATAATTTGACAAGTAATAAAACAATTATTTACGGATTAACAATAAATAAATAAAATATAATAAAAATATATTAATATATTTTTTAATAAAAAAAGCATTAGGAATAATCCTAAAAAACCTATGAGGGTTTTAGAAATTTCTCCAAAATCTCCGTAATTTTTTTCCCAATGTCAATGAATGTCCAATTTACTATTATTTACTATTTTGACTTTTTTCCCTACAAATTTTCGAAGGGTAATTTGGTCATTCCAGTTTTAATTTTAAAAAAACATTAATTAAAAATAAATTAAAAGTAGAAATTTAAAATAATATTAAAAACTCTAAAAGGGTAATTTGGTCATTTTAATTTTCAAAAAAAATTTCTAAAATCCTCCCGGATATTTTTGGTATTATTCCAAAATTTTATGTAGAATTTTATTTTTATTTATTTTTTTCTAATTTTATCAAAGGATAATTTAGCAATAACATGATGAACATCTAATACGAAAAGTACGTGATAAAGTTATCGGAGCATTTATCAATGATAAAGTTATCCTATATGTATTGTATAAAATTATAGTTCGTATTATTTTATCCTATTCTAAATAGCAGCCAAATGCTTGATAAACATATAAATCATATGATGTTATCCTATCCTATTTCTTATCCTATAAACCATGTGAGCCCTAAGCGTGTGTACTTATTTCTTCTCTTTCCTCATAAATAAATAAATAAAACAAATATTCAATTGAAAAAACTTTCACTCCTCTCTTTTCAAAGTAAATGAAAAATAAATATTCAATTATTTTTTTTTTTATTTCTTCTCTCTCTTCAAAACAAAATAAAAAAATATTCAATTGAAAAAAATTCTGGATATTAAGGATTTCAGTTGACTTTTAATTTTTGAAGAAATATAAAATCGGAGAAATTACTTATTTCTCTCATTGTTTCATGATTTATATATATATACACACCTAAACAATGTGATTTCATAGTTGATGGGTGGAGTGTATAATACACGCATTATTATAATTTTGTGTTTTGGTGTCTCTTTGTAGAAACAAAGAGTTAAAGTGACAGGTAATTTTGTTAAGTCTCGGAAACTTTCAATTTTATTTAATGGTGGTTGAATATAATCTTATTTCTCCAAAAGTAGATTAGTCCAACAAGCAAGCAATACTTATTTGCTGTCAATGTTATACATACAATTGTCAACCCACCCACCTTCATAAATCACTCATCTGGGTTTTTGTTTTTTTGTTAAATTAAAATTTTACACAGATTGAAGCAAGCAAATGTGTGACAAACAAGCGGAGGAAGCAATGGTCTCAATCATCAACGAAGCAGAGCAGGAAGAGAAAGACGACAATAGCAACAAGTCTAGGTTTGGCTTCAAAAGCTTCCTCTGGCATAATGGCTCTGTCTATGATGCTTGTTTCAACTGTGCTTCTAATTAGGAATGTGTGTATGGATGTAAACTACATGAGTCAATAATGTTGATGATTTTGAAGAATTATTATCACATTTACAGGTGGCGCAAGTGTTATTTACTCTGCCATACTTATTCTCTCAAATGGGCATGCTATCAAGCGTTATATTGTAGATCTTCTATGGATTTCTAGGTAGCTGGACTGCTTATCTTATCAACGTACTCTATGTTGAATACCAGAGGAAAAAGGAGAAGGAGAATGTCAGCTTCAAGAATCATGTTATACAAGTTAGTTTATTCATTATTAATTTGTATTTCAATTCACAAACCCTAAACCTCTAATTCGATTTATTTAATGTTGAATGAATTATTTTGCTGACCTGGACCCAAAATATAACCATTCACGCGCATTCAATTGTTGTTAACCCACGAAAAATGCCAACTCAGCTTCAAGTACCTAGTGTAGTAAAAATATTCGTATTCGTATTCGAAAAAATTAATCCGTTACCGTAACGGATATAAATTTTCCATAACCGTAATGGATATGGTACGAATATGGATATAGCAATTTACCGTCCGTATTCGTACCGTATCCATACCGCAAAAGTTATATATTTATATATTTATTTATTGGGTCATTTGCACATTTGGGCTTTTCATATATAAAATTATATTTTTAGACTAACATTTATTTATTTTTTGAAAATAAAAAATCTGTAAAAGTTTTTGCATGCAGTAGACCAAATTACAATGATACCCTTCTATATTAAAAAATAAATTAAAATTATATAAAATCCTTTTGAATAGTGTGTAAAATCATGATGGTCATTTTTCTAAAATTTTGAATTCAATTATTAAAATTATAAAATGACCCTAACAAATTCTAAAAAGGTCCCCTCTAAATTTATGACAAGTCCCCACCAAAATTTTAAAAAAAAACCTAATTTGCATGAACCCTAACCCACCATGCAACTCAAATCTTCTACGTAATTTCATTCAATCTGTCAGTTTGTAAGCGATAATCATATCAATTCTTATCTTTGAACCAATCAACTTAGTGTTCTCGTTACATTGCAACTAAAAAATACATTTTTTTTTACGTAATTGGGATTTAGGGCATGGTTATTATTACTTATGTTATGTAGAGATATTGACTATATAGAATTTATATTTTTGTTTAGTTTACGATGTTTATAATATCCTCTGCATAGCTGAGTTATTTTTTTGGAATCAATTTTGATGCTTGAGGTTGGAAATTTTCATTACAAAATCGTAGATTTTACAGTCATTTTCCGGTCCCGACACCCGGGAAATAGAACAATTAACAAGACGTTTCCCGGTATGTAGTATCGGGAAATGAAGAGACAGTTTCCTGGCTAATAAACCGGAAACTGTCTTCACGTATGAACAGTTCCTGGTGTTAAAGACAGTTCCCGGTCTTAACACCGGAACATTAACCTTTTTCCCGGTGTTAAAGACATAAAAACTACTGGGAAGTCATTTCTCGGTCTTTGACACCAGGATGTAGATTAAATTTAAGTTTGTTTCCCGGTTTATATGATCGGGAAACTACTGTAAACTATTGGAGAATTTTCGAATTTTTAAATTTTTTTTTTGCTTTTAGTTAAATTTTATCTAAAATATTTTGTTTACTGAATTTTTGTAGGGATGGGAGTAAAAAGAACCATGGTGAAATTCAAAGCGAAATGGATTGATGGCGAGTACAATGGTGGTCAAATGGTTGTTATGCTTCTTGATAGTATTTCGTTTTCTCAATTATTGGACAAACTATATTCAAAGTTGAAGCTAGAGCCGAGTTAGGAATTGACCATTCATTCATTTGTCACAACTTCAACAAGAGATAGGTATCAAATTGTAGATGATGGTGACTTACAATTTGCGATGGAGGATCATAGTGAGCATTTGTATTTATTTGTGGATTCTATATCAAAAGATAATGAACCTATTGTTCAAGTCACTGGAAGCATTCATCATGTAGATGTTGGTGGACCAAAAATGGATATTGTCATTCCTACCGCAGATGAAATACATAATGCTTTTTTCACAATTAATGAACCTAATGCATCGGGCATGGTTGAACATTTGGCACAGAATACTGAGGCAGTGAATGGTATACAGTCCGAAGGTGATAAAGATGATCAAAATGATTTGAATGATATGGAGGATTTTCATGACGTCAGTTCGGAGGGCGATGAAGAACCTATACATGTCGGCCCGTCGAATGAACCGAGTTGGATTTTACCGGGTGCTGGTTGTTATTCATTCAACCAGGAGGTCATATATACATTGTCAGCTCCAGCCTGGATCAATCCTCTTTAAAAAGGTGAAACCTTTAGGAAGAAAAAAGATATGAAAGTTGCTATTGGGAAGAATGCTCTAGATAATAAGTTCACCATCAAAATAATTCGTTCTAGCAATATTCGAGTTGAAGTGGAATGTTCAGACGAAACATGCTCGTTTGCATTCCGTGCTAGGCGAGGTAGGGGCGCTTCATTGTGGCATGTTTCGGAGTTTGCACCAAAACATTCATGTGTGCCCGATACACATGCCTCATATTATTGGCCCGTGAAATCTGATCTCATTCGCAATTTGTACTCATCCTGAGTTACTGTGGCCGATTACCGTCCTAAACAGGTACAGAATGAAATGGAGGATCGCTATCAGGTCAATATTGAGTATAGCAAGGCATGGAGATCCCTTCGTAATGCTTTGAAGTTTGCATATGGTGATGGAGTTGAGTCATATCGAATTCTACCGGCTTACTTTGCTCAATTGGAATCATCCAATCCGGGTACTATTACTTTTCTATGTACTAAAGAAGACAATACTTTCTTGTACTCATTTTTTGCTCTAGGTACTTCGATTCGGGGGGGGGGGGGTTTGTTATCATATGTACGTTCAATAATTGCAATCAATGCAACGCAAAGAAAAGGAGAGTTTAAGGGGGTGATTATGATTGCAATTGCTCAAGATGGTAACGACGACATCTATCCACTAGCTTTTGAATTTGCAGATGGAGAAGATAATGCTCCTTGGTGATGGTTCCTCTCTAAGTTGAAACAAGCAATTAGAGTGCCTAATGATTTTGTCATTGTTTCGGATCGCCATAAAAGTATATTCAATGCTGCTAGACATGTCTACCCTGACATCGCACATGTTATATGCTACTACCACTTGACTAATAACTTAAAGCAATATGATGGTAAGCGGGAAAACGCTGGGCGTTTACTAAAAGCTACATGTTATGCTCACTCAAAGGAGGAGTGTGATGCTCTTTGGAATGATATACAAAAAGTGAGTCCAAATATTTTCAATGAATTGAAAAAGATTAGAAATGCTAGGTGGGCACATGCTTATTGTTAGGAGAGGAGGTACGCAATGTTGACTTTCAATATTGCAGAATCTACGAATGTGACCATTAAGAAAGCTCGTAGGCTTCCCATTACGGCTGTAAATGAATTTTTAAGAGACTTGACCCAACGTTGGTTTTGTGAGAGGCGAGAAACTGCACAGAAGCTGGTTACCACAATAATAACCGGGGCTGTTAAACATATTGACGATCTTGAAGATGTCGTCTTTAATAGCACTGCTCGAGCAATACTTGAAGGTAGGCGATACCAAGTGACACACGGGGATGACGTTCATGTGGTTGATTTTGAAACAAACTCATGTGGATGCAAGGCTTGGGATCTTAACTTTCTTCCCTGCTCACATGCTATAGCTGCTGCCAGATATTTCATTTGCATTTTTTTTATCATTTGATTTATTTTTAATGTAATTTTATTTAAATTTCAACGGTATTTGGTTCGTGCTTATAGGTTGATGAAGGTTCATCCCCACACCTTATGCCATCAGTTCTACAATAAGGAATGGTGGGTAGCATCTTATGACGAACCGATAAATCCCGTAGCAAGTATGAGATCATGGTCTGAGCCTAATAAAGTGGTCCTACCACCTATAGAAAAGCGACTGTCTGGTCGTCCTAAGATGAAGAGAATACCATCAGGAGGGGACAAAATTTAAACGAAAATCCGTGCTAGATGTGGTGACAAAGGACACACCATACTCACTTGCAATAATCCTATCAAGTGTATAAAAGGCAAAGAAACTAGAAAAAATCGAGCTACTCCCTAAGGCAAGCCTAGTGCAACTAGAGAAGATACAACTGATGTTCCACCTCAAAACGTTAAGCGCCGCAGGCAAGTACATTGTGGACATTGTCATAAGGCAGGACATACAATTTGTACATGTCCAAACAAACAACAGGACATGCACAATTCAGATGGAATATGTGAGAATATCACGTCTACCGCATATATGACACAAGCGGCTTGCCAAGAAGATGACTCTATGAACGAGGACATATCACATGCTTCAGAAGAGACATCCTCCGACTCCTCGCTTATGTAACAATTTTACTTATACATTATTAGAATAATGTTGCTCTTATATTTTTTAAGATGTATTTAGACCTCCAGGACAAAGTAAAGCCATTTTTTGAATAACATATAATTTTTTTGGTTGTGTAAGTTGTTTATGGTTTGACAAAAAATGAACAGGTCATGGACGTTTTTAACTCATTTCCCGGTCATTACAACCTGGAAACGATTTATATTGGTTTCTGTTTCCTGGTTAAGACACCCAGGAAATTTAATTTTTATAAACAGTAGTTTCCCGGTATCATAACCGGGAAATAGATTCCTAATATTTTGTTTCTAGTGTACCAAAACCGGAAAATTATGATTGCTCATTAAAAAAGCATTCCAGGTCTTATTACTAGGAAACGTTGAATTATTTGCCTGTTTCCTGGTTTTGATACCCGGTAAACATAATCCAACCTATTTCCTGGTTATAAGACCAGGAAATAGGAAAGAAATAGCAGTTTTTTCCAGATTATAAGACTAGTAAATAGGCATAAAATAGCAGCCCGTTTCCTGGTTATAAGACTGGAAAATAGGCATAAAATAGCAGCCCGTTTCCTGGTTATAAGACCGAAAAATAGCCAAAAAAATAGCATTTTGGTCTTTAGGGAAAATAGTCATAAATGGTTTAGACCGGGAATAGGCTAATAGGCTAAAAATACCAGCCTGTTTCCTGGTTTTAAGACCGAGAAATAAACCAACCAAAAAATTGTTTCTCGGTATTGATGAACTTTAAACTGTATTTTTTCCCAAAATCTAATGAATACAATTAATTTAGACACCATGAAAATACCTTATCTAGATCAATATATTGTTTCCAATAAAAATAATTGCACTCGTAGAAAGAACTACTTCTCAATTTGGTAAGTGTTCCCATATTGAAAGTTAACATTACATGCAAATAATTACGTTTCATATTGAAAGTTAGAAGATATGATGTTTCCCATGACAGTAGGGCTAGAGTTGATTGCATGAACACCTGTGGTATGATTGACTTGGGTGACTATGTACTAGTACCATTTCTAGGAAATGTATCTCTTACGTCAGCTTGAAACATATATTTATAAAAAATATCTTACAAAATGTATTCTATTATATAATTTTTTGGAGTAATTATTTTTTGCAAAATGATTTTTCAAATTGATGTTAGAGTGCAAATATATAAACCAATGCATTATTTCATTGATGTGTTCATTGATTTCAATGTATTATTTAATTGATATAAATAGAAATTTTATGAAAAATTATTAAATGTTTATCATGAATTGGTAATGGAGTTATAAACCAATGTTTCGTATATGTTTCCCGATTATAAGACCGAAAAATAGGTTTATTTCGTATTTATTTCCCGGTGTTATTACCGGGAAATGGTTTTATTCATATATTTTTCCAGTGTTATTACCGGGAAATGGTTTCATTTCATATATGTTTTCCGATTTGAGTACCGGGAAATGGCTTATGTCACACCCATTTTTCGGTTTTTGTCACCGGGAAACTGTTGTATGTCTTAAAAATTTCATGGTTTGTTACATATCTATTTCTCGGCCCCTAAAACCTATTATATAGAAATCAATTTTCAAGTATATCATCAAATTACATGTTCAAAATATTTTATAAACATTCATTTCGAGCTCAACACATCACTAATGTCCTTATCATCAGAGTTCTCAAAAGTGTATATGCAATATGTCTTCTAATTCTCATAGCTTCATCGTGTCCGGTTCCGAATGTCCAAGCTGTTTGTCTCGTCTAGATGTCTTGTAAGTACCGGCATAGATAGGCTTCACACGATGCCCTGTAGTAATTAAAATAATTCATTAAACAGTATAAGGATTATTCAATATAGTTAAATATTTCTTACCCATCCAACTGTTGTGGAAGTCCCAGTTCTTTGCCAACGATCATGATTTTCCACGGATATGCTGGAAGTTGTATTGGAGGATTAGCATCCACTGTTTTCAACATCTTTTCAAAAAATATGATGAAGTCACTCAAATTCTGCTTTGCAGTGTTCAATTTATGACTCATAGAGTTGAAAATAATAACCTCTTTTTCATGGTATGAGACAACACTTAAGACCCAACGATTTCCAAACAAATGTACGGGGAATAATACCTACAATTAAATAAATTAAGCATTTAACTCAACTCATCAAAATAGTTTACAGAAAATAAGTTCATAACTATACTTACATAGTCAGCTTCATGCCATCCACAATTCTCTTCATTCGGATCTGATCCGCCAGCAATTTCCCTAAAGAAATCTCGCACCCCTTCAGTTTCCCCATTCCTCTGCTCGCCTTTCATATAAGTCTGCATACGAATGAAAATTTTATATTATTATCCTAAAAAATAACTGTTTCCCGGTCAGTACAACCGGGAAATATAGCTTTCAATACTCTATTTCCCGGTCATAAAACCAGAAACTATTTGAACAAAATCATTATTTCCCGGTAATACTTACCGGGAAATATTAATAAAATATATATAGTTTCCCGGTTTTTTGACCAGGAAATGGTGCAATTAAAATAATCATCCTAATAGAGAGCCAACATATCTCATGGTCAACATGCCTAGAAAATTAGCCAAATTAACAACATAAAGTTAGAAAAATGAACTTACAAAAATATTAGCACTCTGAACAGTTACATCTCCTCGAAACCTTTTCTTGTCATTGGCAGCTAGTTCATACAAAACCTTGATGAAATGGTTGATGTCATTGTTTTTAAACCATTCATCAGTGTTGATTATTCGCCGAATATCAGACGATGTCACTGGACCTGCATCATTTCTTAACCATCTCCTGTTCGAATACAATATAGATAGGTTAACTTAATTAAATATAAATCAATAGTTATATAAGAAGATGAGTTTTTTTTAAACATACGTATTATTGCAATCTGGAGTAATGAAATCTTCAAACCCCGCTGGAATAACATCCTTGATTAAGATACCGTTATATGGTTCTTTAGGGCATAAATCCTTCACCACTAAACTTCCCATATTTGTAGGAACTATCTTCACATCTAGGGTTTATTTATCCTTAACTTTTTTTTTTTGTTTCTTCTTCTTTGGACCCAAAACTCCTTGCGGTGGTGTAGTTCCATCATCATCTACATAGATAACAACTTTTTCGGTCCAAAAACGTTTGCTCATCTTCTGAAAAATTTAAAATGTAAGAGTAATTTGATGCTTAACACATTAATGAAGCTTAAACTAGTTGTACTTACCAATTGAATAGGACTGACAGGGACAGTACTGGATATTACAGGCTGAGATTCTTCATCACTAGTCTCTTTGGTCATTTCAACATTAGTGGTTGTTTGTGAAATAGCTAAACTTACTATATTGTCAAGATTAGGAACCTCTACATTCTCTCCCTCTTCTGGCTCAATAGAAACCTTAATATTGTCACCTGCCAATGAAGACTCATGCCTTAACTCCTTACAATTATTTTTCTCCCCAACACCTTCAATCATTAACAACTCTTCTTTGTTCACATTCTCAGAAAAATGAACTATATTCTCAACTACCTCCACCTTACTATAATCTTTGTTGGCATTACCCTCATCCTCTATCCCATGTGTCCTAACTTGGACAATGTAATTATTTTTTTCTTCCTTCTCATCTTTCTCTTCTTCACCATCCTCGTTATTTTTTTGTTCTTCCTCCTCTTCATCTTCCTTCTCATCTTCATCGTCTTCAGTCTCTTCATCCTTATCATCTTCCACCTCTTCATTCTCCTCATCCTCCATATTTCCTTTCTTCACATCAGCATTTCCCTTCATTCTTACCTCCCTCCTTTGTAACATATCTTCGTGGCTTGAGTTATCTTCTCTATAATATTAAATCAATATTAGACTGGTATAAATTTTTTAATAGGTTCCCTGTTTAAAGAACCAAGAAACAGTTCAAATCTAGTAATATTTCCTGGCATTCAATACTAGGAAACGTTTATTGCAGTCCGTTTTCCGATCTTGTATACCGGAAAACAGTGTTATTTAGGTAAGGTTTCCCGGTCCTTTATACCGGGAAACTATTATTATGTTCCAGGTATAAAGGACTGGGAAACCTTACCTAAATAACAAAAGGACTGGGAAACCTTACCTAAATAACACTATTTGCAGGTATACAGTGTAACGTCCAACCCCCACCCTATATGGATAGAGTGCGAGATCAAGGCGCCGCATTACCATTTAACTCTTTTCTTTTACTTTTACATATATAGCATTTAGTCTCTTATGCTTGAGTCATTTTATTTTTAGTTAGATGATCGCACTTCATACATACACAAAGATAATCATACATTTATATAATCCAATAAGTGAAAAAGAATTTGTTTTAAGAGTGATAGTAATTAAACTTTGAAAATACGAGTATACATAGTAAAGTAAGCTTTTAAAATTACATAACATTTATGACCCAAACTCGATTATGCATAAGTGTATCAAGTTTGAGTCTCAACTCCTAAATTAACACATTAAGGAGTTGACAAAAAAAAAACATTTAAATTAGATTGAATACACATTAAAGTATTTCATTAAATACATAAGAGTTTTAAAACAAAAGGTGATGCGGAAGACGATGATGCCATGCCAATGGACCTTGCTATGCTCGATCGACCTGAACAGAATTACCCATCCGGGATTTTTGTAGAAAAGAAAACAAAGAACAATAAAGGAAAAACATTAGGCTATCAAATGCCTAGTTAGTAATCTCGTGCTCCCACAACCATACAAACAATGTATCTTTATAATTACTCATGAAATATACACATATGCAATCTCTAAGAGTCATTCAAGACTCTATCTAACAATCATCACACATTCATTTAATCATATCATCACCACATAATAAGAACATTTATCAAATCAAATCTTTTCTTTTACATTTACCAAGCTTTATACCTATCATTCTCATCTAGGCCATTAGAAGCTAATAACATAATCACATCTCAAGAAAACATAGTATGCAATTACTTATTTCAAGAAAAATGAACACACTTATCTTATCTTATCATATCATTTACCTTTCATAACATTTATCCTTCATGACATATATAATCATTTTAAGCCTTTAGGAAGTTACTAGCAATGCAAGTAACATCAATTCATCAACCATTTATTCACAACAAGATAAAAAAAATCATGGAAAATAATCACAACTAATTATTCACAAGTCATACAACCCAAAACAATTCACTATCATGTCATTTAAACAATTCACAAGTTCTTATAAAGTTTACTTACATCACAAATAATATCCACAAGTCATTTTCCCATCCATTCGAACCTTACAAAAGGTCACCATATCATTTTAGTATAATTACTTATTCATTTATGGTCGAAAGAAAATAATTTAAAGCGTGTTTAAATCATTGGAAAAAAAATTACATTTTATACAAAAGCTTAATTTTTATATCTACTTAGAAGAAATTCAAATTGCGATAAGCAAATGACCTTATTTTTAAAATATAAAGATATGTTTGAAAACTAGATTCAAAGACGAAACCGTAACCACAAATGGCACCCCAATTGGATTCCGGATGAGGGAGAACGGAGGCCAAGAAGTTGACTGTTTAGACCTGGGCGTCCTGGCAAGCCTGACCAGGGCGCGGACCAGGGCGCGAACTAGGGCGCTCAGGGTGCAAAACCAGCTTCGGTACCACTTTTAGCATCCTGGTTGGCGTCCTGGTCACTTACCAGGGCGCGGGGATCTTCCAAAGGTAAAAAAAATTATTGTTTCTTCAACCTTTTCACACCAAAACATTTCTTTGAGTTTGTAAACCATTCCAAAAACATTTTATGGGCTTATTAGAAATCCAAACACCTAGAAATACCCTAGGATCAAATCATGAAAACTCCTTTGCATTATGATTCTTTTTTGTTCTAAAAAAAAAATTCATAATAAACTTCTATACATCAAAAAGTTTCTCAATTCATTTCCAAAACTCTTAGTAAAGGATTGTGAATCCAATTTGAAAACCAAAAGTGACACTTACAACATCATGGACACTATAAGCACCCATTTATTCAACAATAAGTGTTGGTTACCCAAACACATCCAAACAACACATATCACACACAATCTCATACAATCAAACTTTTGCAACATTAAACTACAAGATTTAAAGACAAAACATCCAAGACATCATTAATCAATTCTTTACTAGTTTCTCATTTAAAGCTAGTTTACTCAATATCATTCATGTTCACCAAGTTTAGTTTTGTTAAACTACATTCAATCATATATAAACATAATGAACATCATTTAGCCATGTTTATTCAACTTTTGGATTTCATTTACACTTGTAGCCCAATCCTCTAACATATAAGGTAGAAACGAGACTTTTTGAGCCGAAGCTCCATTTAGATCCGAAGATCGGAACCCGTGAGTCCGGTTGTTCCCCCTTATGGGCCGAAACACCATTTTTGGTTCATTTACTTTCTTTTAGACCATAAGGCCAAACTTATGCATTTTTGAGACCGTTGTCTCCATTTGAGGACCGTCGCCCTAATTATCATTTGATGGCTTGGTTGTCGCCATGAAACACACTTTCATGTGGAAAAGTATACTTCTAGATTTTATCCCTAAGGCATGCTTTTACTCCTACCTCTATTGTTAGACAAGAAGGACTTTTATTACTCATTGTCTTATCATTACATTTCATTTCCATTTTCCTTCATTTAATTCATTTTAGGCATGAACCATTACACAAGCATAATTACAACACTCATGTCAATTACATTAAGATAATTCATATAGTCATTTTCACATCATTAATCACCATAACCATACCAAGCAACATGTAAAAGTCACAAAACCACTTATGAGCATATCAAGCATCATGATCACAAAACATATCATTCCTTTCACTACACTTCACATATATACACATTTTTCATTCATATATCTTCTTATAGCATTTTTAACCACATCAATGCAACAATCACTCAATCACAACAAAACAACCAATCTATGGAGCATGAAAATGAGATTACTAACCTTTCTTCCGAAGAAAGCTACTAAACCGCTTCGGTTTGGTGCTCTCATTGCCCTTGGTTGCCTTTAGAAACCATTAAAAGCAACCAATAATCAATACAAACCACTTTCATGTAAAATTACTTTCTAGAAAGTTAGGGTTTCATTCAAATGGTAACTAGAGACACTAATGACTACAATTAGTAAACCGAAACTACAAACCATCATCATTTAACTCTAAAACACTCATTTATTGTAACCAAAAGCTTGAAACACCATTAATGACATTAATGGAGGTTTTTGGAAACTTACCAAGTATATTGAGTGGAGAAGAAGCTTTGAAAACCCCTTTTGAAGCTTTCTGATGGCTTATCTTTCTTGAAAAATCAAATATAAAGGGTTGATTTGGTGAGTTTATTTTTAGGGTTTGAAAATGGTAGATAGGGGAGGAGAAGAAGCTTATACGGTTTTGGAAGTGAAATGGGGGAGAGAGGGTGTGTAGAGATTGTTTTTATCATGAAGGAGTAAGGTTTGGTTTGGTTAGAAACCAACTAAGCTAGTTGGTTTTGAATGAGAGGGGAAAATGGAAGGTGGTAGTAGAATAGTGGGCCCCACTTCTCATGAAATTCATTTGGGCCTACTTGGATTTAATCCAAGCCTATTCTTAATCAAGTCCAAGCCCACTAATCCATTCCGGTTCCATTTCCGCTCACTTTTCAAAATTCCAAAATCATTTTCATTTATAATAGAAATCCACTTTTAGAATAGAAGTTCACATTTCCACCAAAAATCACCAAATCATGATTTGAAACTCAATTTCAAAAATAGTCTTTAAATGGACGTTTATTCGATTAAAATCTACTCTTTAATTTCGGCTCTTACTAATGTCTCTACTTTTACCATTTTACCCCTCTAATGAAGTTTTGATTCATTCCATTAATGAATTTTTGAAAATTCACTCTTTAACCTATTTTTAAAATGTTAAAAATTATCGAAAAATTTTAGACCCTATTTTTGGTCGTCACATACAGTACCGGGAAACGGATTGCAATAAATGTTTCCTGGTATTGAATGCCAGGAAATATTACCAGATTTGAACTATTTCTCGGTTCTTTAAACCGAGAACCTAAAATAATATATAACAAGCATAACCTAGCAAAATATAAATTTCAAACATAAATCCAAACAAGTTTTTAACAATCAACCAGCACCACAATCCAATAGTCAAGTAAAAAAGGATCATACCAGTATTCTTTTTAACGATTTTCTTGTACAAGACCTCTAATTGGCGAATCCTTAATATATTGTCCTTTATATTCTTACTGTTCTCCTCTACTTTCTCCAGAATTTCGGTTAGTAATCTAACCACCTCTCCATTGCTTCCATCCACCCGTCTTCTAACTTTAGGCATTTTGTCACCATGGATGTTTTCATCGGATGCTGCCTCATCTTCATTATCATCCTTCAAAATGAACAACTTTGAGCATTGAGAATTCATTGAAGAAAAGTTGAATTCTAAAAAATTTAATAACCTTAATACATTAAAATATAGAACTGGCCATTTCATAATCAGGATTGATATGTTTTGGAAATTGCTTCTCATCGAGTGTTCTATCAGCCTCTTCTAATTTACCAGGGTCAGTTGGAATCTCCCTCAATTAAGGATCAATAGATGAAAGATAGTACTACTTCTTCTTCTCTTCAACTGTTTGTTCTATTTTACACATTCCAAATTCAATTTCCTATATATGCAAATATAAATAATTAGTATATCATATGCCTTAAACCATGTACAAATAAGAAAGGGAATACTCACATTCTTTAAAAAATTGTCACAATCCTTGCTAGAGTTGTCCTAAATCCTCCATTTAAGACATCTAGGATACCTAGGTGCTCTTTTGTCAACTAGACCATGAAGAAAATCTTTCATATTCGGACACACCTCTAATAACCACCACTACAAATTCAATGTCAAACAATTTAGTATTTAATAAAATGTTTTAATCAAACAACAAAATTAAACACTTACAATTATCGTCCAAGGACATCCATAGAAGTTGAATGTCTTGACTTCATCTTTCTTTCTCTTTAGCACATTACGGAGGCCATTCAATGTGTAAGAATAAGCATATGTCTCCCATGGGAACTGTAAAGTCCTGGGCCGGGGCCCAGCCCGCTACTGTGTACACCCGGATAAACCCGAATCGTACACTGTGCACACCCGGTTAAACCCGAATCGTACACCAATCAATACCGATACAATCATTACACAATAGGATATCGTGGATCCCACTCACTTTCTTTCGCCTCCACCGGCACTCGAACACACAACCTCAGGGATATATGGATTGTGAAAGCATGCTGATTACCAATCGAGATCAGCATGCTTTCATAATCCATATATCCCTGAGGTTGTGTGTTTGAGTGCCGGTGGAGGCGAAAGAAAGTGAGTGGGATCCACGATATCCTATTGAGTAACGATTGTATCAGTATTGATTGGTGTACGATTCGGGTTTAACCGGGTGTGCACAGTGTACGATTCGGGTTTATCCGGGTGTACACAGTAGCGGGCTGGGCCCCAGCCTAGGACATTACAAGAACTCATAGAACCGCTCAAGGTTCTCTACCATATGCCATAGTAGATTCCTCATAGGTCGTTTACCCTCTAGACCCATCAAAACCTTCTCCACAAATAATACATAACATATCTTCAGTGCATCCATAGAGTTCATATCTTTAGGAGTTTGAGTCTTGAACCATAACATTAAAGACCCAACATTATCATGGGCTAGACTCTGAATAAACCGACTGTATACTGAATTCAAGTCATCAGGTCCTCGGTTTATTTTCATCAATTTTCTTGAAATTCTGCCAAATGTCAAGCCAGTTATCATGGAAAAATCCTCTCTTCCAAACCGTATTGCCTTGTTGCGGATCCCAAACCACAACTCATCCGGCTTGCATTTCTTCCCCTCCAACTCTTTGTTGATGAACCGAAACATGAAACTCCCCGGATAAGCACCTTTCCTTTGATATATTTGGAGGTAGCTAGCAAACGGCCCTTTCTTCCATTCCTCCACAATTTTAAACTCCTCCAACTTACTCTGTATTAAGTCCATGACCAAAGGCTGCCCATAAAAGTTAATCTTGGCATTTTCAAAGTTACGATGCTGTGGGTAATTAAAGTACATCCCGTCTCTGAAATGTACCTTCTTTGGAGTAACCTGAAACAAATACAATAAGTACTTTATTAAATATAAATGATCATTTAAATAAAGATTAAAAAATAAACTCAATAATTATGTATAGGAACTTACGAACATTTAACAGTTTCCCGGTTTCAAAGACCGGGAAACTATATAAATTTGTATCGAGTTTCCCGATGCTATAAACTGGGAAACTTAACTAATCCCGGGTATTAACACCAGGAAATACTTATAATTCCACTCGATTTCCCGGTGTACACCATCGGGAAATCCCAAACCCAAATTTCCAGGTTTCTAAACCGGGAAATATCATTTAATTACAATTGTTTCCCGGTCCAGTACACTGGGAAACCGCAACACAAAAAAAACTATTTCATGATTCTATATACCAAGAAACCTCAAAACCAAACCAACAATTTCATAGTTCTATATTCAGGAAAACCACTACTCTATAGATTTGAACAACAACAACTCTAACCTTATTCAAATCAATAAGTCAATCCTAACAACAATACCATATAGAAAGTAGAACCAGAACAATAATCAAACACAATATCGTGAACGAGCTTACAAATTAAAAATATCAACCATAATTGAAATCAATCACTCCTAAAACCAACCATTACAACAACTCAATCTTCAGAATAAACATATCTAACCTAAATGAAATCAATCAGTACTAAAACCGACCCGTACAACAACTCAATCTTCAGAATAAACATACTTATCCTAATTGAAAAAGAATACTAACCTTTTCTACCTTTGTCGTCGCTCGCTGAGGCTTCTTGGCTTGATTCTGCTTCGACCCGAGCTTTCTTCCGTGGTGCGTTCTTGCCATGGGTGATGGATTTGAGTGTTGTTAGAGATATTAACAGTGTGAGTGAGAGTGATTTTGTAATACAACAAGAGTGAGCTTGATAGTGGTAGTGATAATGAGGTTGTGCTCTAGTAATGTAGAGCTATGAGAGTGCTCTGGTAATGTAGAGCTATGAGAGTGAAGAAATGGAATAGGAAACGATATAGATTCAAACGATATAAAGAGGGTACTTTAGGAATTCCTGTTTATGATTTTATTTTTTTTTTATTATTAATTTAATTATTTATTTTTTAAATTAATTTTAAATAAAAAGGTTAAACATGTCAAATTGGTATATTATATGTAAAAATATTTTATAAAACTTTAGATTTATAATATTAAAACTTTTTTTTTTAAAATTAAAATGGGCCCACTAATTTTATTGTCTGTTTCATTTATCCAGGCATGGCAATTAAAAAGACTCCGGTGAAGTTCAAGGTAGAATGGGTTGTTATTGAATATAAGGGTGCTGAAAATATTTGTTTTGCTGATTGATACAAATAATTCTTATTCCCATTAGTAGAGAAACTATACGCAAAACTGAAGATACTATCTACTTTGCATTTGAACGTACATGCGGTGTCATCAGATTCTACGAGACCGCGATATCAAGTTATAAATGATGAAGATTTTAATTTTGTGAAGGAGAATCATGGATATCACATGTATTTATTTCTTGATACTATCATGAAAGGCACGGAACACAATATACAAATCAATGGGAGCCATGATCACATATATGGTGACATACATAATATTAGGGGTGTGTATTCGGTATTGACCGAATCGTACCGTACCGAAATTTTGGTATTTTGGTATTCGGTATGTACAAATTGAAGACTGAATACCGAACCGAATTAAAAATTTCAGTCCAGTATGGTACGGGCTATTTTGGTACGGTTCAGTATAATTACCGAGTACCAAAATTAGAACTCCCAGTCAATTTTAGGTTTATTTGTTTTGACCAAACTTAAATTAGGTTATTTTTGTATTTTACTTAAAATCAAATTGGCGAAACCCTAACTCTCTTTTTCTGCATATGCGACTACGACTTTCATATTCTTTTGTCATCTCAAAATCACCTCTTCAGATTTTCTTTCGTACTATATTCAAATCGACCACAACTCTCCCTGACCGCTACATCTTAGTTGGTTCTTGTCTTCTTTAAATCTCCACTACAATTTACATCAACTAGCCACAGCTCCTATCGAATATCAATTCTCAGGTTAGAAAATAACTTCATCTTCAAATAATCAATCTCTGGTTATGTATGATCTGTTTATCTTGTTAACCATAATAAGATTTGTGTTTTGTTTTTTATGTGATATCATCAGGTCATTACAGTATTATGAGTCAATCTTTGGATTAAATCGACGGAGAGATTGTGGTAACTATAGATGAAATAGCTAGAGAAGAGTTGGAGCACAGATTTGAACCAGTTATGCCCAACCAACCTTCGTCTCAAGATGTTCAAGCACAGTCCTCACTACCAAAGCAAAAAGAGCAAAAGTTTGGGATCATTTCACATCGTATATGGATGAATTAGGTAAAGAAAGAGCTAGGTGTATTCATTGTGGTGCTACTTATGTGTGCCATAGCTCTTTGAATGGCATTTTTGGTATGAATAGACATATGAAAAAAATGCAAAAATAATCCTGAGAATTCTATTGTTGCTGAAAATCATAATATAGATGAATATTGCCAAAGTACAGTAGGTGGGAATAAGGAAACATCTTCTGAAGTTAAGTTTGACTTTGAGGCTACTAGAAAATCTTTCCTTGAAATGGTTGTTATTAATGAGCTGCAATTTAAATTTGTAGAGAATGAAGGATTTAGGAGATTTATGCATGTTGTATGCCCCTAGTTTCATGTTCCTTCAAGAACAACCATAACTAGAGATTGTTTGAAACTGTATACGACTAAGAAATCTAGGTTAGTGAAAATTTTGCTGAAACTGGTCAAAGGTTGTCATTGACTACTGAATTATGGACTTCTAATCAAAGAATTTCATACTTGTGTTTGACTAGGTATTATATTGATGTAGATTGGAAATTGCATAAATGTATCCTAAATTTTATACCATCTCCAAGTCATAAGGGTGAGGAAGTAGGTGTCTTGATTGAAAAATGTTTAAATTCTTGGGGTATCAATAAAATCTTTTCAATAACTATTAATAATGCATCTTCTAATGATAACATTGTGACTTATTTGAGAAGAATATCAATGAATTGGCAAACTGCAATTTGTGGTTGAAAGTATGTTCATATGAGACGTGTTGCTCATATAATTAACTTGGTGGTTAGATATGGTTTAAAAGAAATGAATCAATCTATTGAAAGATTTAGAACGGTGGTGAGATATGTGAGACAGTCACCAATGAGGATAAAAAAATTTGAGGAGTTTTCGTTGGAAGAAAAGATTGAGTTTAAAAAGTCACTATGTCTTGATGTTCCAACAAGATGAAATTCGGGGTACACTATGTTAGAAACTGGTTTAGTTTATTAGGCTATTTTTAATAGATATGAGGATTGTGATGCTAATTTTAGGGCTGATTTATGAGTGATGGACCTCATGGGAAAGGAGGTTTGCCCATAAGAAAGGATAGTGAAGTTGTGAGCCGATTGGTTAGGATTTTATAACACTTTTATGAACTAACTGTTCGTATTTCTGGTTCTTTATATGTTACTTCCAATACCGTTTTAGATGAATATCAGATGTTCATGAAGTTATGCAAAGGTGGCTTTTAAGTGATGATGGTGAATTAGTAGATATGGCTTTAAGGATGCAAGCTAAGTTTGACAAATATTGGGGTGATATAGAGAAAATGAATATAATGTTGTATGTGGCAGTTTTGCTTGATCCTCGTAGTAAATTTGCGTATGTTTCTCATACTCTTAAAAATATGTATGGAGAAAAAGGTAAAAGAATGAGTGTAGCAGTCAAACAAGTTGCAGAAGCTGTTTTTGAGGATTATAGAAAGATGTACCAAGATGTTAAGGCACCAGCAGCTTCCTCAACAAGTAATGATAGCCTACTAACTAGTGGAATTGGTAGTAAATCAATTGTTGAGAAGGAAAATGCAGCTATTAGGGCAAGTAGAAAAAAAGAAGAAAAGAACAATGGCCTTTCAAGTAGGAGATCTATCAGAATATGAGTTAGAGATGTATTTGCTTGAGCGAATGGAAAAGGAAGATGATGATTTTGATATATTAGATTGGTGGAAAAAGCATAGCCCTCACTTTCCAATTTTGTCAAGGATGGCAAGAGATGTCCTTGCAATGCCAATATCATCAGTTGCTTCGGAATCTACTTTCAGCACCAAAGGAAGAGATATTGATGACTTTAGAGCTTCATTAACTTCTAAAATGGCGCAAGCTATAATTTACTCTCGAGATTGGCTACGATGCACACCAATCAAGTGTTATGAGGAGGACTTTGAAGTCATCCATGGAATCAAAAGAGGTATAAAACTGCTGTCATTTAATTAGTTTTATATATACTTATTAGTGTAGTTTTTTATTTTTTTTTATTTTTTTTATTTTTTTTATTTGTTTAGTTAGATATATTGAAGATGATGATTTATTGGTATATGTTTGATTAATGTCTTTATTTCTAACAATTCTACCAATTATAGAAGTTTATGCGATCTCACAGCTGAATGGTGTCGAGCCTGAAGCCTCAAACATCATTAAATAATCATGAGGTATAAATGTTATTTCTACGTTAATTTCTGATGTGTCTATGTTGTGTTGTTGTGATGCTTTTATATTGCTATCTAGGTTGTTCTATTACTGCTGTCGAGGCTGGTGTGATGTCGTGCTGCTATGAGGTTGTGCTAATGTTGTTGTGTTGCTGTTGTGAGGTGATGCTGATGCTGTTGTGTACTGGTGTGCTGTTGTGGTTTGTTGTGTTGTTATGAAGCTGTTGTGATTGTCCAACCTTTGTGTTGCTGTTGTTGTGCTTATATTATGTTGTTGTTTGTTATTACATTGGTTTTAATGTGATTGATACTTTGCAAGATTTTGTCTTTAAAATTGTTTGTACGAACTTATTAAACAATTTATTCTACAATATTGTTGTTGGTGCGTCTTGTAGACTTAATATTTGTTTGATATGATTTTTGACTTCATATGCAAGATTTTGATGAAGCTAGTATTTTTGGTCTTTAAAATTATTTATTTGGTTAAATTGCAATGTGATTTATATGCAAGATTTTTTATTTGATTGATATGGTGCTGCTGTTAGTCTTTAAAATTATTTGTTTGGTATGAATTTAATGTGATTCATATGCAAGATTTTTTGTTTGATTTTTACTTTGCTGTTACATGTCTTTAAAATTATTTGTTTGGTCTGAATTCAATGTGATTCATATGCAAGATTTTTTGTTTGATGATACTCTGCCTTTGGTCTTTAAAATTATTTGTTTGGTATGAATTTAATGTGATTCATATGCAAAATTTTGATGAAGTTAGTATTTTTGGCTCTGAAAGAGTCTGGTAATATGACATTAACCTGAAGAATTCAGGCTCTGAGTCTGGTAATATGACATCAACCTAAAGAATCCTTCCATTGTCCCATCTTCTAGTGCTTCAATTAATTAGATGACTTTTGTAACTAAGAGAGATATTTTCTGTAGAAATTACTACTTACTTTGCCTTACGGAGAAGCAAAATCAATTGCTGGAGAAGGAAGAATTAGTCTGTAATAAAATAGATTAGCCATGGTTTTGTTGTTATGGGTGTTTTTACTTGCTTTATATTAGGAAATATCTACACTGTCAACATATCAATTGAATATCAATGGAAATGTTTTTTTTCTTTGTTTTTTTAAATTTGTGTATATAAATGGATTGTGATATGGTTAGCCCATTGCAGTAGATTCCAAGTAATCTAACCAAATTAATGTGTATGTGTATGTTTGTTGTGCTTTGTTAGTCATCGAAAAGTATTCAAAAAATTTCTCAAGTTGTATAAAACTTCGGTATTTCGGGATGGTATCGAAAATTTTGGGTTTGTCCCGTACCGTCCCGAATACTGAATTATCACTATCCAGAGGACCGAATACCGAATCTAATTACAAAATTTTGGTTTGGTCCATACCAAATTTTCGGTATTCGGTTCGATTTTTGGTATGACTCGAATCATGCACACCCCTACATAATATAGATATTGTCATTACTATAACGGAAAATCATCGATCATTTTTCTTTAGTTTTGATTACAAGTCATAAATCAATTTCCAGATCATCAACTTATTGCAGGGGCACTAAACATCCATTTTATGATTTTTGAAATTGAATTTGCAATTTTTAGTGGAAGAAAATATGCTTCCCGATCATGAACACCTGGAAGCAGGAGACTTTTTTACTTGTTTCCAGGTGTTCATAACCTGGAAGCTGTTATACATAAATTCCAGGTCATGAACACCTAGAAACAAGCGAAAATAGCCTATTGTTTCCAGGTGTCCATGACCTGGAAGCATGTTTTCTTCCAATAAAAATAAACTATTATTAGTTTAAAAATAGGGGAATAATTAGTGGAGTCTAGTAAATTTTATGTGGCTGATTTTCCACTATTTTTGAACGATTGAACTATCTACTATATGAAATTGTATCAAAAATGTGCTCCGATCAAGGGATGAGGGTAGTTCGGAGTTGCGAAAACCATCCATATAATATGCTTGCAACATCGGGAACAATTATAGACAACATTTTAATCACATATCAAAAATTGATAAACATGATGTTTCCTAAGCGTATATAAGAGTATACTTTATAGGATAAGTAACCAATGCATTCACAACAGTGTCACAAAACTTATTTATGGAGACTGAATGATTGCAAGGACACTAAATACTTATTTTTATTATTTTTCGAATTGAATTTGCAATATTTTGGTGTAAGGAAATATGCTTCCCGGTCATGAACACCTGGAAGCATGTTTTCTTCCTCTAAAAATCAATTATTAGTAGTTTAAAAATAGGGGAATAATTACTGGGGCCTAGTAAATATTATGGGGCTGATTTTTCACTATTTTGAAAGATTGAACTATTCACTATATGAAATACTATCGAAAATGTGCTCCGATGAAGGGACGCGGGTCGGTTCGGAGTTGTGAAAACCATCCATTTAGCATGCTTGCAACATCGGGAACAATGATAGACAACATTTTAATCGTATATCAAAAATTGATAAATATGACGTTTCCTAGGCGTACGTAGGAGTATACTTTCTCGGATAAGTAACGAGCACATTCCTAACGGTCTCACAAAACTTACTTATAGAAGCTTATTGATTGCAAGGTCACTAGATACTTATTTTATAATTTTTGAAAATGAATTTGCAATTTTTAAGTGGACAAAAATATGCTTCCAGGTCTTGTACACCTGGAAGCAGGAGGCATTTTTGCCTGTTTCCATGTGTTCATGACTTGGAAGCTTAATTACATAGCTTCCAGGTCATGAACATCTGGAAACAGGAAAAAATGTCTCATGCTTCCAGGTGTCCAACATCTGGAAGCATGTTTCCTTGTCCTAAAATTTAATCATTAATAGTTTAAAATTAGAGAAATAATTAATAAGGTCTATTAAATATAATGGGGCTGATTTTCCATTTGCTTGAATAATTGAACTATGGACTATATGAAATCGTATCATAAATGTGATCTGATCAAGGGACAGGGTGGATTTGGAGTAGTTAAAACCATCAATTTACCATTATTAAAACTCATGAACAACAGTAGATAACATTATCGCATATTGAAATTCGATTAACATGATGTTACCGAGTCCTATGTAGGAGTATACTTTCTACGATAAGTAACCAACACATTACCAACGGTCTCACAAAACTTAGTTATGGAAACTAATTGATTGAAAGGTCACTAAATACTTATTTTATGATTTTTAAAAATGAATTTGTAATTTTAAAGTGGACAAAAACATGCTTCCAGGTCTTGTACACCTGTAAGCATGAGGCATTTTTGTTTGTTTCCAGGTGTTCATGACTTGGAAGCATATTTTTGGTTCTCTTTATTCAACATTTAATATTGTATCAGTTGGGGATTATGTGGTGGGATCTAATAATTGCTTTGGGGCTCATTTTTTAGTTTTGAAAATCAATTAGAACTTGTTACCATCCAAAAAACATGCTTCCAAGTCCTTAATACTCGGAAGCAAAATCCTTTTCTGCTTATTTTCAGGTCTGCATAACCTGGAAGCACATTAACAAGCTTCTAGATCAAATAGACCTTAAAATAGGCAGAAAAGGCTTTTGCTTTCAGGTGTGTATGACTTAGAAGTCTAGATTTTTTTAAGCACAACATAAAGTAAAATACTTTCCGCTTCCAATGACTTGCAGTATTTGCTTCGCATATAAATAAAACACTTTTCCGGAGAAAAGAAAACTAACTTGAATACAAACACTAATTTAATGTCTTAAAGCAACTTTCACTACTATAATGTACATATTGGTTAAACATCAATTGGTTGCACGTCCGAACCTCCATCAACCCCTTGTCCCTCTTCTTCATCATCTTCAGACTCTTCTTCATTTTCTTCCTCTTCAACTTTAGCATCTTCACCATATATTCTTTATCATCATCATCTTCATTTTCATATGAACCCATGCTTTCTTCTTCCTTTCCAATTGGCTTATTTCTCATATTTTTTCTTATCTCCCTATCGTGATCTTCACTATCACATTCATCTTCATCGGCATAAGATTCAAATAGAAAATTAGAGAATTTATAATTTGTAAAAAAAAAAACTCCAAATGAAAATTCATCTTCATTATTTTCATACAGGTGCTTCCAGATTACCAGCACCTGGAAATAGTTTAAATTTTCAACTGTTTCCAGATGTTGATGACCTAAAAATACTTGTATGAATTAGGTGCTTCTGGGTCACCTGCACCTGGAAGCAGTTTAAAATTTCAATTGCTTCCTGATGCTAATGACCTACAAGTACCTGATTCATTAAAAGTGAAACATATATAATTTTCACGGCTTCTCGATGTACCAAACCGGGAAGCAGATTACGAAACTAGTTTCCCATTGTTAACACCAGGAAGCGATATTTCCTCAGCTTCCCGACGGTTAAGACTGGGAAGCATACTAAATAAAGTAACAAGATGACATAATCACAAATAAAATAAACCAATGAACTAAATAAACCAAATAAAATAAACCAAACAAAACATGTACGAACCAATCAAGCCAAACAAAACCTATAAACTAACCTTTACTCAGACATGATCACCAGCAACAACATGAACAAAAAAATAAAATTAAACCAACAACATGAACACCAGCCACCAAATACCCATAATTAACCCTAATAGCTTAATCATCAGAATCCAAGATTGAAAGCAACAGAAACTAACCATTACTTTTGGCTTCCGTGTCGTCGTCACCTGGACAAGTGCCTTCTTCGTCACCGTCGCCTCTACATTCCTCTTCTTACCTATTGTCTTTGACTTTTTGGACACGGTTGGTCTATCGGCAAAGCCGGTTGTGATTGTTTTCTTCTTTCGCGATGGTCTTCTTCGTCATTGATTAATGAAATATTTTGAATGGTGAAGGTTCGATAGATTCAACGCGAGAGGACAATATGAGGAAAGTTTAGGCTTCGATGATTTTGAATGTTAGTGTAATGAGATTGAACTGAGTGACATTAAAATTATGGGGTTTAAATGAGTGAAGAAGGTGGAGGGTTGGGGTTCAAACTATCGACTGAAGAAGTTGGATGGTTTGAGGGCATTTTAGGTTTTTCATTAAAATTATTTATATAATTTTATTTTTTAAAATTCTTATTTAATTTTAATTACTTAGGATGTTATTGTCATTTTGGTTTAATTCAAGTAAAATTTTTTATGAAATGTTTAGTTTTGATAGAATTTTACTCATGGGCCAAAACAATTTTTTTTTTAATTTATTTTTTGGTCTAAAAATGAGAATTATCACATTTTTTATTCTCAATATCAATGAACCTTCATCTATTCTTAAAAAGTTTTAAAAGTTCTATCAAAATTAACCAATTGCCAATTGATATATGAAAGTTTGTGAAAGTCGGTAAAAGTTATTGTTTATAAAAATTCATCAAAGTCTACAAAAATCATGAAAAATATGTTTTAGAAGTCTATGAAAGTCATTGCTGGATTTATAAAGTCTACGAGAGTCTATAAAATTCTTCAAAAGCGATTCACTTTTTAAGTCTATAAAAGTCTACAAAAGTCATGATTAGATACCAGCTTCGAAGAACGATCTCCAAGAAATCTGTCATGATATGCATGATTTGGTCCTTATCTCGCTCGATTACCTGCTTGATTCATATTTGTCGAAACAAAAAATAATAATAAAAGGAATGCATCAGGCTATCGTATGCCTAGTTAGCAACCTCACACTCAAATAACCACATGCACTATTAGAGCTGTAAAACGGGTTAAAAGGGTAAGCCCGCATGGTTTTAAACGGGTCGGGCTTAAACGAACCTGACCAATATAGTTCGAATTTTAAACGGACTGAAAATTTTCCAACCCTATTGTACATTTTACTTTCTACATTTTCATTTCAATAGTTGCATGCATCAATTCTTGTCTTCCCAATGTTGAAAGGAGCAGATATATTGACATCCATACTTATCATATAATCAAAAAAAAAAAAAAAAACTATGTTAATTGTTAAATGGGTTGGCTCGTGGGCAAACCTGTATAAACCCGTTTAACCGGGCTAAAAAGCCCGCATTTTAAATGGGCTATAAAAATTATGGCCCTAACCCTTTTATTCACGGGTTAAACAGCCTGGCCCGCGGGTCTCAACCCGTTTTTACAGCTCTATGCACTATGTTATTTAAGTAAAGCCTTTGTATGAATACACATAAATGCATTCAAGAATACATGCCATTTGTTCATTTACGCATTATTGCAGACCGCACAATAACAACACAATTTCAACCAAGCCAAGTTTTACTATTGAAACAAAACCACATATACCAAAAATTACAAGTTCAAGTAAGGTAATACATATAACATCAATATTTTGATTTTTATTACCAAACTGCCCCATAGTGAAAACGGGACTTCAGGCCAAATTCGAATTTTATGAGCTATTGCTCACTTTAGGGTCCGAAGACCGGATTCGTGATACCGATTATACCCCTTTATGGGTCGGTTTTTGAATGCTTTACACTTTAGTCTCGAAGGCGGTGGTTGTCACAACTTTTAAGAGTCGTCGCTCGAATTTTACACTTTTTATCACTTGATCAAATTTATCCATACACAACATATGGTTGAGAATTCTCTAATCTCCCTAGGGCATGCCACTAAATTCTCTATCAAGCTACAACAAGGGCAATTATCCATTAATGTGTCACACCACATAATTAATCAAACAACCATCTTTTATTCTTTACATGTCACTTATGTAACATGTTAGGTCATCTTTAAGTATAACACTATCATTTATTATATACAACCAGTGATCAACATCATCATCATGCTTATTCCAAAATCAATCCATTTATGCATAATTCATTTCAATCACAATTCATTTACTACCATCAAGGTTTACAATCATCAAGTTATCATATTCAAAAATTAATCCACATTTCAAGAGCAACTTTTCTAGTCACACATTAAATATCGAAATATTCACATATAAACCAATATCATCATTTGTACACAAATTTGTCGATATCACATTCAAATCACAATTTTTCTATGGTGAACATTCTTTTAATCAATTTTAATGCATTCAATACAATAACACACCACACATAATTTTTAGAGTATAAAACAAGATTTGTTAATCTTCTCTCCTAGACTAAGCTAGCTTGCCTCCATTTGGTGCTCTTTATCGACTTGGTTTTCTAATGGCACCTACAACAACACAATCAACCACTTTTCAACTCAAATCATATAACCAAACCACTGCTCTATGCTAGGATTCTCTACCAAAACACAAATTAGAGACCAAATGAGTAACCAGAAACTAGGGGTGAGTGGGACCGGTTCTGGTACCGGTTCCTTATTTTATAAGAATCGGTATCGGTACCATTAGTATTTAGAACTAGTACGGTTCCTGTTACGTCCATAAGTGGGGCCAAATTAAAACTTATTTTGTTATTTGACTGATTTTGAAAATACTTTTGACATGGGGAAATTTTTGAATTAAAAGAACTCTGATGGGCTTGTTTACAATTTATCTATGGTAAGGTGAAAACCTAGGTTACCCTACCATCAATCATTCAGCCGCCAGACCCCTTTCTTCTCTTTTCTCTCAATTTTGAAAAAACTCAAACAGAAACTCTCTTTCACTGTTACATTGGTTTTTGCTGTCAATCTGAAAGTTTCCATTGAACCTATTCTTCGAGCGTGAAGGTAAGTTCATATGTTCATGATTGTTTTGGGTCTATTCTTCAATGTCATTTCTGTTCTCAAGTTGTAAACCCTAACCTTCGAATTTCTGGTTTGATTGAGTCTGTTATTGATTTTGGGTTTGCCATTGTTTAGGCGACGGAGTAAGAGAACGTCAATCGGAGTAGTCCTGCTGTTGGATTAGCATTTTCGATTAGTAGCCATGTTTAAGCCATCACTTATGTCTGTTAATGTCTGTTCTTTGCTGCATTAATATGGACTAAACTTAATGTATCTAAAAATATGAATCTAGACTCTGTGATATATTTATTTCTGTGAAACTGTTGTTCAACTTGCTGATAAATGACTATTATGTGAACCGATGCAATATCTGTTGAATGCTGAAAGCTATACTATATTATAATATGAAAACTAAGCCCTGAGAGGACTCCTGCTCGCACCTATGCACTGAGAGGTCGTGAAGAAGCTGATACTCCTGATGTGGTTACAGGTACATTTTCAATTCTTGACTCTCCTGCTTATGCCTTATTGGATCCCGGTTCTACACTTTCTTATGCTTGTAGTGGAATCTAAGAGGATAAGGGTTAGGAGTCTAGTCTGACTGATAGAGATCTGTTTGTGACTAACCCTTTGGGTAATTGTGTGGTTGTGAGTCGAATTTATCGTGATGTACCTATTGTGATTGGAGGAATCACATTTCTGGGAGATTTGTTGAAACTAAAGAGTAATGAGTTTGATGTGATTTTGGAAATGAACTGGTTGTCCAGACATGAAGCGGTGATGGATTGTAAGGCGAAGAGGATTACATTTCAATCACCGAATGGATGGGTTACTTTTGTTGGTGACCGTAGAAATCTGCTTGATAGAGTTGTTTCGGCTGCTATGGCGGATAAGATGCTTAGAACGGGTTGTGAAGCATTCTTGGCTCATGTGGTTGAAGTAGATAAGCCACGCTCTGATGGAAAATTTATTCCAACTGTGAATGAATTCTTGGATGTCTTCCCAGAAGAAATTCCTGGTTTGCCGGCACATAGAGAAGTGGAGTTCACTGTTGAGCTTATTCCAGGTGTCGTACCTGTATCAATGGCTCCATATAGGATGGCACCAGTAGAATTGAAAGGATTAAAGGTGCAGTTGCAAGAACTCTTGGATAAGGGTTTTATTCGGCCGAGTACTTCACCTTGGGGTGCTTCAATTTTGTTTGTAAGGAAGAAAGATGGATCTTTTTGGTTGTGTATTGATTACCGGCAGTTGAATAGACTTACGGTGAAGAACAAGTACCCTCTTCCACGGATCGATGATTTATTTGATCAGTTGAGAGGAGCGGGAGTGTTCTCAAAAATAGACTTGAGGTCTGGTTATCATCAATTGAGGATTCGGGAATCTGATATACCTAAATCTGCTTTTCGGACTAGGTATGGCCATTATGAATTTCTGGTTATGCCTTTTGGTTTAACTAATGCACCTGCAGTGTTTATGGATTTGATGAATAGGGTATTCAAGTCATATTTGGATCAATTTGTGGTGGTGTTCATAGATGATATCCTAGTGTATTCTAAGGATAAGGAAGAGCATGCCAAGCATTTGAGGATAGTTTTGCAAACTCTTCGTGAGAAACAACTTTATGCAAAATTATCTAAATGTGAATTTTGGATGGAAGAAGTTGCCTTCTTGGGTCATATTATCTCTAAGGATGGTATCAAGGTTGATCTAAAGAAGATTGAGGCAGTGATGGCATGGGAACCACCTAAGGATGTTACGGAGGTAAGGAGTTTTCTGGGTTTGGCAGGTTACTACCGTCAGTTTGTGAAGGGATTCTCCTCTATTGCGGGTCCTTTGACTAAGTTACTGCATAAGGGAACTAAATTTGAGTGAATAAGTAAGTGTCAAGAGCGTTTTGATACTTTGAAGAAGTTGCTTACTGAAGCTCCAATCTTAGTCCAGCCGGTTGAAGGGATGGACTATGTAGTTTACAGTGATGCTTCATTGCATGGACTTGGTTGTGTGCTTATGCAAGATAAGAAAGTGATTGCCTATGCATCAAGACAATTGCAGACACATGAGCGTAATTACCCTACTCACGATCTCGAGTTGGCTGCGATTGTCTTTGCATTGAAAATTTGGAGGCATTATCTGTATGGTGCAAAGTGCTATGTGTACACTGATCACAAGAGCCTACAGTACCTTCCTGCACAGAAAGATTTGAATCTTAGGCAGCGTAGGTGGGTTGAGTTCTAAAGGATTATGATATGGAGATTAATTATCATCCTGGCAAAGCAAATGTGATAGCAGATGCTCTTAGCCGTAAATCCATGCATGCTTTATATGCCATGATGGCAAGATTGAGTCTGAATGATGATGTTCTCGTAGCAGAGTTGGTGGTGAAACCGGATTTGACTGCTAGAATTTTGGAAGCACAGAAAAATGATGAATTTGCCTTGGAGTGGGCTAAGAAATTAGATCAAGGTAAGAAAACAGAAGCATCCTACCGAGATGATGGTAGTTGGTATTTTGGTAATCGGATATATGTGCCTTTGGTTGATAATTTGAGAACTAAGATACTGTCTGAAGCACACAGACAGGTGTATTCAATGCATCCTGGTGCTACCAAGATGTATCAGGATTTGAAGTTGCTTATATTGGTGGCCTGGCATGAAAAGAGACATAGTTGATTTTGTTGGGAAATGTCTAGTATGTCAGCAAGTTAAGGCAGAACATCAACTTCCTTCTAGTTTGCTTTAGCCAATATCGGTTCCAGAATGGAAGTGGGATCGAGTTACAATGGACTTCGTTGTAGGATTGTCATCAACTCGAGATAAGTATGATGCAATCTGGGTGATAGTGGATCGTTTGACTAAGTCTGCTCATTTTCTACCTATCAGAGTAGACTACTCACTGGAAAGACTAGCTGAGTTATATCTGAAGAAAATCGTGAGGTTACATTGGGTTCCATCCTCTATCATTTCGGACAGAGATCCTAGATTTACCTCTAGATTTAAGAAGAAATTTCAAGAAGCTATGGGAACTAAGCTGAATTTCAGTACCGCTTTCCATCAACAAACTAATGTGCAGTCCGAAAGGACAATACAGACCTTAGAAGACATGCTCAGATGTTGTGTGATTGAGTTTGAAGGATCATGGATTAAGTATTTGCCTCTGGTGGAGTTTGCCTATCATAATAGTTTCTAGGCAAGTATTGGAATGGCTCCTTATAAGGCATTGTATGGTAGAAAATGTCGTACTCCACTTTCTTGGACTGAGTTAAATGAAGCTCGAATGGTTGGACCAGAGTTGGTCTTAGAAGCTGAAGAGAAAGTGAAGTTGATTAGAGAGAAACTTAAGGAAGCATCAGATAGGCAGAAATCCTATGCTGATCTTAAGAGAAAAGACATTGAATTTCAGGTTGGAGACAAGATGTTCTTAAAGGTATCTCCATGGAAGAAAGTGCTTAGGTTTGGCAAGAAAGGTAAGCTAGCACCTCGTTTTATTGAACCATATGAAATTCTGGAAAGGAAGGTAAGATTCATAATGTCTTCCATATATCGATGTTGAGAAGGTATCGCTCTGATCCTTCACACATCCTTACTCATGAGACTGTGGAAATTAGACCTGATCTAAGTTATGAAGAGGAACCAGTTCAGATTCTAGCAAGGGAAGTAAAGGTTTTGAGGAACAAGACTATACCTCTAGTTAAGGTTCTCTGGCGTAACCATGTTGTAGAGGAAGCATCATGGGAACAAGAAGAAGTCATGAGAAGACAGTATCCGCATATGTTTAGCCAAGGTAATTTCGGGGACAAAATTTCTTAAGTGAGGTAGAGCTATCACGTCCATAAGTGGGGCCAAATTAAAATTTTTTTTGTTATTTGACTGATTTTGAAAATACTTTTGACATGGGGAAATTTTTGAATTAAAAGAACTCTGGTGGGCTTGTTTACAATTTATCTATGGTTAGGTGAACACCTAGGTTACCCCACCATTAATCATTCAGCCGCCAGACCCCTTTCTTCTCTTTTCTCTCAACTTTGAAAAAACTCAAACAGAAACTCTCTTACACTGTTACATTGGTTTTTGCTGTCAATCTGAAAGTTTCTATTGAACCTAATCTTCGAGCGTGAAGGTAAGTTCATATGTTCATGATTGTTTTGGGTTTGTTCTTCAATGTCGTTTCTGTTCTCAAGTTGTAAACCCTAACCTTCGAATTTCTGGTTTGATCGAGTCTGTTCTTTATTTCGGGTTTGTCGTTGTTTAGGCGACGGAGTAGGAGAAGTTCAACCGGAGTAGTCCTGCTGTTGGATTAGCATTTTCGGTTAGTAGCCATGTTTAAGCCCTCATTTATGTCTGTTAATGTATGTTCTATGCTGCATTAATATGGACTAAACTTAATGTACCTAAAAATCTCAATCTGGACTCTATGATATGTTTATTGCTGTGAAACTGCTGTTCAACATCATGATAAATGGCTATTATGTGAACTGATGCAATATCTGTTGAATGCTGAAAGCTATACTCTATTATAATATGAAAACTAAGCCCTGTCTAACGTATGATAGCGATAAGACCGGCATGCCGTAGGGATATTAGATGTATACATCGATACGTGAAAACGTACAGGCCTTGAATGCCTTCTGGATGTGACGACATCAGGCCTTGTTGCCTTCTGGATGTGACGACATGAAAACTCTAGAATTTACCTATGTTATAGCATCTTTTATGAGTATAAATGTAATGAAATTGAAACTAAAAGTCTAGAATTTGCACGTTTTAGCTACTTTTTCACAACTTTTCATCCAAGTCTCTGTCTCAGCATCTGTTATTGCTGTGAAACTACTGTTATGCATTTCTAGTAATTCTAGACTATTATTGCTGAGACAGAGACTTGGATGAAAAGTTGTGAAAAAGGAGATAAAACGTGCAAATTCAGAAGAAAGAGGGACTAAATCAGAATTTTATCCAAAGTCAGCAAACTGGCGAAATGATGATGCTAAGAAAAGAATTCGCCTGAAGATTTCACCATGATTCGGAGTGAAGGGCGATGTAGCAGGCGACATAAAGAATTTTTCGCCTCAAAGAGTAAAGCATGAAAGGCGACTCAAAGATTTCTTGCCTTTACATATCGCCTTCTCGACAGAAAATTAAGCGATGAAGATGAAGTTTCGCCTACCTTGAGGCGATGTTCTAGGCTATACAAGAGAGATGTTGCCAAAGCTAAGGATTATCACAGGCGACATTTGATGAGACATCGCCTAAAGAGATCTTAACTGAAAAGTTGTTTTGGCGAAATATGTCTACTCGCCTGAGCATCAGGCGACGTATTATGGCAACATTGAGGATATGTCGCCTAGAAAGAGTTGAAGCTTGGCGATCAAGACAAGCGAGATGTGAAGAAGTCGTTTGGTTCAGGCGAAGGAACGAGCGACATAAATAGAGAAAAATGTTACTTCGCCTATTTGTGTTTCTTTGTTGATTTTGTTTCGAAATTGCCACTGAGCCAAAATCTATAAATAGGAGCTCAGATGAAGCAATTAGTGTGAAGTTTTTTAGAGAAAAATAGTTTACACGTTTTGATTTTCACTCTTGACATTCTGTTATACTTTAAGAGAAATTCTAGATTCTTCTATACGCTTTATTCAACATCTTCAGAGAAGTTTCTTGAAGAAGTTTTGTGCTCTGTTTCTGTTGATCATTGAGTTTTAGCTTGAAGATTGTGAAGCAACAACTGTGACAGAGTCTAGCTTCAATCTTCCTCGGTAAGATTTAGATCTTGAGCATGTCGATGATGATTTCCTGTACTTGATTGAATATGGTGAAGTAGATGTACTAGCTAAAAGCTCTGTTGATCTGTTGGATCTTGATTGTTGATTATCATTTCGATTGCAAAGTTTCTTGTTCAATTACAGCAAGATCTACTGGATTTCATGAGCTAATTGAATTACAAGGACAAGAGTTACGTAATATTGTTAATCTGAGAACTGATTTTGACCAGAGATGGCGATTAGGTTTCAGATATGAGTACAGAGGATCGTAGTACTAGAGATAGACTACAGATATATTTTTCTATAGATTGTGCTTATCAGTTGTATAGGTTGTAGTATAGAGATATATGCAACTATATAATTGAGATCTGTTAAATTGAATTGAGAGATCTTTTAACAGATCACTGATGATGATCTAGAAGGTAAATTTGTGATTTAAGATGAAACTTGCATGAGAAGTTAATTGAAATCACATCTAGCAAATCAGTTTATTCTTTGTTAACATCAATTGCAGAATAGAGTGCTGATTTGAGTTTTCATTAAATGAATGTCATGAGATATTTTTACTTCACATCAACTCTATAATTCCATGATTATCTGATTCTATGATTCATTTGTATATAAATTCTTTCAGCAATTCAGATTAAATCTTAGTCTCAATTATGCTTCTTAGCTTACAATCCCTGTGGAGACGATATCTAAAATACTACATTAGACGTTGATAGGAATTTTGATTGAGTAATGTGAATTTTAATATCAGTCGAGTTTCGTCCCATCAATTTCTCGGCGCCGTCGCCGGAGTTTGTTTCTTTGAAGATTAAGATTTATTTTGAACTGCGCTAACATGATTTATTAAATTCTTTTTTAGTTTTAAATTTGTTTGTTCAAGTGTGTAGTGTATGCAGACAAGATCAAAAGGTACTCAAGACTTGCAGTTTGATCCTAAACCTGAAAGAATTGTTAGACAATCCAGATCAAGAACAAGATCAGCAGCGAGAACTGAGTCAAGAAACACAATGTCTTGAGATCGCTACAACAGAAATAATAATGATAATGAAGGACGAGTGGATCCTGTGAGGATGACACTTCGTCAATATTCCATCCCACCTGTTGATGGCATGCCGCAGGCCATCAATTTACCAGCCATAGCAACTGAGAATTTTGAGTTGAGATCTGGACTCATCCAAATGGTTCAACAGAACAAGTTTGGAGGAGGAGCCACCGAGGATCCTAATCAGCACCTGAACACATTCCTGCATCTGTGTAGTACATTTCGACACAATGGAGTCTCAGAAGATGCAGTTAAACTCCGGCTATTCCCATTTTCACTAAGTAACAAGGCTTACTCCTGGTTATAATCATTGCCACCAGGATGTATCAATAGCTGGGAAGATCTAGTTAAGAAGTTCTTAGCTCGTTACTTTCCTCCCATGAAGATGGTGAAACTGAGAAACATAAGATTTCTTCTTTCCAGTATGTGGATGGAAAGTCACTCTATGAGAGCTGAGAGAGGTTTAAGGAGATGATCAGAAGGTGTCCACACCATGGCATAGCATCTTGGAGCATTGTGATGACATTTTATAGTGCCATGCCTCCTCAGATCAAAATGCACATTGATTCCTCAGCTGGAGGATCAATAATGGATAAAATGCCAGATGATGCTCATGATTTGATCGCATTGCTGGGAAATAATGATTTTGGATGGAATGAAAGGGAAAAGGCTGCAAACAAGAAGCTGTCTGGAGCTTATGAGCTGGAGTCTTTCAATGCATTATCTGCTCAAATAGCATTGTTGAATAAGAAGATGGACAATATGGCAGTTAATAAGGGCCATCCAAAGAAGTCTTCAGTTAATTCTGTTGAAACACAAAAGACTACTTTGGCAGAATATGCTCAAGAAGCAGCACTTGCTGATGATGAAGATGAGCCAGAGGAGTCAGAACAAGTAAATTATTTGAATAATAATTATGGGAACCAGCAGAGGCCATACTATCAACAGAGGAATCAACCCTATCAAAATCAGGGTTATTACCAAAGAAATCCTCAGCCTGGTTACCAACAACAAGGACAGTCTCAGTATCAGAAGAAGCCTAGTATGGAGAACCTTCTAATCAAGTACATGGAGAAGACTGATGTTGTTCTTACCAATCATACCACTTCAATTAAGAATTTGGAAACTCATATGGGGCAGCTTATGCAAGTTCTGAACCAAAGAGCCCAAGGAGCACTTCCAAGTGACATTGTGCCCAATCCAAAGGTTAAAGATAAATCCAAAGAGGAAGCACAAGTGCATGTTATTACATTGAGAAGTGGGAAACAACTGGAGAACTCTAAGGAAAAGAGAAGTTATGAACCTCCTGTACAGAATAAGGAAAATGAATAAATTAGCAAACCTTTTGCTAAAGAATAGGAGGCTGTGAAGATTGCCTTACCTTTTCCTCAAAGAGATAATAGAAAGAAGCTGGATAAGCAGCTTGAGAAGTTTTTAGACATGATGAAGCAAATCCATGTCAACATCCCATTTATTGAAGCATTGAATCAGATGTCTGTCTATGCTAAATTCATGAAGGAGCTATTCTCAAATAGAAGGAATTTAGCTGGTGTGAGATGCATTAATGTGAATGAGAGTGTGAGTCAACTTTTCAAGTACCAGATTCCTAGGAAAGAGAAGGATCCTGACAAGTTCACCATACCTTTGACCATAGGCGAAAGATTCAAAGGGAGAGCTCTCTATGACTTTGGAGCTAGCATAAACTTGATGCCTTTGGCCATCTATGAAAGGTTAGGAATAGGGCATTTTAGACCTGATGATGTCTTGTTGCAACTTGCTGATAGATCTTTCACTCATGCAAAGGGAGTTGTGGAAGATGTGATAGTCACAGTAAACAAATTCATGTTTACAGTGGATTTTGCAGTGCTTGACATGGAGGTAGATGAAGATGTACCTTTGCTACTAGGTCGACCATTTTTGAGAACTGGAAGAGCATTGATAGACGTGGCAAATGGTGAACTCACACTCCGAGTTAATAGAGAGGAAGCAAAATTTAGTCTTTTGAAATCATTGAAATTTCCATACGATTTTGATGAAGTCAAGAGTATACAATTGGCAGCTAATACAAAGTTGATGGACAAGATTCTCGCATTGAGAAGTTCTGATCCACTGAACAATGTATTGATCAATGATGTGGATATGGACATTCCAGAAGAGAGTGCTTACAGTGGTGAGCTGGAATGCATGACTTCTCATTTTGTCCTCAACATTAGTGATATACAACCATCTGCTGAGCCAATGCTTCCCTCAACTGAAAAACCACCACGGTTGGAATAGAAGGCACTCCCTAGTCATCTCAGGTATGCATTCCTTAACTCTAAGGATTCTAGCTTACCTATTGTGGTTTCCAATGACTTAACAGATTAACAAGAGGAAAGCCTCCTTCAAGTGGTGAGGAAACACAAGAAAGCCATTGCATGGATGATAGCATCAACCCCACTTTCTGTACACACAAGATCATCTTGGAGGATAAACATACATCCAAGATCCAACCTCAGAGAAGATTGAATCCAACTATGAAGGAGGTTGTGAAGAAGGAAGTACTGAAACTCCTTGATGCAAGTATTATTTTTCCAATTTCAGATAGTGAATAAGTTAGTCCAGTGCAGTGTTTACCAAAGAAGGGAGGGATTACTGTGATAAAGAATAAAAAGAATGAATTGATCCCTACTAGAATTGTTACAGGCTGGCGTATGTGCATAGATTATAGAATTTTGAACGTTGCCACTAGAAAGGATCGTTTCCCCCTTCCATCCATTAATGAGATGTTAGATAGACTGGCAGAACACCCTTATTTTTGCTTTTTGGATGGTTATTCTGGATATAACCAAATCCCATAGCACCTGGTGACCAACATAAAACAACTTTTACCTGTCCTTTTGGAACCTTTGCTTATAATAGGATGCCATTCGGATTGTGTAATGCACCAGGAACATTTCAGAGGTGTATGTTAGCTATCTTTACTGATTTCATAGGCAAGTTTTTAGAAATTTTCATGGATGATTTTTCCATTATAGGAGACAGTTTCAATGATTGCTTGAATAATCTTGAGAAAGTGCTTAAAAGATGTGAGGAAACTAACCTAGTCCTCAATTGGGAAAAATGCCATTTTATGGTAAAAGAGGGTATTGTTTTAGGCCATAAGGTGTTTGCTAAGGGATTAGAAGTAGACAGAGCAAAAATTGATGTGATAAGCAATTTACCCCCTCCTGCAAATGTAAAAGGCATCAGAAGTTTCTTAGGACATGCTGGGTTCTACGAGCGTTTTATCAAAGATTTTTCAAAGATAGCTAGACCCATGTGTGTTCTGTTAGAAAAGGAAAAGAAATTTGACTTTACTAATGAATGTTTGAAATCTTTTGTGCAGCTTAAGGAAAAGCTTGTCTCAGCACCAGTCATAATTCCACCAGATTGGAATTCTGAATTTGAAATCATGTGTGATGCATCTGATTTTGCTGTAGGTGCAGTGCTGGGGCAGAGAAAGGAGAGGCTATTTAGAGTCATTTATTATGCTAGTAAATCGTTGGTGGAAGCTCAGAGAAATTACACCACCACTGAGAAAGAATTACTAGCAGTAGTCTTTGCATTGGATAAGTTTAGATCATACATTTTAGGGTCTAAAATTATCATTCATACTTATCATGCAGCATTGAGATATCTATTTGCTAAGAAGGAGTCTAAACCTAGGCTGATAAGATGGGTGCTCTTGCTGCAGGAGTTTGACATAAAAATCAAAGACAAAAAAGGCACTGAAAATGTAGTAGCTGATCACCTCTCAAGATTGCACATTAAGGATATGGAAGCTCAAGTTGACATCAATGAACAATTTCCAGATGAGCAACTCTTCCTTTGTGAGGTAACATTTTATCAATGGTATGCTGATTATGCAAATTCTTTATCATGTAAAGTGTTACTTGAAGATCTAAACAGTCATCAAAAGAAAAAGTTCCTTCATGAGGTTAAGAGGTACATATGGGATGAACCCTACCTATTTAGGAGATGTGCTGATCAAGTGTTAAGATGTTGCATCCCATATGAAGAAACATTGGACATCATCAAGCACTGTCATTCTTCAGAATATACTGGTCATTTTGCTGGAATAAGAACAGCAGCAAGAATTCTGGAATGTGGTTTCTATTGGCCATTAATATTCAAAGATGCACATGCTTTTGAGGCCAGTTATGATAGATGCCAGAGAATGGGTAATATTTCCAAGAGGCAAGAAATGGCCCAAAATTATATCCTAGAGGTGGAGTTATTTGATGTCTGGGGTATTGATTTCATGGGACCATTTCCTCCATCCAACAAGTATGAGTATATACTTGTAGCAGTTGACTATGTATCCAAATGGGTAGAGGCTGTAGCTTGAGTTACAAATGATAGAAAGGTAGTGGAGAAGTTTCTTCAGAAGAATATCTTCACTAGATTTGGCATACCCAGGGTACTAATTAGTGATGGAGGGTCTCACTTCTGCAATAAGCTGTTGGAGAAAGTTCTGAAAAAGTATGGAGTAATCCATAAAGTCACCACAACTTATCATCCACAAGCAAATGGTCAAGTGGAAGTTTCAAACAGAGAATTGAAGAGAATCCTGTAAAAGACTGTAAATGAGTCCAGAAAAGACTGGAGCTTCAAGCTAGATGATGCTCTATGGGCTTACAGAACAGCTTTTAAAACTCCTATTGGAATGTCACCATTTAGGATGGTGTATGGCAAGTCATGTCATCTGCCAGTGGAGTTGGAACACAGGTCATATTGGGCTGTAAAACTGTTGAATATGGACTATGAAAAAGTAGGAAAGCATAGGCTTCTACAACTAGATGAGATGGATGAATGGCGCCTTGAAGCCTATGAAAATCATGAGATGTACAAGCAGAAGGCGAAAAATTACCATGATAAGAAGATTGTCAAGCAAGAGTTCAAACCTGGACAATATGTATTGCTTTACAATACCAAGCTTAGTTTCTTTCTAGGGAAACTAAAATCTAGATGGTCTGGACCATTTAGAATAAAGAGTGTTTCCCTATGTAGAGATATTGAATTGTTTGATAACAAGTCTACTGACTCTTTTGTTGTGAATGGACAGAAACTCAAGCATTATTTGGGGGGAGACATCTACAGGACAAGGGATATTCTCTATATCTCAGACCCTGTAGATATAATGGGAAACCAAGAACAAACTTGCCTTGGTCGATGCTGACGACCTTAAACAAAGCATACTCCTTACACAATTATTTTTTTTTGGAAAATTATGCTATGATCAATTAATTGTGTAAGTTTCTAACTAACCAAGTTCTTGTTTTGCAGAAGAATTGTTGTTTTTCAGATGAACTTGGAGTCTTAAGAAGAAGGCGAGATGTCAATCTTATTGCCAAAAGACTCGCCAAAGCTGTTTATCAATTGGCGAGAAAAATTTCATTTCGCCTATATGGATATTTTGAAGATAGCGAGATAGGGGAAGTCGCCATGAGTGGTCGCCTGGGTGAAGGCGAGTTAGGGGAAGTCATGCCAAAAACTTCGCCTACTTAACTTTTGCGAAGGCGAGAAAGGACTAGTCTCGCCTTAATACATCGCCCAGTGACGAGAAGAGTGAGGCGAGAATTCAATACATTGCCATTTTATCTCGCCAACCAGGTATGTTTTATGGCACTAAATTCTAAGTTTTCCAAGATTCTTTGCCTGGCAACAAGTTGGTTTTGGCAAAGTATCATTTAATTCGCTTGGAAACTCGCCTGTTTTTGAAAATATTTTTGGTGAAGTAGCTTCATTTCGCCAGAAACATCTTTTGAAGGCGAAATAACCAATATGTCGCCACTTTATATCGCCAGTTAGGTCATTTAAGGCGAGTTCATTCTTTCTCGCCTAGTTCTGAATTCTGTTACACCTACATTTTAGGCGACATAAATTATTTCGCCACTTAAATAGGTGCATTGAAATTATTACCGTTGGATGACACGAGGCGAGGCTAAAACTTTACGCCTTCTGCCTAGTTCTTTCATCATTGCACCAATTCTCTGATTATCTCATTAACCCTAATTCAATCTTACCGTTGCCATTACTTTGCTCTCTGAATTTTCAATTGTTCACAAACCCTAAATCGTGAATCTCTCATTTCGATTCTTCTTGTCAATCGATCTCCATCACAGTAAACCAGTAAGGTATGTTTAATTTCTTCCCTCTCACTTTTATGCGAGCTGATAGCTGTTTTTAGGTTTATCTGTGTTGTGATGTTAGTCGAGACTCTTAGGGTGTTAATAGAGCAATCGTTTAATGGTAATAGTGTCAAAACTCTGTGGGTTTTACAATGAACATGAACAATTTTTAGTTGGGTGTTTCATTTCTGTGAATATAGTTGATTGCATTGTTGACAGTAGTTGTTAGTTTTTAAGCTGTAAAACATGGTTTAGAGCTTGATTGCTGAATGTATTTTGTAAATGCTGAACCCATATTGCGACATACTGTCAAACTGTTTAATTTTGATAATGCTGTTGTGCTGCTGAACTTTAATTCCGTCAATTTGATATATGATTATAACTCTTGAAATATGGTTTCGAATTGCAGATTATGACAAAAAGAAAGAGCGAAAACACTCCTAGCCCAGCTAAAAAGAGCAAGAAAGCAAAGACTGGCTCCAGAAAGCAAATATCTTTGATGAGAAGAATTATCATGTTAGGGTGATTCTTCCATCTTCACCCAAGTCGCCAAGCAGAAAGGGGTACAGATTGGCTCCAGTAAGAAGAAAAGTGTGGGAAGCACACCAAAAACCCCTTCTACACCAAATGCTGAAAAAGGGGTGTGTCTGCTGTAAAATCTACGTTGGCTAAAAAGCAGGCAGCAGTTGTGGAGAAGGTGACATCTAGTTCACCTAAAGTTTCTAAGGACAAGTCCAAACTTAGAGCCCTTCTAAAAAGGACAACTTACAGTTTTGGCAAGAGAAGGGATTCCCTTTAGAAGAGTTTGAAGATAAAAGATTTGGCAACTACCTCTGGAGTTGGTTCATGAGGCAGCTGGTGGCACAACCAAAAAGGTGAATGCCACTCTGGTGGAAGAATTTTATGATAAGGCCCCAGAGGAGTTGGACACTCCATTTGACATCAGAGGCCACCAAGTGGATATTTCCCTAGAGTCCATCTGCAGCTACTATGGTTTGATGGAGGCCAACCATCAAGGGGATAGAGGAATGGAAGCCTCAGAGCTAACTGAGGAAGATTTAAGGAGCTTGAGGAGATTTCAGCATCCAACTCAGGGATCTAAAAGAGATGTTTTGGCAAGTGAATTGGACATTCACACTGCCATTTTCTTAACTTGGCTGAGGGACAACGTGATGCCTAGAAACAAGGGCAGTAGATTTAATGCTGATGAGAAGAAGTTCCTCAGAGATTTCAGCTAAGGCAAATTCATTCATTTGGGTCAGCTTATCTTCTCAGAGTTGAAAAAGAGGATTTATAGTTTGAGGAAGGAAAGGTCCAGACAGAGGACTTTGTACTTCCCATCCCTCATTACAAGTTTATAGGAAAAATGTGGAGTCCAAAGCAGAAAGAAAGATATATGGTTGACTGATTCTAAACCCCACAATGGTGGATTAGAATTAAGGCTCTGGGAGAGTAGGGGTGGAAAAGAGACTACTTGCACTGAAGCAGTGGAAAAAGTGAGGGAACTTAAGGTTTTGAGGGAGACTAAGAAGTCCAGTAGTCAGAAAAATAGTCTCTCATCTCCTACTACAATGGAAGCACCAGTTGAGAAACTATTGTCAGCTCCTACCAGTAGTAGTAGAGAGGAAAATGGAAGGGCAGCTGAGCCCTCATCAAGAGAGCAGTTTGATGCTTCGGTAGCTGACATGATAAACAAGAAGATTGAAGAAAAACTTGCTGAATTCTTCAAATCAATTTCCACTCCACAAGATTTTATCAAAATGTGGGAGATGCACAGGGTTATAGAAAACATCTCTCCAGTGGGTTTTGCTAGATTCTCTACTAATATTTCAGTTAAGGAACCACCAAGAGTGGAAGAACCTATGAACAATCAAGAGAATCTACAACCTGGGCAAGAAGATTTATTGGATAATCAGCTTGAGGTGTCTGCGGAGACATTTGAAGAAGTTGTTGTTTGTCAACAAAGTCTAATTGAGCAATTGGACTTAGCATCAGAGATGGTAGTGCATCAAATTGTTGAGGCTGATGAACAACATACAGACAGAGGAAAATCCATCATATTAGAATCTACAATTGGTAATGATAGGGATGTTGATTCTGAAGATTGTGAAGAGATTGATACTACAACAATCGAAGAGCAAAGCAAATTGTTGGCTTATTATGCTGAAGCTGCATGTTTACCAGTATCAAGTCATGAAGATGATGAAGGATCAAGTTCTCAATTACAAGCGGATGATCACCAGAGTGAGGTAGATCTGTTAGAGCTGAATGCAGATCAGACAACTCAAGTACTGTGTGTTTCAACTTGTCAAGTTCCTAATAATTTCAAACTTGTGAGTTGCACAACTGAGAGTCTACCACAGCTCGCTGACGAATATATTCCAAGACTCTACATTCTGCATCCAGAGGTTTAGAGATCGGTGAATATGTCAAGGATGGGGATTTTCTCTCAGAGCCAATCTATGGAACAGTCTAATGACTCTTTGGCTATAGTACCTTTCTGTCCTACTGAGTCTATCAGCCAGGGCGTTGAAGATAATGGCAATGATTCTGAAGCTGAATTTGATGATGTTTCTGATTGTTGTTCTTTGGGGAGTGAAGACAACCTCATTACAAATGAAGAATATGCTCAAGAGATTGCTAAGAGAAATAGTAGGAAATGGTGGCATTTTCTAGCTCATGTCTTTATTGGAGATGATAGTGATGAAGAAGGTTGCTCTGCCTTGGAAGATATATTAACTGCAGTACCATTAGATCTTCAGATTTCTACAATAGAGATTGGTTATATTCTTGTTTGGGATTGGAAGTCTAACAGATCTCCATGGGACAAGAATTCTTCTTTAGTGATTCCAAACAAATTTAGAACTGAGTTTTTCCTGCAGGTTAGGGAATTTATCAGCAGAACTTATATTCCAGTGAATCCTCCTACAGTGAGAAGAAAAAGGAAGATTCTTACTTTGGAATCTGAGGAAGTCAATGAAGATGAAGATCTCATGCCAGCTGTTGAGGGGAATAAATCTACTCCTATGCAACACGAGAAAAAGCTGAAGACAAACCTGGAGAGTTTTTCTAAGAGAGTGACTAGAGCAATGGCCACTAGAGCTACTGCCGACACTAAAGCTAACGTTCGAATTTCTGTTGCGGAGCATTTGCATTTGAGGGTACGACCTCCTGGTACTAGTACACTTCCAATTTCATCTCCAGCACCTTCTCGTCCAAAAATGAAGAAGTTGGTTCCAATGCCTAAGAAGAGGAGACTGAACACTAAAGCTTCTCAGCAGTCCAAATCTTCAGAAGACTCTTTAGATGATTTCTAGTTTTCATTTGATTTTTACTCTTTTGTAATATTCAGGATTGGTTTTTATTTTTTCATGACAGGAGTAATGTGAATTTGTTTTCTCTTTTTAATGTTTAGTATAAAGTAATGTGTTTCCTTGAGTCTTAATTTTAAATTTTTCAAGAGTAATGTGATTGATTTATTTTTTCAATTAAAGAGTAATGTGATTGTTGATTATTAACTATTACAGAGGGTTGCAAATTTTAAGTTGGGGGTTCTTTTCCCTAAACAAAGTGAGTTGAGTCTACAGGAAGTAATATTAACTATGAAACCATTTCTCACTTTGATTTTTTGAAGTTTACAGGTCACTCTACAAGGATTTTAATGAAACAGTGTGTTGAGACGAGATAGAACTCAAATCACCAGGATGATCGCCTTGTGTAAGGCGAGATATCTGTTTCTCGCCTAGATGGTTAATTCTTTCATATGGTAACAGGCGAGTGGTTAGGGCGATATACCTTTTATTTCGCCTAAACCTAGTTTTTTCTTTTTGGCGACATTTCTATCTCGTCTAATATTTCGCCTACAGGATCTGTATTTCGCCATGACATTATTCCTCTGTGTCACTCTAAATTGGCGATTTCTATATTTTGCCTGGGTATTTCGCCTAAGGTTAGCGATCAATTTCTTTCTCGCCTATTGTTATTTCGCCTAACCAATTTTCTTTTTGCACTTAATTTGGGCGACTTATCCTCTGATAATGGCGACATTCAGGTACTTTGCCTAACTCTCTTGTTCATTGTTTTATACATTCCCTCCTCTCCTTCTATTCATTTCTGCTCTCTTGAGCATTGAGGACACTACTTTCTCTTAAGTTGGGGTGGGGTAGCAATCACGTTGCTATTATTCTTTGTGTTTAGTTTTATAGTTTGATTTTATTTGTAGATTTTGTTTTAATATTTTCTTAGGATATTAGGTCTGAGTGCATGATTGTTACATTGCTCATAATTCAAAGTGATTTAGTTTTTCAAAATGAGTTTTCAAAACAAGCAGTTTTGATGAGCAATATTTGACAAATTTCTTTGAACACTGATGAAGATTCTGGTTAGTTTTGAATTGTGAATAAGTTGATGAGTTTTGATAAGGAAAGAGTGGAGAAAAATCTTGGGTGGAATGTGAGGTTTTGAGCTGAATGTTGTGCCTTTTTTCTTCATGAGAGGGGTTATTTTATTCTCTTCCTTATTAAACACATTTATCTGAAAATTTTATTCTTTAGAAATCAGAACCTTCATAGGTTTGCTTTGAATTTCTCATACATTCCTCAAGTGTACAGGGCATTGGTCGGGTAAAGTCTGTCTTTAATTTGCCAAGGGAAATGATCTGATTTGAGAGAGTGAGTGAAACTACTAAATAGCCTTTGCCTACTTGATATAACCAGACCTCGATATCTTGTGAGGTAAACCATTTTGTTTCCATTCTCATTAAAACCTTTTCTTTGGTCACTAATCCAGTCCAAACCATAAAGATAGAGATATAATCTCAATCCTACCCTTTGGACTTACCATTAAATTTGAAATTAAAAAGATGGAAAGTGAGGATTATCTTAAAGAGTGTTTCTGAAGCTACTAAAAGTAGAGTATACGATTAAAAAAAAGAATAAAAAAAGAAAAAGAAAGAAAGAAAAAAAAGAAGATACAATTAAGTGAAAATGAGCGGTGTTTATAAATAAAGTAGTATGTAAATAAAGTATCATAGAGTGGGGAAACACTAAAGAGTGAAGAATTGAGGGACTGAGATGAATTTAGTGGTATGTCCAAACTTTGATTCCTTGAAGAAATTCCTTTCTTTCATAAGCTAACTTGACCCCATTTTCCTGTATATACAAATCAGAGATTCCAAGGCAGACAAAAAGGCAGTACTGAACCTAGGAACTTCTAAGTACTGTATAGTGTATGAGTGAAGTTCAATGTTCGTGAGGTTCGTAAAATTTTCTTCATACGTGCTTGTGAAACACTAGAATCACATTTGCCTTGGTACGTAATTTTGATTCTTAAAGTGACTAGTGTATTGAGTGAGTAACCTTTAGGATTCTGAGAGATCAAACACTTATGAGAGACTACATTGAGGAAGTAGTTTCAATACTCAATTACTTTGATCTTCTCAGATACTTTGCTACATTAAGAAAATGACTAGTTTTTGACTTAGTTGATTGGAAATTTTGAAAGAAGAGCTGGTCACTGTTTGGAAATTTTTCAAAACTATACTTAATGAATTGCTTTGAATTATGATATAAGTTTGCACTGACTGTTGTCTCCGAAGATTTTTTGTCAAATTGCTTGAGGACAAGCAAAAGGCTAAGTTTGGGGTAATTGATAAGTCTAGAATTTACCTATGTTATAGCATCTTTTATGAGTATAAATATAATGAAATTGAAACTAAAAGGTGAGATATTGAATGCATTTTTAGTAATTCTAGACTATTATTGCTGAGACAGGGACTTGGATGAAAAGTTGTGAAAAAGGAGCTAAAACGTGCAAATTCAGAAGAAAGAGGGACTAAATCAGAATTTTATCCAAAGTCAGCAAACTGGCGAAATGATGATGCTAAGAAAAGAATTCGCCTGAAGATTTCGCCATGATTCGGAGTGAAGGGCGATGTAGCAGGCGACATAAAGAATTTTTCGCCTCAAAGAGTAAAGCATGAAAGGCGACTCAAAGATTTCTTGCCTTTACATATCGCCTTCTCGACAAAAAATTAGGCGATGAAGATGAAGTTTCGCCTACCTTGAGGTGATGTTCTAGGCTATAAAAGAGAGATGTTGCCAAAGCTAAGGATTATCACAGGCGACATTTGATGAGACATCGCCTAAAGAGATCTTAACTGAAAAATTGTTTTGGCGAAATATGTCTACTCACCTGAGCATCAGGCGACGTATTATGGCAACATTAAGGATATGTCACCTAGAAAGAGTTGAAGCTTGGCGATCAAGACAAGCGAGATGTGAAGAAGTCGTTTGGTTCAGGCGAAGGAACGGGCGACATAAATAGAGAAAAATGTTACTTCGCCTATTTGTGTTTCTTTGTTGATTTTATTTCGAAATTGCCACTGAGCCAAAATCTATAAATAGGAGCTCAGATGAAGCAATTAGTGTGAAGTTTTTTAGAGAAAAAAAGTTTACACGTTTTGATTTTCACTCTTGACATTCTGTTATACTTTAAGAGAAATTCTAGATTCTTCTATACGCTTTATTCAACATCTTCAGAGAAGTTTCTTAAAGAAGTTTTGTGCTCTGTTTCTGTTGATCATTGAGTTTTAGCTTGAAGATTGTGAAGCAACAACTGTGACAGAGTCTAGCTTCAATCTTCCTCGGTAAGATTTAGATCTTGAGCATGTCGATGATGATTTCCTGTACTTGATTGAATATGGTGAAGTAGATGTACTAGCTAAAAGCTCTGTTGATCTGTTGGATCTTGATTGTTGATTATCATTTCGATTGCAAAGTTTCTTGTTCAATTATAGCCAGATCTACTGGATTTCATGAGCTAATTGAATTACAAGGACGAGAGTTACATAATATTGTTAATCTGAGAACTGATTTAGACCAGAGATGGCGATTAGGTTTCAGATCTAAGAACAGAGGATCGTAGTACTAGAGATAGACTACAGATCTATTTTTCTATAGATTGTGCTTATCAGTTGTATAGGTTGTAGTATAGAGATGTATGCAACTATATAATTGAGATCTATTAAATTGAATTGAGAGATCTTTTAACAGATCACTGATGATGATCTAGAAGGTAAATTTGTGATTTAAGATGAAACTTGCATGAGAAGTTAATTGAAATCAGATCTAGCAAATCAATTTATTCTTTGTTAAGATCAATTGCAGAATAGAGTGCTGACTTGAGTTTTCATTAAATGAATGTCATGAGATATTTTTACTTCACATCAACTCTATAATTCCATGATTCTCTGATTCTATGATTCATTTGTATATAAATTCTTTTAGCAATTCAGATTAAATCTTAGTCTCAATTATGCTTCTTCACTTACAATCCTTGTGGAGACGATATCTTAAATACTACATTAGACGTTGATAGGAAATTTGATTGAGTACTGTGAATATAAATATCAGTTGAGTTTCATCCCATCACGACATCAACTTTGTCTGGAGCTTTGCTCAACCTTTCTGGGATCCTTGATCCATTTGTCTGGAGCTTTGCTCATAAGTAAGAGGTCTATGACCTATTTTCTGTTCCTAATTTTGTTATCAAACTAAAGACAGGAAAATAATATGTAATCTGATGTTTTGTGTGTTTAATAAGAACTTGCTAAGAAATTTCTGAAATCTGATGCATATTGAATGTATAATCTGACATAATCTGCATGACAAGCTGATATACTCTAGTATATGTTTCTGTCATTCTCTGAAAAATCTGGTGTCTGATATGTAAACTGGTATATGATCTGCAAATCTGAATTTTAAGTGTACTGTGAACTGCTATGATTGCCTTGATGATTTCTGAATTTAGCTATTTGCTAATATTGGGTTAACAGACTGCCTTTAAACTGACTATTGCCTAATTGGATAATTTGAAGAAGATTTAAAAGTTGAAATTAAAACGAGTTAGACTTAGGCAAAATTTTGATTACTAAGTATAGAGTTGGCAAAGTCTTATTTATGTCGCCAGTGTCATCGCCTGTTTGCAGGCAAAACTTGGAACATCCGCCTATGTTCATCGCCTAGACTAAGTAATAAGTTGGCAACTTCCAGTGTCCATCGCCTGTCAATCTCGCCAAAACTTAGGCGATCCTATTTTTAAAGTTAAAATCTCGCCAAGTTACTTCGCTAGTATCTAGGCGAAATTTCCTTAATTTTTAATACTTCGCCAAATGCTTTCGCCAAGATTTAAACGAAACAATGTTTTAGTCGTTCAATTTTGCTAAATACCTTGCCAAAATTACTAGACGAGACTTTTTCTTTTAAAAATCATTGCCAAAAAAAAACCTCGCCTGAAAGTGAGACAAAATATTTTCATGTTGCCAAATAAGTCGTCTAAAAGTGAGGCAAAATATTTTCATGTTGCCAAATAAGTCGCCTAAAAGTGTGGCAAAATGTTTTTATGTTGCCAAGAACAAGTCGCCCAAAAACAATTTTTGTTTGAAAAATCATCGCTTAAAAACACCTTGCCTAGAAGTGAGGCAACATATTTCTATTTAGCCAAGTAAGAGTCGCTAGGAAATTCCCACAGAAACAAACATCGCCAAACACATCGCCAGAGTGAGGCAAGATGTTTCAATCTCGCCTAAACTATTGCTTGATGTTCAGGCGAAATACATATATGTCGCCTGAACATTTCGCCATAACACTTTTCTTTGCCTGACTTCTTCCAGTCTTCTTCGTCTTGATTTTCCCTTTTCGAAAAGTTATTATAAGCTTGATTCGGACTTCAAACGAATAAGTTATGACTGTTTTAAGTTTAGAGAATTTACAGGGCATAATTAATCTGTTTAATCACTGTTAATGGTACCAGATTCATTTGTTACTCCTTAAGGAACCTAGTAAGCTTTAGAACCTTACAGAGTTGTTTGAATTCTCCTATTTACTTCTGATTTAGGCCTCTGGATGGTCAGGTAAGCTGCATATGTTGTGTGATCATGCTTAATTGTTAATTTAAGAAGCATTGTATGTGTGTGGATGTTGGGCATTGGCTTACTAACCAGACATTCGATAGTATGACCTTGTTCTTTCTTTATTTTTGTTTTGTATGTTGATTTTCCCGATCGGGATGGAAAATGTTGAGTTCAGATAGTCAGGTGGAATAGCAAGACACACATATATCACTCCATGCATCCGTTCTGACATTGGTTTTCAGATTAGCTTCCGCTTATATTATGTATTGAACTTCCAAGCTTTATTAAACTATTTCAGTTGTAACCAGATTTTGAAACATTATATTTTTTATTTCTAATGATTTTGTATTCAGATGATTTTAAGTTAAGTATTTGATTAAGTACCCAGTTTATCATTTCATTGTCAGAATTTACTATTATAGTAATATAAGTTTTGTTTAGATATTTGATAGTTGTATAAGTATAAGTATGATATGTATATTTTCTGTCGTGACATTCATCTCCCTGCATCTGTCCGTAAGGCGGGGGTTTGGGTGTTACAGTTTCGTTACGGGTTTCGGTTCTAATAGTACCGGTTATCAAGTACGGTTATGGTACCAGTTCTGGAAAAATAATAAAAAATTTTCACAATTAATCCAATTATTAAATTTTTTTTTGGGAAATCACCATTTGTCAAATTTATATTTACAAAATAATCATTCCAAAACCAATATAATAAAACAAACTTATACATATGAGAAACTTACTGATGTTCTCGATTATCATAATCAATTTGTTAAATTGGTTCTCAAATTGCATACCAACAAGCTCCAAAAGCTTCACTAATAAATTTAAATTTGATGTCTAGACAAAGAAAATAAATTTAAAAGCTCAAAAACCTTACAAATAAATTGTGCATAATTTTAAATAATAATAATAAAAAGTTTCAAATGTTCAGCACGCTTGAGTCTAAACTGTATAGCCCTCTATATTCTACATTTCACTTTTTCTAAAAAATATTAATTAGTTAACATACACATAGTAATTTAACATAATTTAGTTGTAATATAAAAAGTAATTAAAAAAATTAAATTAATATTCCAGATAACGTTTAACACTCCACTTTAGCTCTTGAAATAATATTCTTTAAAACTTTAGGATCATTTCTAATTTCTAAATATATTTGAAATATATATATATATATATGTGTGTGTGGGTGTGTGTTGAAACAATTCGATGGTGAAAAAATAATAGATTAAAAATATTGCTTTTTTGAATTATTTTTATAAAAATTACAACCGCGATATACAATTTGAAAATTAAAAAAAAAAAAATTGAAAGAGAAGAGAACGATATATATTTTTTTACCTATAAAGAAATTCGCCTAAAATGACTATTTTATTATTATTTTTTTAGAAAAATCGGTTCCTTTACTGGTTCCAGTTCTGGTCTGGTTCTAGTCTGATTCTGGTCCGGTTCTAGTCTGATTCTGGTCCGGTTCTAATCAAGGATCCCGAACCGGTACCGAAAAATATAATTTTCTGTACCGGTTCCGGTACGGTTCCAAATAATCGGTTCTTTTTCAATTCCAGTACCAGTTCCGGTCCAGTTTCCGGTTTTGGAGCGGTTCCAGAAGGTACCATGCACAGCCCTACCAGAAACTATCTGAAAGGATGTTTACATTCTAAGCTCTATCAATTGCCTACTTTGAAAATAACAACATAACATTAAAACACCATTAGATAGTGAAGAGAGTTCTTTACCAAGAGAGGAAATGAGTACAGATGAGCTTCTACTTGTTTAGAGCTACTTGTTAAGTTGGGTTTTGTGGTGAGATGGAGTGTTTCGAGGGAAATGGGGTGTTGGTGTTTAGTCTTCTTACGCAAAAAGTAAAACCACAATCCTTATTAAACTCCTTGCAAACCACTTCATATAAATTTTATTAGACCTAAATGTACAAACGGATAGTTTGTTCTCAAGAGTGTATCTTTGAATAGAAAGTTTGATTAACTTCTTATCTTTGAAAATGGTTCCTTTACTGAGATCGGTAAGGAAATATGGTGTGCATAAAGCGTATTAAGTATTGGAAAAAATGTACTTCTCCATGCATGAAATCTCCTAAATACGATGAGCATCTCCTAAATTACAGTTTCACTCATTGTCACCTTCATCAACATCATCCTTACTTTTGTCAAAACTCATATCATTACCTGAATTAAATTCCTCCTCCATACCTTCTAAAATGTCGGTTCTAATCTCGCGTAAATCATATTCACAAAAGCCCAGCTCTATTGATTGTCCATCATTTACACATTGTTGACGAATGGAATATTCCTTAACATCAGTGTTAGTTATCGATTCATTTCAGATTTCAACCATCGCATTATTAAAATGAACCAAAGCTCTAAAGGTGGGATAATTGGATGAATTTCTATACACAACGGATGGATGGATGGATGGATGGATAGATAGATGGATGAATAGATGGAAAGATAGAGATAGATAGATAAATAGAGAGATAGATAGAGAGAGATAGATAGATAGATAGATAGATAGATAGATAGATAGATAGATAGATAGACATAGATGGATGGATGGATAGAAAAAAATATTTTTAAAAAAAAAACTATTTTTTTTTCTTCATGAAAGAAATTGTAGTTTCTTCGACTTGATCACTTTTGTCGAAAGTTGCTTTAGATCTAATAACCAAATCCTTATCGTCGTCAATATTGAATGTTGATTTAGATTCATTAGCCAAATCCTGTTAAACAAATCAATAATCAATAAATCTATAATAAAGATAATATATATATAAAAATATACTATAAAGATAATATACTATTAATATATTAATTATTTAATTACTTTTTCATCCTTGTTCTTTATATTAATAGATTCCACAATGGGATGATACATACTTTAACATGCCAATCTTCCTTAGAAGAATTCAATTTATAAAAAAAAAAAAAAAAAATACGAAATCTATTGAAATACGGGATAAACTCTGAAAAAAAAAAAGTCATATTAATTATTAATTGAGATGAACCTTAAGATGATAAATCAAATCAAAATATAAAAAGAGATAAACCTTAAGATGACGGAGAAAGCGAATATTGATGGAGAAGGCTAATATTGGATGAAGCGTAAATTTCAAGTTCATTAATTATTTCTAAACATTGAATACTATTTGGATTGGATTAGATATTTGTATTTTAATTAAATTAATAAAAATCTTTGTATATTATTTTTAAATAAGTAATATTCTAATTCAATTCAAATAGTTTTCGATCTTAATTAAGCCATGAATACTATTGGGATTGGATAAGATTAAAATATTTTTAATATCTGATATTATATTATTAATTTAAATAATTAAAAATTATTTGAATTTGAATTGAATTAGGATATTAATTATTTAAAAAGATAATTAAAAAAAAACTAGAAATTCAAAAATTAGGAAAATCTGATTTTATTAATTTAGTAAATTTTTGGTGGTTTTTTTGGGATTAACCCTTTAGTTTATATATCAATGAAATTTATATATAATATATTAAATTACTTATTATATAAAATTTAAATATAAATTAAATTAAAATATTTATTAATTAAAATATTAATTAGTTTAAAAAAGAATTAATATAAATTGAATTAAGACATTCTAAATTAATTTATTAATTAAAAATATATTAATTAATTAAAATTAAGAATAAAATTGCAAAAGGTGCGGTATTAACTAAATTAGCATACAGTAATTTACCGTATTGTTTGTTTATTATCCGTTATTATTATAATTTTATTTATTTTATTTTATTTTTAATATATATATAATATTAAGTATAATCGATTTTGAATTGATTTGTTTTTTTAAAGTTTAAAACTAATTATGATAATATCAGTTGCAAAATCAAAATCCACCGGTCAAAACAAACATATAAAAGACACATCAGCCCATGAAAACAAAAATCCATGTACTGATCAAGTCAACCAAAGTCATTTGATTAATCAAATCTCCCCAACATTAAAATCCAACGGCTAAAATTCATTCATAAAATATTGTAGATAACTGTGGGCTATAAACGTACATCACATGGTAACATTTTCTCTCTGTTATATATGAAAATAAGAGGGTAAGTGGAAGTCAAAATTTGAAAATTGAAAAAAAAAAAAAAAAGGGTGGAGTAAACGAGCAGGTGTAAACTATGTGAAATGTTTCTACATATATTTTTCTTTCATCCCCAACTTAACAGAAGAAGAAGATTGGTTTCGTTTATGTCCCTCGTTCAATTGGGCCGACTTATCTACTTTGGGCCGACTCTTCCACTTACGAACACCAAACACCCCACGAACTTCATGTCAACTTCGTTATCTTTAAAAGAGCATTGACAGTTATGTTAATAATCCAGAATTAGTTAGAATGCTGTAATCAAATATTAGGTAATCTGTGAGCATAGATATAAATATGTATGTTCTTTTCTTAAAATTAAGAGAGACCATTCTGTCTTCCTTATAAAATGACTCTTACTCCAAGAAATCCTTAAAGTTTCACATGGTATCAGAGCTTGATATGTACACATATTAATCAACAACTTATTGATTCTGCAGCAGTTGTTTCAATTCAAACACAATCAACAAAATGAAAACTCCAGAAGGTGAAAGAAAAATCAACATCAAAACCTACCAAAGTGGAGAACCCTTATATCTTCAAAATTCTGACTATCCTGGGATGTCATTGGTGAGTACTTCTCTTACTGGAAAAAATTTTAACACATGGAGTTGGTCATTTAAAATAGCTTTGGGGTGCTAAGTATAAGTTAGGATTTGTTGATGGAACATGTAAGAAGCCATTTGATGGATCTGAAGACTTAGAACAATGGATAAGAGTGGATTACATAGTAACCTCTTGGATCCTTAACTCCATTAGCAAAGAGATAGTGGAGACTGTCACGTCCGAATTCTAGGGCTATTTGTTTGCGTATTTTGTAATTTTATTTATTTATTATTTATTTTCCATTATAAGGGTAAAATGGGCATTTTCAAAAAATATTGACTTTTCCGGTTTGACTTTATGATTTGACTAGTTTGACTTTTGGATTTATTTTGAAAACAATTTAACATTTGAGTCAATTCTGTAATTATTTCTAAAATGGGGTTATTTTTAAAAACCATTTGAAATATGTGGGTTTATGGCAATATTTGCCGCCCATATAAATATGAAAAGATGTCTTTTGGATTCATTTGTCACCAAAACCTAGAAATTGATTTCACATGTTCTTATTTTTCTCTCAAACAGAAAAACCCAAGCCGTGAATTTCTAAGCTCCATATTTCAAGACATCAATTGGGAATTGTGTTGTTTTGATTCCTCATTATCTAGGTAATGGTTTTTTTTCCCTTTGAATTAATTCATCTTTACTCGAGTTGGGGTTTTTGTTATAAACTAGGGTTTTGATGAATTGAAGTTTAATTCCAAAATTGATTTGGGTTTTTGAAACTCTAGGTTTGTAATTTAGATGATTTGGGTCTTTTGGGGTTTTAATTGAAACTTTGATTTTTGATTATTGTAAACCCTAATTTGCTCAATTTGGGAATTTATGGGTTCTATTCTTGATTTGGTGTAGACCAAGTTGGGGATCGTCGACCGGAGTAATTTCGGTGGATTTGAATTTAGCAAGAAAGGTTAGTAAAAATGTTTACGCCCTCACGTTTGTCTGTTTTTGTCTGTTTACTTGTGTGTTAATTGATTAAATTGATATAAGGTGAAATCTGAATTGGTTAGTATAATCTGCCGCATCTTAATATGAATTGTTTAGGTATTATTGTTGTCATATATCTACACTGTATCTGGATAAAAGTCTGCAAGTAATTGTTGAATTATGCTGTTATATGTGGACATGAATGTTAGTGTTCGTGTCTGTCTGTTAATCTGAATAGTGAACTCTTTAATCTGCTAAAAAGTCATGTCCATAGATTAATACGATAAGACCAGCATGCTGTAGGGAAAACTAGATGTATACATCGATGCGCGAAAGCATATATGGCCTTGATTGCCGACCACTGTCTGGATGCAACGACATCACTTTTGGAGCTTTGCTCACTGTCTGGATGCGACGGCATCACTTCTGGGATCTTTGATCCACCTCTGAGGGTTTTACCCTATCTGCCTGTTTTCTGTTCCCGATTTTTGTTATTAAACTAAGGACAGACTCGGTAAGTTAAACACCACTAAATAATTTGGTAATTTGAACTCTGTGATAGTGAATTCGTTTTTGTTTCTGCTTATGATTGTCTGATATGTTTTATGTTGATATCTGTATGTTGTTATTTACCTTGGTTTCTAACATTTGGGTAGTTGAAATCTGACTCCTAACTTGCCGTAAATGTTAGGAATAGACCCCATCTGATAGCTAGAACTTGAATAGCGAAAGACATAACTTGAACTAGACTGAAAATGTACCCAGTGTCCGTAACCGAGCTAGGTACCGAATTAGGTACTGGACTGCCACTTGAAAACTTGAAATTTGGACGTAGGATGGTCTCTGGCCTAGCTCTTTACCGAGCTGGTTACCGAAATACAATTCAATAAGCCTCGAGATCATTAGAAATACTCTCTGGCCGAGCTTAGTGTCGAATTAGCTACCGAACTACAGTTCAGTATAAGTCTTAGAAGACTGTTCAATTCGGTGTGTCTCAGGAGATCTTTATACCGAAATAGTAACTGAACTGTCACTTAAACCCTCATTGAACTCGTATAATTTCTCTCTGACCGAGCTAGGTACCAGACTGCTAACCAAATTACAATCCGGAAACTCAGGTGATGCTCACTGACCGAATAGCTAACCGGACTGCATACCGAACTCTTAATTCGGTAACGGTCTTCCACTTTGAAATAATTTGACAACTGTTAAGCCATTTTCACTCGATAATCGAAATAATCTGTAAACACTTATCCTGGATCACATAAAGGGATTTGTAATTGGGATAACTTGATTTGATAATCAACTTGTTTGCTTTTGTTTGCACCTTATGTTTGTTAACTAACCTGCATAAGTGTGTGACATATTATTTTGTTAAATAAGATGCATCTTGTGTGTGCTTGTTGGGCATTGGCTTACTTACCAGACATCGATAGTCTGACCCTTCGTTGTTTTTATTTTTGTTTTGTATGTTTTGAACCCTTTTTGGGAATGGAATTTGCTAAGTTCAGACAGTCAGGTGGGATAATAGGATATCGCTAGCATCAAGCATCATGTGGCATACCTTCAAGATTTATTTCATCGCTGTTTTATTTTGTTGGACACATTTCAGTACTTTGTACCCGCTGCACTAAGTTTTGGATGTGTTTTCAGAACAAGTACTTTGTATTGGAGCATTTTGAACTTGTTTCTATCTTTACTAGATTTGTATTTCAACTGTCAGTTTGGGATTATTTTTGAATAGGGAATGTCTTTTAGTATTGATTTCTGATTTGTATAACTGTTCTGTATATCTGTATCCATTTATCTGTTTCGCATCTGTTTCCGCATGTGACATCCGAGTTCCGCGTCCCCTTTCCGTCGAGGTGGGGGTTCGGGTGTTACAGAGGCTTTCCTATATGTTTCCTCATCTACTCAATTGTGGAATGAAATTAAGGAGAGATATGGGGAAGCAAATGGACCACTCATATACTCTTGAAGAAGAGAAATCAGCTCTATTAATCAAGGAAACCAAACTGTAGCAGAGTATTATACGAAGTTAAAAATGCTCTGGGATGAACTTCTCTGCCTGTTATCACTACCAAATCTAGATCATACATGTGATGCTACAAAAGAACTAATGGAGATGATGTTTTCAAACCAGCTGATGGAATTTCTCATAAGATTACATGACAAATTCGATCCCATTAGAAATCAAATTCTCTTGATGGAACCATTGCCAAGTGTGAACAAACCTTTTTCAATGATAACGCGAGTTGAGAAGAAAATGGACATTCAAATTTCATTGGATGCAGAGAACAACTCAACTGCCTTGTTTGACAAATCTCATGGAAGAGGATATGGTTCTAACTATAGAAGGAAAGACATGAAGAAAGCAGATAAAAAATGTGATCATTGTGGAGGAATAGGCCATCTAAAGGAGGGCTGTTTTAACCTTATTGGCTACCCAGACTAGTTCAGAATGCCAAAGGAACAGAGACCAACAAGTCATGTGAACAAGTCATATGCTAATATGGTAAATGTAGGTGCTGGAGAAAAAATAAAGAGGAGAAAATCAATACTGCCAGCACTAGTAGGACCAATTCTGCAAAAGCAAAAAAAAATCTCAGATGTCTAACCTAATTCAGCAAGAGATCACCAAATTCATTAATAACATCAATCCAAATTTATCAATATGGTAAACATGCTGAACACAACATGTACTGGATACTAGTATGCTTTAAATGCTTTTAATTCATTATTAAATGAATTAGATAATTGATACAAGCACCTCTACTCACATGTCTGGCAGTCTAGAGTTATTTGATTCACCTTATGATCTTAAGAAATCTTTTGTTGTCATATTACCAAGTGGTTCAACTCCGAGAGCTGAAAAGGCTGGACAAGTGACTTAGGGATCACATTTGATTCTCAGTGACACCCTTTTTATACCTGATATTACGTTGAACTTAATATCTATTCACAAACTCACTAAAATAAATAACCTCAAATGCATTTTTCACTTAGAGTTTTGTTTGTTGCATGAATAGATATCTTATGTAGTGGTTGCTACAGGAATGTTAAATGGTAGCCTTTATGTTTTAAATACAAAAAAAAGTCTGCTAATGCTAGATCATTTCCTAAGGTGTCATCTATAACCTTAGATTTCACCCCAAACACTCATAATGACTCGGCCTTTACTAGAAAATCTTTGACAAACAATCTGAAGCTTTGGCACTGGAGGTTAGGACATACATCTGTTAGAACATTACAGAAAATTTCATGTATTCCAATAGACTTCAAATCTTCAAACATTTATCTATGTATTGTTTGTCATTTATCAAAACAGCAGAGGATTCCTTTTCCTATAAATCTTGTTTTAGCTTCACATATTTTTGACATTATACATGTTGATATTTGGGGACCATATTCTTATAATTCAGTTTCTAGATCTCCATACTTTATCACCCTAGTTGATGATGCCAGTAGGGCAACCTGGTTGTTTTTTATCAAACACAAATCATAGACTACTAAAGTACTCCAAAACTTCATCAAATCTATTCAAATCCAATACAACTTAACCATCAAAACCTTTAGATCAGACAATGGATCCGAATTCACCTCACACTCCTGTCAACAGCTTTTCACTGAATTTGGCATAGCTCACCAGAAAACAACACCATACACCCCACAACAAAATGGAAGGGTTGAGAGAAAACATAAGGAATTTCTAAACCTAGCTATAAGCATATTGTTTCAAGCAAATCTGCCACTCAAATTCTGGCTGATGTTGTGAGCATAGCTTGTTACATTTTAAATAGGTTACTATCATCTGTGATCAAATTGAAAACCCCTATGGAAATACTTCAGAACCAGCTCCCAGACTATAACTTTCTAAGATCTTTTGGATGTCTTTGTTTTGTTACAAACAGTCTCCCACATAAGTCTAAATTTGAAACTAGAAGCTTTAAATGTATTTTCTTGGAATACTTACCTGGTCAAAAGGCTTATAAAGCTTGTGATCTTGAAACTCATAAGATATACATATTTAGAGATGTGTTATTTTATGAAAGTGTATTTCCTTTGCATGAAAGCACAAATACTACAACCTTGCTTCAAAACTCTGATAGTGACCCTTCATCAGAAAGAGTAGACAACATAGGTTCCATATAACACTACTCTACATGATTTTCAGTTTGATGATAACCAGATGATGCCATTTATAGATCATGCTGTTACAGATAATGTGACCAATGAAGTTCCCAACTTTGATATCCCTCTCATTCAAATTGCTCCAGAATCATCAATCCAAACACAAACCATTAACCTTGAGACATCACATGAATCCAAAGAACACCGTAGGTTTCAATCCCTTGATACGCATAGAATAATAGAATCATTAGTACCTAATCCACAAATTAGATCCAATACAAGAATTAGGAAACCACCTTCATGGCTTTCTGACTTTGTGTTAAATGTAAATACAACATCTAATATTTTTAAAGCATGTGCAGAATCAGATATAAAGCTCTACCAACAACCAACCTTTTCTGAAGAACATAAATACTTCCTTGCCAACATTCAACTTGTTCATCAACCCTCAACATATCAACAAGCTGTTAAACATGTTGAATGGCAAGCTGCCATGAAAAAAGAACTTAAAGCTCTAGAGATGAACCATACTTTGGGATATAGTAGAACTTCCAATTGGTAAGAATTCAGTGGGCTGCAAATGGATATACAATGTGAAATTGAACCCTGATGGTTCCATAGAAAGGTTCAAGGCAAGAGTTATGGCAAAGAGTTACACTAAGGATAGCAATTTTCGCCCTGACCCGTAGACCTGCCCCAAGATGCTCTGACCTGACCCTACCTGTCCCGTAGTGAAATGGGTCAGTCTGCCCTGCATGCAAGGTAGGGCAAGTCCAAATTTTGTTGGTGTCCTGCCTCGTCCCGCCCTGCCCCACGATTGCCCTATTGTGTTAATTAATTTCTTAATTTTTTTATTTAGATTATTTATTTTTCAACTTTATTTTTTAAAAATAATTTTAATTTACTGTCAGCATTAGATATAATATAAATATGTAAATAAATTTAATTTTTGTAGCATCAAAATAATATTAAAAATTAATTAGTTTCATTAACATTGATAATATTCAAGTAATTTTATTAAATAAAAAATTAATTAAATATCAAATAAATAATAATTATTAAATTATTATTTTTCAAACTCAAATATCATTGTAAATTTAAAAATATAATTTTTGATAAAGTAGGAAGCAATATATAAAAATATAATTTAAACACATTTTTTAAGAATAAACCAAAACAAGTCCCCGCGGGGCAGGGCAGGTCTCCGCAGGGCAGGTCACGGGTCCAAACATTCTATCCTACACCACAGGACAGGGGGAGGCGGGTCTGACTAGTCTGCAAGCAGAGCAGGTCCAATATCCCAATTACCTGCCCTGACCTGCCCCATTGCCATCCCTAGGTTACACTCAAGTTGCAGGTGTTGATTATTATGATTCGTTTTCACCAGTAGCTAAGGTTGTTATAGTGTGTCTATTTCTTGCCATAGCCACATCGAAAGGATGGTTTGTTGAGCAAATGGATATCAACAAGGCTTTTCTACATGGACATTTGAAAGAAGAAGTGTTCATGGATCCATCTGAAGGTTATGATGTACCAAAGGACAAAGTATGCAAACGGAAGAAATCTCTTTATGGCTTAAAACAAGCCAGCAGAGAATGGAATTGGGAATTAACAAATCATCTAACATCTTCTGGATTCACACAATCAGCTGATGATTATTGCCTATTTGTCAGACAATCCATGCACTCCTTTTTGGCCCTGCTAATCTATGTAGACGATTTACTGATCATGGGATCATTACAAGTGATATTGAAGAAATAAAAGCTTCACTCCACAGAGCGTTCACAATTAAGAACTTAGGACCTATCAAATACTTCTTGGGATTAGAGATTGCAAGATCTACTGAAGGTATGCTCATATCCCAACAGAAATATATATATTAGTGACCTGCTATCTGATGCAAGAATGACAGAATGTAAATCTACAAAGACTCCATTGCCTTATGGATGCAAACTGAGCATGAACACAGGAAGAAAACTAGATGAACCTGAAATGTATAGGAGAATCATTGGGAGACTTTTATATTTGGGATTCATAAGACCAGACATCACACATGATACACAAACTCTTAGCCAATTCATGAATAACCCTTCAAGATTGCATTGGGATACAGCCGTACACATTCTCAAATATCTACAAGGAACTTCTACTCTTGGTTTGTTTTATAGATTCAATCAAGATTTTTCAATTAATGCGTATTGTGATGCAGATTGGGCAAGCTGCATTGATAGTAGAAGATCTCTAACTGGATTCTGCATATTCATTGGAATCTCCTTGATATCTTGGAAAAAATCCACAGTATCTAGAAGCTCTGCAGAGGCTGACTATAGAGCATTGGCTACCACAACTTATGAACTGAAATGGATTTACTTCATGCTCAGGATATGCAGGTTACAATTCCTCTCCTGATTACTCTATAATGTGACTCAAAAGCACCCGTTCACATCACCGCCAATCCGATATTCAATGAAAGAATAAAGCATCTCGATATTGATTGCCACGTGGTCAGAGATGAATACAAGGTTGGTTTTGTAAATCTTATCTATATTAAAAGTGACCAACAGCATGGAGACTTCTTCACTAAGCCACTTTCTCCTTCTACATATCATTACTTACTCTGCAAGTTAGGCATCTTATCACCGGCTCCAACTTGAAAGGAGGGGTGTGAAATGTTCTGTATATATCTTTCTTACATCTCTAGCTTATCAGATGAAGAAGATTGGTTTTGTGTGTGTCCCTCATTCAACTGGGCCGACTTATCTGCTTTGGGTCAACTCTTCCACTTACAAACACCGAACACCCCATGGACTTCATGTCAACTTCATTATCTTTAATATAGCGTTGATAGTTATGTTAATAATCCAGAATTTGTTATAATGCTGTAATTAAATATTAGGTAATCTGTGAGCACAAATATAAATATGTATGTTATTCTTTTCTCAAAATCAAGAGAGAACATTCTATTTTCACATCAAATGACTCTTACTTCAATAAATCTTTAAAGTTTCACAAACTAGCTTGTAGAGAAATTGGAAACGAGGTAGCTGCTTCTTCTTTTTTTTATGTATGTATAGGAAATGGTTGAAAAAAATAATTTTAATATTGATAGGTAGAATATTTATTTTGTTTTATCAAAATAAATGTTAAATAATGATATTATTCATTCGAATTTTATAATTTTTATTTAAAATTTAAAAATTAGTAATTATTAATTTTTTTAACATAAAAAATTACGTCAAACTTGACATATTATCGGCTTGTATTTTTAAAAATGAGGATTTCAAAATCAAACCGGAAACTAATCGTGGACAGTGGAATTATTATTATTATTTTATATAAGCTAAAATAACAATATCAACGTGTGAACTTAGAAATAAATACTTAATCAATCATCAGGGCCTATCTTGGAATGTCATCATTCAAAAATTAAAAATTTATAAAATAAAAATAAAAATTGATACTTCTTATCAAACTTTTATTGGATTGGTGCGGTAAGTAGCCAACTTCCAAAAGAAATTTGCAATTAAGTAATACATCGTGATTGTGATTATGTTTACATGACCATATGCTTTAAATTGGTGTCCGATTAAAACATTTATCACAGAGATGGAACTGGGGCTGCGGGTGCCATGCCCCCAAGGCTTAAATAAATATATATATTTATGAATCATTTCATAGGAAGATGTTATGACTCGATGGTTGGTTGCTTTATTTCTTTATTTCTTTAGTAGTGTTGGGTTCGAATTCTTTTATTATCATCTTTTAAAAATATTATTAAATTATATTTTATATTTTTAATTAATACTGAAACATTTGTTAGATATTATGTACTTAAATGTTATAAAATTTTAGAATCAATAAATAAAAAATAACTTTTAAATCACTTATTAAATATTTAAAAAATTATAAATTAAAAAGTTAATAATTAAATTATAATACATACTATAAATATAATAAATTGTGTATAAAGATATGTCATCTTCATCTACCAATTTCATATTAGTAAATTTAAATTCCGTAGAAATTTTTTTAACTTCTTTTAATATGAAAATAACTATTTTTAAACTATAAATAGTATATATTTATAATAATAATTTTAATTTGTAGTTAGATATTAAAAAAAAAAAGTTTAAACTATAAATAAAAGGTTTTAAATTATAAAATAAAATTATAAAAAATTTATACATATTTAAAAATTTTTATTTTATATAATATAAATATTCTGATTAATTAAGACAATATACAACTTATATTATATTTTTAAATATTTATTTTAAAATATCGTACTGAACCGCGGGGCGCTGCCTCGCACCAAGCGTAACTCTAAGGGGTGGCTGGAGGAGCGACCGCCGGGGACCCCGCGTGAGGGGGGCCCTGAGAGCCGGGAGTAAGTTAAAATTTTTAAATAAAAAAAAAATGTAGTTTAGTATTATTTTTTAAAAAAAAAATTAGTCATTGAAATTGGATTAATTTGATGTAATCGGACTAGTTTTATATTACTGCTATTTTGGTTTGTAGTATCGAATTTGTTTATCTTATGGATTGTCATGTTAATTTATAGTATTGAATACAATTATTCATGTTTACCTTATTTATGGTCATGTTAAAACAAATAAATAAAGATAACTTGAAGGGGTCCATTATATCATATTTGCGAGGGGCCTCCAAAAATATAGAGACGGTACTCCCCTGCACCCCATCCACAATAATCTTTATATTGGGCCCCCTTACCCTCTTATCTCCGGCTCCGTCCCTGATTGCATAAAGATAAAACAGACTTTCAATTTTGTTTTTTGTTTTTAAAAAAAGAGTTAATTCCACTTACACTCACAAATCGATAGTAAATTACATATAAATAAATATTTTCGATGTTCAGTTAAAGTTAATTTTCCTTTATATTTTTACTAAATTTTATTGGATAGAAGGGGTGTGATGGTATATTAATACCAAAATATTCATACATGTGTAATTTACCATCATTCAAGGGTGTGAGTGCAATAAACTCTTTCAAAAAACTTGGAATGATGTAAGAGGTTGATCCGTTCACATTTCCTATGAGATTTTTATTATTTTTATTTTTATTTTTTTCAATCAAATACATTTAATTATATGAGATTATTAAGTAATAGAAATATGGAAAAGTAAAGAAAAAAAACTATGTATAATATTCCATGCTGATAATTTTTATTTTTGGACCCATCCAAAATAAACTCCGCCTGTGATGGTTGTAAACTTTGGTTTGTGACACTCACTACCGGTCTCAAGCTCAGATAAAGGAGGAGCGTTGCGGTAGGCGTGTGACAGCCAGCGTCAAATTTTGTCACATCTTATGACATGAACCAAAATATGAATTTCGTTGGGGCGTTCCCTACACAGCGACGCGCTACACTTCCTAGACCCGAGTGTAGTGATAAATGGACAAGGGTTGCTAGGTCGTCGCCCGGAAGCGACGTGCCATGTCGGCACCCGGATGTGGTGTTAAATAAGCAAGGTTTTCCTCATTTGGGACAGATGAGGTAAAGAGGCTAGTCCAAAAGGGAAGGATTCGTTTTGAATCGTGGAATATTGCCACTTTGATAGGTAAATTGACAGAATTAAGAGAAGTCATGGCACAGAGAAAGGTGGATGTTATGTGTATTTAGAAAAGTAAATGGGATGGTGAGAGAGCGAGGGTGATATGTTGGCAAATGATGTGGTAGAAGTGCGGAGGACAAATGACTGGACTATGAGTGTAAAGTTGATTATTGGAGATGAGATGGTAAATGTTATTAGCGCGTATGCACCTAAAAGAGGTTTGGATGCTGTTGTTAAACAAAATTTTTCGGAGGATATGGAGGATGTGATCCACAGGATACCGGGTAATGAGAAGTTGTTTATCGGTGGGGATTTGAATGGGCATGTGGGTTCGACTCGGACTAGGTATGAGAAGGTACATGGAGGTTTTTGGTTCGAAGATAGAAATGAGACAGGCAAAGATATCCTGGATTTTGCATAAGCATACGATCTGTCTCTAGCAAACACTTCATTAAGGGACTCACACCTGATAATCTTCCGAAGTGGGTGCAATGCGAGCCTAATAGACTTTTTCCTGGTAAAAAATGAGACTAGAAGAAACTATTTGAATTGCAAGGTTATTCCAGGAGAAAGCGTGGTTACACAACATAGAGTGTTGATCCTTGACTTCCACTTCTGCAAGGACATTAAGAAAAGGATACAAGTGACAAATCCAAAGATCAAGTGGTGGAAGTTACAATGGGAAAATAAGGAGCTATTTGTTGATGCAGTGATTCGCTCGAACAATTGGTCATTTGAAATGGATCCCGAAGTAAGCTGGGAGAAGATAGCCCATGAGATTAGAAAGGTAGCAAATGAAACACTTGGAGAATCGAAATGAAGTAGGTTTGTTGGAAATGATACATCATGGTGGAATGCAGATGTTAAAGAGGCTATGAGGAAGAAAAGAGAATGCTATAAAAACTTGGGAAAATGTAGAAGTGTAGAAAATTTTGAGAAATACAAGATTTCTAGAAAGGAGGCAAAGTTGGTTGTTAGTAAGGCAAGATCTACATTACATAAAAATTTGCAAGACCGATTGGACACAAGGGACATGAAAAAGATATCTATAAGATTGCCATATGATAGAGCGGAAAACAAGAGATATTTGTATGGTTAGATGCATTAAGGGTGATGACCAAAGAGTTTTAGTCAAAGACGATGACATAAAGGAAAGATGAAGAACATATTTTGATAAGTTGTTTAATGAGAATGCTACTCAAGAGCTTGGAGATCTTTATATTCAGGAAGAAGAGGTGAACCGGGAGTTTATACTTAGAATCCAAAGGAATGAAGTTAAGGAGGCACTCAAGAAGATGAAATTAAAGAAAGCGGTAGGATAAGATGATATAGCTATTGAGAAATGTAAGTGTTTGGGAGAAGTAAGGGTAGAATGGTTTACTCAACTTTTTAACAGGATTATCAAGGAAGATAAGATGACCACAGAATGGAGAAAGAGTATTCTGGTACCGTTGTACAAGAATAAAGGTGATGTTCAAAATTGTTCAAACTATCATGGTATTAAGCTTATGAGTCATACTATGAAGTTATGGGAGAGGGTTATTGAGCAAAGGTTGAGTGCTGATAAAGATTTTGGATAATCAATTTGGTTTTATGCCGGAGCGTTCGACTACAGACACAATCCATCTTCTTCGACAATTGATTGAGAGGTACAGAGAAAGAAAGAAGGATTCGCACATGGTTTTTTATAGATTTGGAGAAGGCGTATGATAGGGTACCATGAGAAGTATTGTGGTGGGTGTTAACGAAGAAGAGAATTTCTAAAAAGTATCTAAAGCTCATCAATGATATGTACGAGAGAGTGAGTACAAAGGTGAGGTAATAGCGTAGGAGTGATAGAGGACTTTCCTATCACTATTGGGATACATAGTTATGGATGAGTTGACTCGAGATATACAAGATGAGGTGTCATGGTGTATGTTATATGCTGATGATATTGTCTTAATAGATGAAACTCTAGTGGGAGTTAACGCCAAATTGGAGGCGTGGAGGAAAAAGACTAGAAGAAAAGTGTTTTAGAATCAGTAGAAGTAAAACGGAGTATATAAAATGCAAATTTAGTAATAATAGGGAGAGAGATCAGGGTTGTATGACTTTAGAGGATCAAGAAATTCAAGTTGGGAAATGTTTTAGGTATTTGGGCTCTATTTTTCAAAAAGTTGAACATTATCAATTCTCATCTGGAGAACAATTTATAATACTTTATCAATGATAATATTCGAGTTTATTAACCAATGCCCAAAAATAAACAATAAAATAGAAAATAAGATTCAATATGGACCCTTATCCTGATATGAATCGAAGTTCCAATGCAATATGGACTGAAGTTCTCTGTGGACTGAAGTCCCAATATGGACCAAAGTCCGCTATGAATAATGTCCCAATGCAATATGGACCGAAGTCCCAATATGACTTCTGTGCCATGAAACATGATATTTTTGTGCCAAAGTACTTCTTTCCCTAGGCATGCCTTACCTTCTATATTCTAAAGCAAGTCTAATGGCATTTGGTTTTAAAACCACATTCTAATTCTTGAAGGTACATTGTTTCCAATAGGTCATTCAATCAAGTCATCATATTTTCAATGCGCCAAATTAATGACCATAATAAGACCAATAATCCAATCAATTCTTAATTACTAATCATGCACTTTCAAGTCTTGTATATATATATATATAATCATCAATGGCATTCAATTCAACAATGTTCATCACAATAGACACAATCATGATATTCAAACAAGAATGCATTACGGAATTTAAGTCCCTATCCAAACTCCGTCATTCGCAAACAATTTGGACTTAGTCTATCCAAACTTTAATTTCCAAGTGTAGGGCCTAGCATGATTCTACATGCAACCATACATGCTCTAACGCCCTAGTCATGACAATAATGATCAATACACTCAATTTGGGCAATTAACTTACTAATCCGATTTCATGGCGTATTACAATTAAACATGTATTCCAAACATCAATCAATAATATTTAATCATGTAGGCTAAAAATAGAAATACGAACCTCACATCCGTTGATCCACAAGCTAGAAAGTCACTCGCGTGAGGATTTTCACTTGTCATAAGCCAACACCAAAATATATCTACCATACTATGACACTAATACCAATACAAATATTCTAACACAACTCAATTATCATACAATAATTATATTAAGGGCATTAATATACTAACATGAAAAGCGATTTTAAAATAGGTTAGAATTAACCCAAAATCAACATTATAGAGACATTAAAGCCAAAACCATTTTAATTCAATTAGAAGCTAATAGCATTCTATTTAATCTCAAAACCATCTCAATAACAATCTATAGGTATCAATAACTAAAACCCATATACCATTTCATAAAATAAAGGTTTCACAATAATGAAAAAATTAGGGCTTTCAACATCTATGCTCAATAGAAGTTAATAGCACATAATAACAATTAAAAATTAACCAAAAAATATTATAAAAGCATTCAAGAACCAAAATCATAAAGCTATTTTCGGATTGAATATAAATGGAGAAGTAAAAGGCTTTATATCTTCTCAAAGAGCTTACAAACCACACTACAAATGCCCAAGAATTACTAAAGATGCTTGAATGAAGTTGTTTGGAGCAATAAAGATAGATTCTTGATGGTTTGATGGTGGTGTTTTCAAGGTGAGTGGTGGCTAGGGTTTGAAAGTGGAAAAAAAAATGTATTTTAGGGTTTTAGGGAGAGTTTGGTAGAGCAAGAGAGTGAAAGGTTGAAGATAGTTTGGTGGTGTTTTCATGACTAACAAGTTTAGCTTTTAAATTGGATTAGCCCAAATGTGGGTCCAATCCAGCCAATCTAATTTCGAGTCCGTTTCATCCCGAAACCCCATGCTCCCATTTCAATTGATTTGTAAAAATTTATTTTAGCATCTTTCATAAAACTAAGCCACCAATTTTAAAATTAAGATTTTTTTCGCTCAATAGGGTCAAATGGTAATTTTACCAAAAATGGACATTTTGATACAAAATCAATTTTTTTTCTCAATTTTCAATTTAAATAGACTTTAAGCTTCCAATTGAATCATGCTTTACCCTTGAAGGTCAAATTTCGATTTCAAAGCCAATTTTGTAGTATTTAATTTTTAAATTAAATATAGATTTTTTATCCTACGCTTTTTATCTCAGTTTTTTTTCTAATCTCATCATTGCCCTTAATATTATTTCTAAGTTATTCCATCGTGGAATTTTGAAAATCAAACATGCAAAAATTTCAAAATGGCCCAAAATTTTTTGGACCCAATTTGCGAACGTTACACTTGGTAAAGACTATAATTTTCGTATCCTGACTATATTTAAGAATCCTGATCTTTTTTTATTGAAATTTTCGATATACGATTGGAGGGTCTCACCATTTCGTTGACGGATCACATAAAGAATTGTCTTTCAAGTTTGTGGTTTCACGCAAAATTTTAAACTAATGAGTCTATCATTTGTGCAAAAGATTCAATTGATATGACTGGTAAATTTACATTCCATTCTAACGAGGACTAGAGAAGATGTTGCCAAAGAGTTTACAAAACCAGACTTCCCTATTTTCGCTAGGCAAGAGTTTACAAAACTAGACTTCCCTGGTTTCACAAGGTAGAGCAGTGGTGAACATCACTTATCCATAGTGCATAATGTGATCATTAGGATTGCTAGTCCCATCATAGATTCTGAATCAATGTGTAGTAAATTTGGGTGGTAGATCTCTCAAAGTAGTGCCATTGACGGACGATGTGTTCGTACGATTCCCTGTTATTTTCCTTACTAGTGTTGGATCCCTAGAAGAAACCTAATGAGGTTCTCCATATCTTCCAACCTTTTGACCCCTTTAGAAGGTATGATTTGTTGGTTATTATTTCGTAGTCCCTTTTCCCCTTTCTTTATTCATCATTGATAAGAATCATCAGTCAAGCGTAGTTTTAATTTCTATGATCCTAATATGAGTTCTGATTCTGTTGTTACTAGCAAAACCACCTTCTTGGTTCTTTAAAGGATGTTTCTTGGTGACAATGGCGGGTGGAGTGTATGTCTTAATCTTCTCTGCATCATCTTCGGGATCAAATTCGATGGGGTCCTGCCGTTCTTGTAAGTAATTCATCTGCTTTTGTCCTCTCTCCATTTTGTAAAAATCTAAAAATAAGAGTATTATAGGTGACAGCATCTGGTGCACAATCCTCTTCCTTCATTACAGATAGCATATTATTTGCCTCTTCCAGCCGCCCCTCTTCGCATAACCCATTGATGATGGTGTTATATGAAATAACATCTACACGCAAGCCTCTTTGCAATCTATGACGCAACATCTTACATGCCATATCAAGACGCCCAAGTTTACACAGTTCATATATGATGGAATTGAAGTTCTCAATTCTAAGATTACAATGACCCTTTACGAATACGCTTAATACTCCTATAGCCTTAGTCACACAATTGTTCTTACAGAGCCCACAGAAAAGAACCTTGTATGTGCATTCATCGGGCATAACACTATTCAGTAGCATCATCTCAAACATTGCTCTTGCTTGTTGAACCTTCTTAGCTTCGAAATGACCGCTTAACAATATGGTATATGTAGCAGTATCTGCCATAACACCTTCAGAAACCATTATCTTGAAAAGATTCATAGCTTCTTCTAATTTACCAGATTTGCAATACCCATCAATCATAATACTACAATTATAAACATTATGTGCACACCCTTTCTTGGTCATTGAACTAAATAGCTCCATCGCGTCATCAATTCTACCCACCAAGCAAAAACCATGTATTAGTGAGGTATACGTAACGTGTCAGGATTGATACCTTTTTCAACCATTAATTGTAACAAATTAGATACCTCATCCACCCGGTTTTCCTTACAAAGTCCTTTAATAAAGATATTATAGGTAAAAACATCTGGTAGCAAACCCTTTTCAGGCATTAGTTCCAGCAACTCGTATGCTTCATCTATCTTCCCATCCTTACAAAAACCGTCTATAATCACATTAAAAGTCGTAATATTTGACAACACATGTTGTAGCATCTCAACAATGAAAGTCTTAGCATCATCCCATTTGCCCCAACCACATAGCCCTTGAATTATGGAAGTATAAGTAACTACATTCGGCTTGATTCCCGAATCCACCATCTTAACAAAAAGCTCTTTCGCCTTGTCAATAAACCCCTCCTTGCAAAGACCATCAATCATTATGCTGTAGACAATGATATTGGGATTACAGCCAAACTCTTTCATTTTCTGAAACAATCTGGTGGCCTGGTTATTCTACCCTCTTTACACAAACCTCTAAGCAGAGTACTAAAAGTAACCAAATTTGGAGTAAAACCTAATCTAATGATCATTCCAAAGACTCCAAAGCCATAACAAGTTCTACGCATATTGCACAAGCAATTCAACAGAATATTCAGAAAAATGAAATAGGGTGAAAATCCATGCGAGTTCAACCTCGAAATAAATGAAATAACATCTTGGATGAGAGCATTAGGGGTTTCCATACTCAGCAAGCGATCAAAGTGAAAATGAGCTTCGTGTAGAGAGATGTTACCTGATCTACACTTGTCATTGATTGATTTGTGAGCTAGGGTTATGTCTGCTTCAGAGAGAATTGATTTTATTGTGCTGGTACCACAGATTGTGGATTCTAGAGAGTGAGGTACTGATGAAAAAAACTGACGTTTCAGAGCTGAAAACGAGAGAGAACAAGAAGAAGAAAGATGAAGCGGGGCTCTGGAACAAATTGAAGCCATGGGAAGAGCTCCCAATTCTGAGTCCGTGAGTATAAATTAAGGAATTGGGTTTTGTGTTTGGATTGGTATGCTGTGGTTTTGTATAATCATGACCCAATCGAAACAATCGTGGGTTATAATGGTTCAGTTATGTTTATTAATGTGATGATCAAATTTTGAAACCGCCGAAAATTGTGTTCGCTTTCAACATAATTTTTATGTTCCATATTCATTTTTACTTTTTTTTAATCATTATTTCAATTTTATTATTTCAACATTTTGGACTGACCTTATGGGAGACGTTATTTTAAGATATGATTGTTGGTCGCATTAATTGTTTAGCTAATGTCTATTAAAAATATAACATCTTTATATTTATATATATATAAAATAATAGTTGTTTTTTTCTAGATGATTATAAATATTTAGCTATATATTTTATTCTATTTTATAACATCACATTAATTACCGAAAATTTAATATTTATTTTGTATATACTAAAATGATTCTTATTCTCTAAAATTAAGTACGTAATTATAAATATATTAAAATAAATATTTTTTAATTTTAGTAAAATCTCTAACATTTTTAAAAATGGTAATCTCTAATTGAAAATAATTTTTAATAAATAGAGTCTTAATATAAAAATTTAAGGCATAAAACTCTTTACAATTAAATAAACTATTTGCTAATATCTACTTGAATATAAAAATAAAAAGATTAAGTGTTCCGTTTTGCTTTTAAAATAAAAATAAATTTATTTTTATGGATTTAAAATTAAAAGTTTAAGTGTTTGGTTTCAATACTAAGGGCTTGTTTGAGATTGCTTCTGCTTTTGGCTTCTATCTGTAGAAGAAGAGAAGTGGAAACCATTTTCAGGAAGTCAATATTTTTTACTTCATCTGGAAGAGCTTCTGGGAGGGCAGAAGCACTTCTGCCAGTTATCCAAACACCATCTAAAACAGCTTTCAGAAGCCAAAAGTCTGTCTATCCAAACATGCCCTAAGACCTTAAAACTAAATATGAATGGAAAATGATCATATCTCTAAATAAAAAAACCAAACACATTAACCCTAAACGATTGAAAGTGACACAAAAAAATTGAAATTATTCTTATTTCATAAATATATTTTTACGATTACACCTATAGTAAAGTATGTAATACTAATTTAAGGTGTAATATAAGTTATAGATAATCCTTATCTGATAAGTGATTTATATATTACTTTCAAACCCGGTTCAATTTGATCTGATTCAGTCTTTACAGATTTTACGTAAAATATATAATATTTATTATTATTATTTTAAAATAAAAATTACGACCCTGCGTCTCGCACGAGTTATATACTAGTTAAATAAAAAAAAATCTTCATATTTTTTTCACGTCTCCCTCATTTCACTTAAGTTGCTTTTTTTTTCTTTCTTTTTTTATTTTATTTTACAGTCGCATTTTCAATCCATCTATAACAATGTGAAAAGTAAATATTTTCTACTTGTTAGGTATGCTTCACTCATCATTTTGTATAATTGATCGGAGTTTTTTTTTTTTTTCAAAAGATTTGTCAACTATTCATTCATGTAATCAAGTTACTTTAAACACCCTTTCGTGAAAGGCATTGTTAAGGTTGAACATTCGAGCAATTCACATAAATTTGGACAGATTTTTAACTAAATTATAAAATTTGAAAAAAAAATATTTTACCTAAATTATTCGAATTTTAATTTTGCTTGATTTAGTCGAATTATATAATGATTTTCGAATTAATCAAATTACCCAATTAGTAAATTTTTTGATGAAATTTAATCGACATGGTTGAATAGTGAGGAACATCGGTTGGAAGTTGAGAGGGAACAAAGAAAAAAGAGAAAATATGATATTAGGTTTAAATTTTTTTTAGAAAATATAAAAATAATAGAGAGAATTAGAAATATAAAATGACAATGAGTTTATATTTCATGTAATTAGCTTAATTGGGTCAAAATTCATCTTACGCTAATTTATTTGGATTACCCAAATTTTAATAACTCTTAACTGAATTGCCCAATTAATATTTTTCGACTGAACCGAATTACCCTTATTACCCGAATCACAATAATTTTGCTCATATCTAGGTATTATTTTATTTTAAGAGATTCAAACAAAAAATTACTGGAGATTTGACTTATTAATTAAAAAATCTAACTGTTTCGTTTCTAGCTAAAACCTCTAAACTTGTATTTTTCCATTCGAGTTACTGTTCATCCGTCAATAATAAAAAATGGTAGGGGTATTTTTGTAAATTTATTTTGTAATTTAAAAATAATAATAATAATTAAATTTCTTCTTTTTTCCTTTTTTTTTATTATTTATTTTTTTTCTCGTTTGTTTTCATTCTTTTTTTCTCTTTTTTTATTTCTTCTATTTTTTAAAAAATATAATTTTTTTAAAAACTTAAAACTTCAAAATTAAAAATTATATTTTCATTTTCTTTTTCTTTTTTTTCCTTCTATTTTTTAATTTAAAAAAATAAAAATTAAAAACAAATTAAAAAATTAAATTTTCTTCTTTTTCTTATTTTTTTCTTCTGTTCTTTTAAATTATAAAAATTTCAAAACCAAAAATAAAAATTTTAAAAAATTAACATCTCCTTTTTTCTTTATTCTTCTTTTCTTTTTTTTTTCTTTAAAAAAAAAAAAGAAAAAGAAGGAAAAAAATCAATTTTTTATTTTTTATTTAAAAAATAAAATTATAAAAATATTCTTCGGTTACTATTTTAGGATTTTAAACTAAAAACTAAATAAAGAAGATTTTTTAACTAATTGGTTACGGTAATTGTTTTTTGGGAATTTCCCTTTTATTTTGTTACTCCATTTGTCTATTAGTTATGGAGGTGATAATTTGTCATTTGATTGCGTTGGTCGGAGATTTTCAATGAATATGGTGTCAAAGGTGTGATATTGATTGTGTTCTTCTAAAGTCTTTGAATTTGATATGAAGTTAAAACTTTGATGGTTTGATATTGGTTGTTGTTAGGAGAGTTACTCTAAGTGTGTGTTTGGATGAATGGCACGGTGGTTTCATAATATATATGGTTCTGTACCCTGAAAATGCGCTTCACGACTTCACCAACCTATGAAGCGCAACACATAAAATTGGTGGATGCTGATGAAGTCATGAAGCGCATTTTTTAGGGTATATTGGTCAATTCGGTTATTTTTTAAAATTTCAACATTCAAATGTTTATAAACTTAAATAAAGGTTGGATGATTTATTTATTTTAAATTTAAAGTTTGAAAAGCTCATATTTTAGAAATGTTTCCTTTTTAAAATATGCTAGACATGTCGATTTTATAATTATTTTTTATATTAATGGATCTTACATCTATCTTATATGTATTAGACGTGCGAGTGAAATCGTGGTTTATTTATTGTGGTTTAATTTTAAATTCTCAAAATTTGACTAGTTTAGATGTTATTTTGCCCATATAACTTAATTTATTTTTTTATACATATTTAATAACAAAATATTAAATGTATTAAACCACTTCAACCAAATAAAGATGTGTGAGATACAAGCAGCAATGAGAACCCCTCTTCGATACAAGCAGCAATGACTTTGAGAACCCCTCTTCGGCCTTTGCAAATGTCATGAGGTTAGCTCTGCTAGGTTGGGTATTAAGAATGAGAAGAAAGACGTGGCTAATGATATGATAAAATAAAATTCATGATGTAAAGTATACCCAATGCGCAAAGCTAAAAGACTTGAAAATGTTTTGTGTCCCTCCTCTTCACGGTGGTGGAACTCCATGATCCAAATAGTGCAAGTAGAATGATTAACTTAGGACTTCTTTGAAGAAGAGTTCAAAATCCATTAAAAGAGGTGAAGTTCTTTCATTTGAAGTAGAAAAAAAGAATATATAGAAACAATTAGATAGAAACAAACAAAATCTTTAACGTGGTTCAACAAATTGTCTTATCTACGAAAAGATAACAAATTTAGTATAGAGAAAAAGATTACATGAAAAATTCTAAAAACTCTTTCTCTCGATACAAAATCGTTCTCTTTCTCAACCATACTCAAAATAGACATATTGTAAATCAAACAACCAATCGGAATATGTTTTAGGTGAACAACTCAACCACGGCGAGAAAATCCACGTTAAAAATCTCCTTGATGGTGAGATAAGCCCTATTCAAAATCTCCTTAATGCGAGACAACCCGAATTCGAAATCTCCTTGCAACAAGACTCCAATCTCTATACTTGAAATCTCTTTAATTGCAAGACCCTACGATCACAACCCAATTGGTAGGACTCTGATCCAATGATTACCACCTCAAAGAGACGGGATCCCTATAGGATGATCATACCCTACCGAGGTGGAATATTTTCGTTTTCATAAGACAACTCTATTAATAATGATAACAAAACATACTATCTTAATTTTTTTCCTTTCCAACTAAGGAATACTCAACAAAATTAGAAAAACCAATTCTTTCCAAAAGAATGAATCAAGTAATTAGGAAATAGATTGAAACTCAAAGTATAAAAATTTTTCTAAAAAAATTCTTATGATTCAAGACAATCACTGCAGATTTAAACATAACTTCAAATATATATATATATATATACTTTTAATAAATTTTCAATGATGTACCTTTAGATGAGTGAATTTTGTATTATGGTGTTATTACTGTAGAAACAAGACAAGTAATATATCATATTTAGACTATGTGTTTAATTCACATTAAAAAATAATAATAAAAATAAAAACTAAACCTTAATTATTAAAAAGTTCCCTATACAAATATAATCATGTGATCTATACTAACTTTCCAAATGTATCAAAATGGGAAAAAAAATGAACTAGCTAAATAACTTAATTGGTAGTGATAAAATATTTTCTTCAAGCCACCAAAGTATTAACAATTGTACAACATTTGTGAAAAAACTTTTGCATATTGAAACCACATTATTCAACTAATGGTAGTAATACCTAACCAAAAACAACTCTATTTGTAGCGACCAAATATTCTTTCCTTATTTGTTTTCTTTTCAATTATAAAATATCAATCTACTTAATTACCAACCAAATAGTGAGAAAATAGATCCAACTCAAATAGATATCCATCTAGAGTATAATACACGTGTTGTCCAAACCACTTATTTAGAAGTTAATCAAACAGCCTATTTCGGATGAATACACTAATGTCAAATATTTCATTAAACTGATAAACAAATAGTAATTTTAAAAAACTAATCTAACTAGTATTTTTATTTTATAAGCTAATTTCCAAGTTAACTACTACAACTACTCCAAATGATAATTTAATTACTTATTAAAAAGGTAATGGTAGTCATACTATAAATCAAACTAAAAATAATTAACCATTTAGTTATTTAAATTTTAACGTTATATTTATAATATATATATATATATATATATAATTTGAGTGCATTTGAATAGGTATATTTAACTTGATGATGAGGTTATAGGTATATTTTATAATTCTATAATTTGTTTAAAAAAATAAAATAAAATTAGCAATCCAAATTTGATTTATTTACCTAAGAAACAAATCCAGGATTTTTGAGTTGATGTCAATTGTCATTTCGAATTATTTATCATTTTAAATAATTTATATTTTTATTTAAATTTTATATAACTTATTTATAAATATGTTTCAATTATTTCATTATTATATATTAATATTTTATTTTATTTTAAAATAAATTTTGTCCTATTTGGACAATTTATTTTTTGTGTTGTTTTTTTTTTAAACTTCAACCGAATATTCAATTTATGAATATTAGATAAATTTTAAATAATTTTTAAAATCATTATATGAATAAATTAGTAATAAAGAAGGTGGAATTTTAAAGGATAAGTTATTCTTTAAAAAAAATTTAAATAATACATATTTGAAAGAGAGAGAATTACAACAGCATTAAGTATGAGTATTAAGTGCAACACTAATTTGCAAAGGAGAGAGAATATGACTATCTATATATCTATATAAAGCAGAATCCGCAGCTGGACCCACAAGCTGAGTTGGCACGTTGAGCATTTAGCTTTGGGTGGAAAAACATCGAAAACAGCTACTTTTGAGTTTTGTACATATTTTTTCAAATGAAATTCTTACACGTGTTAATGAGCTCTTTCGCTTCCCGCGTCTCTTCTTTTACCCTCATTAATCCAAAATTTGATGCTATTAAATTTAATAAGAAAATTTAAACGTGTGTCTCTTCTTTTCGCCTCATTAATCCGAAATTTGATGCTACTAAATTGAATTGGATGGAATTAGAATCAATTGTAAATACGGCTGCCCTGTCGAGCTCTATTCTACTGCTCCTCCTGATAGCACCACATCGAGGGTTTTCGACGACTGCCAAGCTCTATTTGCAATTGTCAGGGCCGCCGCTACAGCAGCCACCAAAAAGAAACCAACCTCCATCACCACAACAACATCGATAAAGCCCAGACCTAAATCTCCAACAAAATTCAGAGCATGCACCCCTAATCGAAGCAGTTGTATATTCAAGGTTCGCCCAATCTCTTTTGCTCTCATGGACGTCGTCTGAGCTTCTCAAGCCTCCCGCGCCAACTCTATCAGCAAGATATGGTCCTACATCAAGACCCACAACTTGCAGGTCACTTAACCCTTTTTAATTTTCTTAATATTACGACTTTCTATGGTGATTGAAAAGTCCATAACTATGTGCATTTGATCTTGGAGGAATTGTAGTTTAATGTGAATTTAATATACTATTGTGAGGGTATTGAGTAAGATGATTATGACTGATATAATTTGATGACTTCTTTATGGTGGTGAGCATCATACAAACAATCCACATGGTGGTGAGCATCATACAAACAATCCACTTTCGGGTTTTTATTGAAGCTTCTGTTGGTTGATGTTTCACTTATATTCTTCTGAGTAAATGATTGTGCTGTCCATTTTTCCTATTTTGATCCAATTATTCAAGCTGTTGTAAATACTATTATTTCAAAAGTCCATTAAAAGATTTCTCTTTTAATAGGTTTGTAAAGTGGTGCAAAGGAAATTGGAACTCATTGAAGTTACAGCAATGAAGGAATCAATTTGAAGATTAGGCTCATGTGGTCAAATAATATTCATAAACATCTAAGACAATCTAACCCAGTTTTGTGAAGGAAAATCAGTATCTCGGCCATATCATTCTATCATGTCAATTCTTTAAATCTTTCTCTTCTCAGGCATTTGACTCATCAAGAGCAGCAAAAAAGGTTCTATAAGAGAAAATGTAAAGTGCATGAGTGTTGTACAAGGAAGAATTTATGTAGGCAGTATAGATTCAAGCATACAGGTAAAAGAGTCTCAACCTAATAGAAAATAGTGCTCTAAAATAAAACATTCGTTGATATATTCACTTCGATTTTCAGGAGCTAGCCATTGCAATTATATTATATCGAACATTGAAGCGGGATGCAGAATAGACACCTGCTATGAGCTAGGTTGAAAGTAAGTTTTCTGTTTGTTATATTTTTTTATTAGTTCTGATGAGTGTTTATGGCTCGGTAGTATCTGTTGATGAGTGTGTGAAGTATCTGTTGATGGACAATCTTGAGATGATGTTTTTTTTTAATTATTTTTTATTTGTTATTATTTGCATTTTTGTTTGTTGAGGAAGCGGAGATAAAATTGTGTTTTTGTTTGGGCATTTGTTAGTAAGGTAGGATTTGTGTTATTTGTTTGTTTAGCTTTGATGATTTTATCTAATGGATCATGGATTAGATAGACTGCATTGAATTTTTGATTGTGTTGTTAGGATTCTGATTTCTGGTTTTAGTATTGCTATATGTAGGAAATAGATTAGTTAGAGACTTCTATAAAATTATTCATTATTAGTCTTGGCTTGAACTATATGATTTTATTTTTCCCCTACTTTGTTTTTCTTGATAACGTCTAAAGTTTGGGTAAAAAGAATCCAAGGGAGTGGAAGGATTTGTCAGGTTAGTTTTAGCAGCATTCTCTAGAAATATGAAATATGATGTTCTAAAAAGTGAACAAAACCTTATCTTCAGCTTGATTGATCTTTAGCTAGGTTGTTACCATATATTGCTAACTTTTTATCTTTCTTTCTTTTTTTTTTCCGAAACATTTATACAGAAACAATATTTGTTAGGGTTTATGAATCAATAATGGATCTATTAAGGGCTGTAATTTCAGGAGTAGCCCTACCATGATGGTCTCTCTCTATTTCTTTGATATATGCTTTCCAAGTGGTTATCTTAATGTATCACCAGTATGCTATTGAAATTAGTTTGTGGTGAAAATATTTTTAATTATTGGAAATTTTGGGTTTGATGAGGATTTTACATTTTAGATGGTCTGCTACCACACTGGTGGCCTGAGAATTAATCCCAAATTGTATGCATGTGAAAAAGTCTATTTTAGTATTCTTAATACGTGGTGTGGTAAAAACAATGCAAAGTGGATTCCTTCATTGCCAACCCTGTTTCAAGTTCTGGTCTCTATTTCAACGTGCCTGGATATGAAAGTTGGAATGGTACAAAAGATTTTGAAAGTAGGTCCGAGGAATACAATGAGAATACCTTTATCTCATCGCTTGGACAATGGTCTGCACTCTCAAGAGATCTCTAAAGGTAGATTGCATTAATTGTTTTCATGACTCCTGAGCATGTATATGCCACAAATTATATTAATATAATAACTGATAAGAAAAAAATTGATAATTCATTGATAGACAAATGATATTTTGCAGCACACAAAACCTGTGTAGAGAAGGGTTAGTACTAATTTTTGGTTAGGCTGAAGAATTATAATCAGACAAATTAAGTTTAGTTAGATTGCTTACATGATCAATATTTGTATTTGTTGTTTGCGTGACAATTAGTCTTCATTCTCAATCAATAATATCTTTATTTTCTTCGTGTTTGAAACCAATATGCTACAGTGATGAAATTAACTATATGTATGAATCACAAAAGTTTATGCAACCAAAACATGTAGAAGATTCACTTAATTATGGTTTGTGGATTTAGTTTATGGGAGTTATCTCTTTGGACAATTGTTTTGCTTAATGTGTTTCCTTACTGTCAAATGAGCTATATGGATTTAGTTTTTGAGAAGCAATTTTAGATAGATGGAATTCATTCTTCGAGTGGTCTAACATAAAAAATGGTTATTGTTAGTTCGTGGATGAACTTCTCTAGAATACCATTTATTCTTACTAACCTTTAAAATCTAAACTTATTCTATTCTGCTTTTAAAGAACTTTTTGTGGGTAACTTCAACAAATGTGTTGATATCGTGACATATAAAAGCATACATGGGAGGAGAGCCTACGTAGGTTGTCTGGTAGAAGGTGGAGTACAGAATGTTGATGAGGGTGAAAAAAGCTAAATTTAAGAATTCTTTTCCTGGTAATAAGAATTTAAAAGAATTTGAGTTAAAAGACTCTGAAAATATCATTTCTTTGGGAGATTCCATTTCTTTGAAATTCAACCAAGAATGAAAAGCACTAGAGTAGTATTGTTGTCTGAGGTTCATAAAATATGACTCATTTGAAGAAATGATAATTTTGGGACTTGATGCAAATCCAATTGCAACTCGAGACATTTATGTTGGGTTTTTGATTTTCAATAAGCAGTTTAGTTTTAAATTATAGAAGAATAAATTGCTAATTTCATATGTTGTATATATACTTTGATTATCAGATCTGATACAGTAATGAAAGCATGGATATTTGGGAGACTTTGAATTGGGAAGTGAAATTTGAGATTGAGAGGTATGAGTGTGTGAGGATGGTCGTGATAAACATGTGAAGTGGGAGTACTCTTAGGACCATGAGGGCTTGGCTACCTTTGCATATAAAGAAGTTGGTGTAAAGAAAATCTATGAAGAAGTTAGGTGTCAGATGACGGAGGAATTGAAGATTAATGATTTTTTTTCATTTTATTATCTTTATGCTCTTTGCATTATCTTTATGCTATTATTTATGTTTTGTGTTGTACTATGTCACATGTTTTAATATAAGGTTATTGGGAGATTTTAACTAAGTGGTGTTTGAGATCATTCAGCATAACATGAATGATATAATTGACGGTACTATGAATGTTTTTTTTTTCTCTTTATATCCGTATAGTTTTTAGATGTGTTTTATTTTTCATCGGAAAGAAAATTTCTAACTTCAAATAACAAACAAAATAAATAATTTTTCTATATTCTTTATACTTATTAGAATGCATTGCGATTTATTAAAATATATTGTAATTATAATTTAATTTTTTATTTTAAATTCAATTTTCATTGCCTAAAATAATTTTTTTATTTTATTTGAAATATATTTTCAAACTTTTTAAAACTTTTATATTTATAGATTTTCAAACCATAGGGAAGTGATGTTATTCTCATCCTTCAAATAAAATACTTTCTAAAAAATAGTAAAATTTATGAATAGCATACATATATTTGAAAATATATGTTTAATTAAAATATGTTAATATTCATTTAAAATAATGTGAAAAATGTATTTATTTGTTTTTATTAGAAAAGAAAAAGGTGTGGATTAATATTAATTAAAAAAAAATTACAGTATTAGTTTTCTTCTAACTTTTTAAAAATGAATAAATATTATTTATTTTTTATTTTTGTAGATTACTTATTAATATAATTTGGTGTTTATATATATAAAAAATATGTCATATAATTTTAAAATCATCAAATAATAATATATAATTTCTTAATAAATATTAAACTAATTATTACTAATAATATATTTAATTATATAAATTTAAATATTATCATCTCGCAACGCGCGAGAATTTACAAAAGTTATAATATGTGAGAGAAAATAAAAGGGTAAATGTGGAAGTGAATATTAATTCACTAGTTTCTGCATATTCTGGATGTATATTTTCTGGACAAGAAACATTTCCCTATTCCAATACACACCACAATTCATATACCAATCATCAACTCAACCACACATAAATCATGTACACATTTATCCATGCATTAAAGTCAAGGTACACATTTAACCAAGCATTTATTCCAAATATTCAATATTAAATTACAATCTCAATTTCATTCAATATGATTATATCTAATTAAGCGATTTAATGCACAATCAATTAACATACAAAATACAATATATAGAGTTTGAAACAAAATTGGTAGCCTGCTTGATTCATTGTAGGAAAAAAAAAGTAGAATTGAATTCGTTATGTAATTGTAGGTTGAGAGGATGTGCTGTTGAATCTTATTTGGAACAAATACTTTCTCATGGCTCCTTCCATGCTGACACTGTGAGTATACTTTTTGCTTCTAATGCAAATACATTTCAATGATCCAAGTTGTTACAAATTTGGAATTTCTAACGCAAAGATGCTAGTAGTGTGTCATTCTTTCATATTTCTATGCAATATTTATTCTCTGTCTTTCTACTATGTAACTCCACATGGTTTTCTCAATATATGTTCTTAACAAACATTTATTGGGAATGCTAATGTTTCATGGTTGGTTATGTATAAATCCACTCTAATTTGATGATTTAACTTGTTTTTATATATATTTTTTATGCCACCAGCATCCTGAAAAATATTGCTGTAGATGATGTAAATGGTGGAAGATTGATCTTTAATGACTTCTGTATGATGGGAAGGTACTATTTATACTTTGACAGATTATCTTTGCAAATTGTCTTAATCCTAAATTGTGTAATGTTGATGTTCCCTTGCAAGTAATATCTTGAATGATATCATCCAATATTAGTCCAAATATTAGAGGATTGCTGGAAACATTCTATGGAGTATACGAGAAGAATGCTGAGAAGGTATTGATTTTATTAATGTTTTTATGACATAAGTAATGCTATTATGGTTTTTTTAGTCATGTCGATATACTTCGCCTGAAAAATTTTACCATAGTGCAGGTCCTTTAGGCTATGGTCCAGATGGGTGTTTTAATGCCAACTGGATATATGTCAGTTGTCAGAAGAACGACACAGTTCTTCTTAACAGGTGAATTGTATAATGAGCATACATTTATGATAAAGTACGACTGTAGTTAATGACAGTCATGTAAATGATTGCCTTTCATCAAATGAAAAATAATTTATTTTGATGAATCATGATATGTTTGATATACTGAACCAATTATGTTTGCCTCTTGTCGTTTTCCTCCTTTATGATACTGTAGGAATATTTGAAAAGAAATTAATTTTAAATAATATTTAAATTTCCTTTTATTAAAAAGTCATGACTGTTAGGATGAAGAGTTACAACTGTCGGTGAAATTGTGTGTTTTCGTGAAAAGACATAACCTTTCAAAACATTGTGACTATTTAGAACAGGTGTCATGTGCTTATAAATAGGTGAAGATTTTCATAATTAAATTACAGAAAACATTATAGAAATCACTTAGTTCTTGAATTAAGTGTGCACAGAGAGATTCACCAAACTTGAGTTCATTGTTTCTGAGGATTTAAAGTGCTACTATTCTCGGAAGGAAGTGGTTGTAACCTGGGAAACATTCTCCAAAAGAGAAGATCAGTTTAGCACTGTAGTGGGGTGAAATGGTCTTAAGGTCAAAGAATCAAATTCTTGCCTCCACTCAAATAACTAGTTTTTCTTTCATTTCTAACTTAATTTTTGAGTTTATGTTTGATTGAATTGTATGATTAGATATGATTGATTTATTGTTTAATTAATCATATGATTATATTTATATAAATTAGAAAATAGACCTTATTATCTATCAATCTTAAGATGGCTATTATGAGTTAAAGTACTTTCCACCCAAATGTGAACCATGGGGAAAAACCGGAAAATTTTGGTGGTACTGAGTTTAAAAGATGGCAACAAAAGATGTTATTTTATCTTACGGTCCTAAATTCAGCAAAATACCTAAATGAAAATGCTCTTGTCTTTAAAGAAGATGAAATGGATACGACAACTGTAGCAGCAGTGGAAGCATGGAAACATGGAGATTTTCTCTGCAAAAATTACATCCTCAATGGCTTGGATGATACATTATATTATGCATATAGTCCAATTAGAACCTCTAAAGAGCTTTGTGAGAGTCTGGATAAAAAAGAGAAAATTGAGGATGCGAGTCTAAAGAAGTTCGTAGTTGGAAGGTTTCTTGATTTTAAGATGGTGGACTCTAAAACTGTTATGAGTCAAGTTCAAGAATTCCAATTGATTCTTCATTAAATACATGCAGAAAAGATGACGCTAAGTGAATCTTTTCAAGTCACTGCTGTAATTGAGAAGCTGCCTCCTTCATGGAAAGATTTTAAAAATTATTTGAAACAGAAATGGAAGGAAATAGTTTGGAAGATTTAATTGTACGTCTCGGAATTGAAGAAGACAATCGACACTCAGAAATGATCACAAAAACTCATGCTATGAAGGTTTAAACAAATGTCGTTGAAAATAGGCAACAATTTGGAAAAAGGAGGAAATATTCTGGACAAAATCAGAATCAAGGGAGTTCAAAGAAATTCAAGGGAAAATGTTATATTTGCAATAATACAGGTCATATTGTAAATGTTTGTAGGAATAAAAAAGCACAGTATGATAACAAAAAGAAGAATCCTCAAGCCCATTTAATAGAGGAAGAAAAGTTATCTATTGAAGTTGATGAACTGAGTCTTACAGCTGTAAATTCCGAAGTAAATTCGGTGAACTGAAATAATAAAGAATGGTGAGTGGACACAGGTGCTACAAGGCACATATGTTCCAATTGGAATATGTTTTGAATATCATGGAGTTAGTATGGGAGAATGTCTCTATATGGAAAATTCTTCGACATCAAAGATTGAAGGTCAAGGAAAAGTGGTACTGAAAATGACATCTGGAAAAGAGCTTACTTTGAATAATGTTCTGCATGTTCTAGATGTAAGGAAGAATCTGATTTCTGGTTCTTTACTTGGCAAATAAGGCTTCAAGCTAGTCTTTGTGGCTGATAAGTTTGTACTAATTAAAAATGGTGTGTATGTGTGAAAGGAGTATCTTACAGAAGGTTTATTCAAAATGAATGTAATGACCATTGTACCTCCTGTTATTAATAATAAAGTTGATGCTTCTACTTATATTATTGAGTCTTTTACTTTATGGCATGAACGGTTAGAACATGTAAATATATGATTCCTTACAGAAATCAGTAAGCATGGACTTATTACCTAATTTTGAGATTGATTCTAATCATAAATGTGAAACATCTGTAGAAGTAAAATTAACTAAAGATTCATTTCAAAATGTACAAAGAAGTACGAAACCTCTAGAATTGATTCATACAGATATTTGTGACTTAAAATACATACAAACTAAAGATGGGAAAAAGTATTTTATTACTTTCATTGATGATAGCACAAGATATTGTTATGTCTATTTATTGCAAAGTAAAGATGACGCTATTGATGTATTTAAGCATTATAAAAGTGAGGTAGAAAATCAACTAAGCAAGAAAATAAAAATCTTGAGGAGTGATAGGGAGGTGAGTATGAATCATCATTTGGTACATTCTGTTCTGAACATGGTATTATTCACCAAACAACTGTTCTTTATTCTTCACAACAAAATAATGTTGCTGAACACAAAATCATACATCGAAGAAATGATGAATTCTTTATTGCTTATGTCTGGTTTACCACAAAATTTGTGGGGAGAAGCTTTACTGACTTCAAATCATATTCTAAATAAGTTACCTCACAAGAAATTGGAAACGACACCGTATGAATTATGGAAAGGTTGCAAACCCATATATAAATACATCAAAATGTGGGGATGTCTAGAAAAGGTTGCAGTTCCTATTCTTAAAAAGTTCAAAATAGGACATAAGAATTTTGATGGTCTTTTTATTTGTTATGCTCAAAATAGTAGTGCATATCGATTTTTTGTGTATAGATCAGAAATTTCAGATATACATGTCAATACAATTATCAAGGTGAGAACGACATATTTCTTTGAAGATACTTTCCCATATAAAGATTAAAAGTTGGATTATTCTTTAAAGAGGACCCATTAGGAAAATTCAAATCAAGAGCTTACACTTAAAGAAACAGAGGATGAACCTAGACATAGTAAGCGAAGCAAAACATCTAAGTCAACCAGAAGGTTTTGTTGTTCTAGGACAAGAAAAGAAAGTGTGCAAATTAGTCAAATCTTTATATGGATTGAAATAAGCTCCAAAACAATGGCATGAAAATTTGATAAAGTAATGATGACAAATGACTTTAAGATTAATGAATGTGATAAATCTGTGTATTAAAAATCCACTCAAAAGGGATATGTAATGATATGTTTATATGTTGATGATATGCTTATAATGGGTAGTAATATAGAAATAATTAATGCTACTAAAAACATACTGATAAGGCAGTTTGATATGAAAGATCTAGGTGAAGCGGATGTGATTTTAGGAATGAAAATTTCTAAAACATCAGATGAGATAGTATTGTTACAATCTCATTACATTAAAAATGTACTTGAGAAATATGATAAGTATGATGGAAGTCCCTCAAAGACTCCAGTTGACATAACTTTATACCTAGTTAAAAATCATGGTCAAAGTGTACATCAACTAAAATACTCTAAAATTATTGGAAGCTTAATGCATATGGAAAATTGCACATGTCTAGATGTTGCATACACTGTTCTTAAGCTAAGCAGATTTACTAGTAACCCTAATCAAGATCATTGGAAATCTTTGATTAGAGTTTTGAAATATCTAAGATATACCATGACATATGGATTGCATTATACAAGACATCCAGCTGTGATAGAGGGATATTGTGATGCTAATTGGATACCAGATACCAAATATTCAAAATCTACAGATGGTTATGTATTCACACTCAGAAGTGTAGCTGTGTCATGGAAGTCTTCAAAGCAAACCTGTATTGCAAGATCAACTATGGATTCACAATTTATTACTTTAGACAAAGCTGGAGAAGAAGCTGAGTGGTTTCGAAACTTTTTAAAAGACATTTAATGTTGGTCAAAGCCTATCCCTTCCATCAGTATCCATTGTGATATCAATCAGCTATTGGAAACGCACAAAATAGCATGTATAATGGTACATCTCAACATATTCGTCGAAGACATAATACCATACGACAACTACTCTCTAATGGTGTTATTGACATCGATTATGTGAAATCCAAAGACAACCTAGCGGATCCATTGACTAAAGATTTGTTTATAGAGAAAGTTTATAAATCATCGAGGGGAATGGGATTAAAGTCTAAATCTAACAAATCATCTTGAACGGAAACCCAATCTAGCCAAATGGAGATCTCAGGGTCTAGATTCAATAGGACAATGCAAGTCTTGTATTATTTGAGAAAATACTTCTTCCAATTTCTCTAATGAACACTATTTACCTACAACGTGTATTAGGATAAGTTAAGCTTTTAATGATTACTATATCTTGAAAAATCAAGTGGAATATGACTGGATATTCTTTAGATAATCACTTATATGAATGAAGAAATGGGGCCGCTTATGTGGGAGTTATTATAAGGCGTAATTTTCTAAAGCACTTATGAAAACTAGGTTGTTCAAGGCCAAAATAAACACAACAATAAGAATTAATTTTGTGTTGAGAATAAGCTATGTGATAGTTATTCTTGCAATTTACATAAATGGTTGACCATTCAAATCGTTACGCACATTGATCATCTAGTAAACTCAATGACTATTCACTAAGGAGGATTCAAGGTCGAAAGTTATCTACCTTAATGCGACTTATTTTCTTTTAACTCTTTCTACAGAGTTCGCATAATTAAGATGCATTAATTTCTATTCATGTGGGGATTGTAGGAATATTTAAATAGAAATTAATTTTAAATAATATTTAAATTTTTTTTTATTGAAAAGTCATGTCTGTTAGAATGAAGAGTTACAATTGTTGGTGAAATTGTGTCTTTTCGTGAAAAGAAATAACCTTCAAAAACATTGTGACTATTCGGAACAGGTGTCATTTGCCTATAAATAGGTGAAGATTTTCATAATTAAATTACAGAAAATATTATAGAAATAACTTAGTTCTTGAATTAAGTGTAAAGAGGGAGGTTCACAAAACTTTAGTTCGTTGTTTCTGAGGATTTGAAGTGCTAGTATTCTCAGAAGGAAGTGGTTGTAACCTGGGAGACATTCGCAAAAAGAGAAGATCTATTTAGCATTGTAATGGGACGAAAATTGTCTTTAGATCAAAGAATCAAATTCTTATCTCCAATCAAATAACTGGTTTTTCTTTCCTCTCCAATCAAATAACTGAACAAGTTGCCTATTTCATCAACTTGTTGCACCAGCAACACAAGCCAACCATTTCCACTTTCTCAAGTTCTCACTTATTCTACAATTTTATTATCAATTCAACCAAAACCAACACTTACTAACCAAGTTAATAACAAGTTGATTATCATACATTCAACATGATTCCAAATCATAATCTATTCAATTAAGCCAACAAAGACCCATATAAACTTGACAAAAACACATTAAGATCACACAACTAGACAAGTGTATTAGACTAAGGGTTGGCTCACTAAACAAACATTCCAAAGCATCAAGATCATACACAAGACATGTCATGATCTCTTAATGAAGTTCATTAGGAAGTTTTTCCTAACACCTAACAAATTTCCTCATCAAATTCAAGTTCAAGTTCAAGAACACTTTCAAGTTCATTATTTAGACAATATCAACTCATCATCAAGATCATTCATCAATAACATTTCAAGTTCAAAACAATGCAAGTGCAAAGTATTCCAAGTTTGCAACACTTCAAGCTCAACGCAATCCGAGTTCCAAATCATTTAATAAGATAAGTTTCCACAATATGTGACTAATAAGATTCAAAATACCCAACAATCAAGTTCAATAGACACATTATTCTATTTTTAAGCAATCGCCCTAACTTCTTGCTTGATAAGTTAAAACGGGACTTTAGGGCCGAAGCCATCATTTTAGAGCCAAGTTTTCGTTAGGGTCCGAAGACCAATAATCCATAGAGCCAATTTAGTCTCCCTTGATTCAGTCATCTACCTTTGGATTCGTCTGTTAGGCCCGAAGGTAGTGGTGTCGTCATACCCGTTAGGAACCATCGCTCAATTTGTTAAGATTGTCCCATGACCAAGTTCACATACATTGCATATGTGGAGATATATCTCGAGTTTCCCTATGGCATGCCACTACATTAGCTAATTAGCTATAATAAGGGCAATTTAATCATTTTAGTGATATAACAACAATCACCCATTTATCCTTTCTTTCATAACTTTCATTTGCAAAATTTGACCTCTTAAAGGTACTAAGACAACATTGTCATTTAAAATCATTTAGCCACAAGGCAACCACATATACATTTTCACATAGTGGTAAATGCAATACATTCATAATCATCAAGTCATGTATTCAACCAACATATATTTACCAAACATATGTCAAAACAAATTCAATGTAATGTAACGATCGAGCATGGAAAGGAATACTTACTTTCCTTATCTCTTTTCTTTCCCTTGTTGGCAATCGATCGAGCATTTGACATTTGGCTCTCATGTAGGCAATGTCAACGACTTTCAAAACTTTCAAATATAAATGCAATGTAACAATTTTCAAAACTTTCAAATATGAATGCAATGTCATAATTTGAAAATCAATGTAAAAAATTCTTAACTTCGATGCAAACAAGTACAAAACAGAAGCATCCGAGAACTGGTGCTCTGATAAAAAACAAATGTAGCGTCGAACCCCCGCCCCGGCCGAGACCGTAGCGGGTGGCCCAGACCGCCACATTAATGATGCGATTGCATTTTTAATTTAGGAACATTTCAAAAGTCAATCAGTTTCTATGATATTTATGTGGAAGATGAATAAAGACGTTACTTTCTTAAAAAGATACTTAGTTTAAATCATATAGAGACAATGTTTAGAAATTCTAAATGAATAAAACAACTTTTAAAATTATAATTCAAATACATTATGGGCTTATTTACAAACATGATAAAATTCTAAAATACATATATGGGTGGTTACAACATAATGGACTTCACATGCCTTGCTCGATCAAACCTGAAAACGCAATTTATGAGGAAAAAGAAAACAAAGAAAGGGTCATGCACACGCCTGGTTCGCATTCCAAGTCCCAAACAAGCACATGCAAATGCTCTTACCTTACTATCAATATGAAATTCCTTAACACACAATGCAATTCTAATGTGAGCATCTCTAAGCTCACCTTAACTCATAAAAGTCAAACACAACCAATTCCTAGCAATCAATAATGCTAGTGTAACAGTCGAGGTATGCTAAGAACACATTCATGTTCATTATATCGTTTACCAATTATTAGGATTAATCTCATTCATCTTATCATTAACCATATGGATCCATCTATCAATAATGCGATCAATAAGACAATGAATACAATCGAGTCAATCAAGAGAATCAATTCAATTAAGTCAATCAAAAACAATCATTTCAATTAAGTTAATCGATGCAATTATCTCATGATGACCAAATCAAGACAATCAATTCATAATGACCTATCACGAAAATCAATTCATGAGCCAAACCTTGCTTAGTCCGAACAACTCGACTCAAAGAGATCACTAATCGATCAAACAATCACGTATTTCAATCTATAATCAAATGGGATTTAATTATGCTACAAATACATTCAATTTTCATGTTTTAAACACATAACCGAATTGTACACCAAATTCCTTACCGAGCTACGGTTTGGAGACTCAAATACATGGCTCAAACTGTCTCCGTCCGAACTCAATACCGAATTATACACCGAATTACAATTCGGTAATATATGAAAAATGAAAGATATAAGGTCATGATAAGTCTAGAATTTACCTACGTTTTAGCATCTTTTAGGAGTATAAATGTAATGAAATTGAAACTAAAAGATGAGATATTGAATGCATTTCCAGTAATTCTAGACTATTATTGCTGAGACAGGGACTTGGATGAAAAGTTGTGAAAAATGAGCTAAAACATGCAAATTCAAAAGAAAGAAGGACCAAATCAGAATTTCATCCAAAGTCAGCAAACTGGCGAAATGATGTTGCTAAGAAAAGAATTCGCCTGAAGACCTCGCCATGACTCAGAGTGAAGGGCGATGCAGCAGGCGACATAAAGACATTTTCGCCTCAAAGAGTAAAGCATGAAAGGCGACTCAGAGATTTCTCGCCTTCGTATATCGCCTTCTTGACAGAATCTTAGGCGATAAAAAATTGAACTTCGCCTATCTTGAGGCGATGGTTGAGGCGATGAAGGAGAAATGTCGCCACATTAAAAGATAACTACAGGCGACATTTGATGAGACATCGCCTAAGAAGATCTTAACTGAAAGGATGTTTTGGCGAAATATGTCAACTCGCCTGAGCATCAGGCGACGTATTATGGCAAACATTGAGAATATTTCGCCTAGAAAGAGTTATAGCTTGGCAATCAAGACAAGCGAGATGTGAAGAAGTCGTTTGGTTCAGGCGAAGCATCAGGCGACGTATTATGGCAAACATTGAGAATATTTTGCCTAGAAAGAGTTATAGCTTGGCGATCAAGACAAGCGAGATGTGAATAAGTTGTTTGGTTCAAGCGAAGGAACAGGCGACATAAATGGAGTAAAAATGTTACTTCGCCAATTTGTGTTTATTTGTTGATTTTATTTCGAAATTTCCACTGAGCCAAACTCTATAAATAGGAGCTCAGATCAAGCAATTGGTGTGAAGTTTTTTAGAGAAAAACAGTTTTACACGTTTGATTTTCACTCTTGATATTCTGTTATACTTTAAGAGAAATTCTAGATTCTTCTATACGCTTTATTCAACATCTTCAGAGAAGTTTCTTGAAGAAGTTTTGTGCTCTGTTTCTGTTGATCATTGAGATTTAGCTTGAAGATTGTGAAGCAACAACGGTGACAGAGTCTAGCTTCAATCTTCCTCGGTAAGATTTAGATCTTGAGCATGTCGATGATGATTTCCTGTACTTGATTGAATATGCTGAAGTAGATGTGCTAACTAAAAGCTCTATTGATTTGTTGAATCTTGATGTTGATTATCATTTCGACTGCAAAGTTTCTTGTTCAATTATAGCCAGATCTACTGGATTTCATGAGCTAATTGAATTACAAGGACAAGAGTTACGTAATATTGTTAATCTGAGAACTGATTTAGACCAGAGATGGCGATTAGGTTTCAGATCTGAGAACAGAGGATCGTAGTACTAGAGATAGACTACAGATCTATTTTTGTACAGATTGTGTTAATCAATTGTATAGGTTGTATTATAGAGATATATGCAACTATATGGTTGAGATCTGTTAAATTGAATCGAGAGATCTTTTAGTAGATCACTGATGATGATCTAGAAGGTAAATCTATGATTTAAGATGAAACTTGCATGATAAGTTAATTGAAATCAAATCTAGCAAATCAGTGTATTCTTTGTTAAGATCAATTGCAGAATAGAGTGCAAACTTGATTTTTCATTGAATGAATGTCATGAGGTACTTTTACTTCACATCAACCCTATGATTCTATGATTTTATGATTCATTTTGTATATAGATTCTTTTAGCAATTCAGTTTAAATATTAGTCTCTATCATGCTTCTTAGCTTACAATCCCTGTGGAGACGATATCTAAAATACTACATTAGACGTTGATAGAAATTTCGATTGAGTACTGTGAACATAAATATCAGTCGAGTTTCGTCCCATCAGGTCATTTCCTGAATAAGAAGCAATCAACAATTCAACCACATTGCAAAGTTCTTATGTTACAAAAACTATAGTATTTTTAAATACCTTTAAAGACACTCGTCGACAAGATATTCGATAACAAAATAACTTTTGGCATGGTCTAAATTAGATGAGTTCACTAGCAATTAAATACACTGTATAAATGAGTTAAAAAGTTTTGGAGACAATTCAATCAAGAGGTTTTCAATAAAAGAATTTCGATTCCTAAAAATAGGATGTTTCGTACAAGCAAAGAAGATTGAAATCCTTGCAATATCATTGATTTATTTTTATAATTTCAAAAAATATTGTATTTAGAGGATATCATCACAAATTCATAGCAATAAACAGGACTCAATTTAGAGTCCGGATGCAAAGTTTATACAAGTTACACGTATTTTCCAAAAGTTGAAATTAACGAACACTTAGAGGAGATTTAAAATCTAGATGTTCAAATGATAATATTTTTGAAATCTGAAAATATTGTTGGGAAGTAGACTCAAAGAAAAATCTGTAGCCATAATTGACACCTAAATCACAGTTCAGATGAGGGAGAACTAAGACCGACAAATTGGAAAAAATAATGATGTGGCGCTCGAGGAGTCCATCCGCCAGCAGCGTCAGCTGGGAGAGAACGAAGAAAAATTGGCACCGAATGATGCGGCGCTCACCGTCCTCGTTGGCTGCCATTATTCGCTGGCAGCAGACAACGAAAAATTTACGGCGAATGTGCCATGTCTTGGGCAGAATAATGACACCTTTCAGGTCACCATCTGAGTGATTTGCTCAATTTCAAAACCCAACGAAACGACATCGGAATGCAACTAAATTTTAAACACATCATCTATGTCTATCAAACAACACATACAAACCATTCGTTTATCAAGAAACCCAACCGTTTGGATGAATAAAACTGAACAAGTTGCCTATTTGATCAACTTGTTGCAGTAGCAACACAAGCCAACCATTTCCACTTTCTCAAGTTCTTATTCTATAATTTCAATATCAATTCAAGCAAAACAAACACTTACTAACCAAGTTAACAACAAGTTAATTATCATACATTCAATATGATTCCCAAATCATAATTTATTCAATTAAGCCAACAAAGACCCATATTAACTTGACAAAAACACATTAAGATCGCACCACTAGTCAAGTGTATTGGATTAAGGGTCGGCTCACTAAACAAACATTCCAAAGCATCAAGATCATGCACAAGACATGTCATGATGTCTTATTAAGTCAAGTTTGTTAATCATCTTGATTATCAATCATGCTCATATCAATTTCAAATTTTCAATAACCATAACAATGTCATTTTGTTATAAAGTTCATTAGGAAGTTTTTCTTAACACCTAACAAATTTCCTCATCAAATTCAAGTTCAAGTTCAAGAACACTTTCAAGTTCATTATTTAGACAATATCAACTTATCATTAGGATCATTCATCAATAACATTTCAAGTTCAAAATGATGCGAGTGCAAAGTATTCCAAGTTTGCAACATTTCAAGCTCAACGAAATTCGAGTTCCAAATCATTTAATAAGATAAGTTTCCACAATATGTGACCGATAAGATTCAAAATACCCAACAATCAAGTTCAATAGACACATTATACCATTTTTAAGCAATCACCCTAACTTCTAGCTTGATTAGTTAAAACAGAACTTTATGGCGAAGCCATCGTTTTAGAGCCAAGTTCTCGTTAGGGTCCGAAGACCAATAATCTGTAGAGCCAATTTAGTCTCCCTCGAGTCAGTCATCTACCTTTGGATTCGTTTGTTAGACCCGAAGGCAGTGGTGTTGTCATACCCGTTAGGAGCCATCACTCAATTTGTTAAGGTCGTTCCATGACCAAGTTCACATACATTGCATATGTGGAGATATATCTCGAGTTTCCCTATGGCATGCCACTACATTCGCTAATTAGCTATAATAAAGGCAATTTAATCATTTTAGTGATATAACCACAATCACCCATTTATCCTTTCTTTCACAACTTTCATTTGCACATTTGACCTCTTAAAGGTACTAAGACAACATTGTCATTTAAAATCATTTAGCCACAAGGCAACCACATATACATTTTCACATTGTCATAAATGCAATACATTCATAATCATCATGTCATGTATTCAACCAACATATATTTACCAAACATATGTCAACACAAATTCAAATAACCACAATTATGAGCGGAATTATGAGTCTCTAGCCTATGCCGTTGAATATCCATAAACAATGTGGACTTAGTCCACCCGAAACTTCAATTCCCAAAGGCAGCGCTTAGCATGATTCTACATGCATTACATATATGCTCTAGCGCCCTAACAGGCAAGTATGCTCATCACATCAACTTTTGGATGGTTATCTTATTTAACCAATTTCATGGCATAATTACAAGTAAACATATATTAGATGCATTAATCAATAACAAACAAGTGTGTAGGGCTAAAAACGGAAATACAAACCTCACATTCGTCGATCCACAAGTTAGAATGCCGCTCCCTTGAGGGTTTCCACTTGTTCTAAGCCATCACCAATATACAACTATCACACTACAACCAACTATGCTCACCACACATCATTACATGGTTCCAGCATATTTAAATTACCACACAACATTCTATTAAGGGCATTAGCATAATGATGAGATTAGAGATATTCAAAATAAGTTAAAATTAACCTAACATTATTTAGTCACCACCTAGGATCATCAATTAACCATTTTCAAGATTTAAGAACACAAAACTCAATATTCAAGTAAGGGATTTTGACAAAATAGGCATTAGAGACACAATTAATTAAATGTGTCAATTTAGAAACAATAATGGAGATTATTGGAATGTAAAACTAATTTTCATTAGAACCAACTATATCAAAACCAAAATCACCAATACATAGACATTAGGGCTAAAACCATTTTATTTCAATTGGAAACTAATAGTACTCTATTTAATCTCAAAACCACTCTAGAAACTAGTTATAAGCATTAAGAAACAACACCCATGAACCATTTCCGAAATTAAGAGAAAGTAGAGAGAGAATGGATTTTACCTTTATTCTAAGACACCTTAGAGTAGTGAAACAATCCCTTAGAAGTGTATTGGAAGTAATAATGGAGTTGTGTTGATGCTTTATAGTGGTGAAATGTGAAGGAGGTGGCTAAGGTTTGGGATGGTTTAAAAATACGTGAAAGAGTGTAGTAAAAATAAATGGGGTGTGTTTGGTGGGCTTAAGTGTTTCATGATACACATTTGAACTTAAAAGTGGATTGGGCCAATTTGGCCCCAATCCAATTTCGAGCTCGTTATTCCACCGTAACGCTTTTCCGACATTTTCGTTCACTTCTCAAAATTATTTTAGCATTTCTCAATGAAAATAGCCACCGATTTTAAAATTTAGATTTTTCCTCTCAATAGAGGTAAAATGGTTATTTTACCAAAAATTTTCTTTTTGACCCAAAATCAACAGTTTTCTCAATTTTCATTTTAAATACGCTCTAAGCCTCCAATGGAATCATGCTTTGCCCTTAAAGATCAATTTTTTATTTTAAAGTCAAAATATTAATATTTAATTTTTGAATTAAATAAGATGTTTGATCCTAGCCTTTTTGGTCTCAAAACAATTTTTACTAATCTCATCATTGCCCTTAATATTTATTTTCAATTTATTCCGTCATGGATTTTTCGAAAATAAGACATGCAAAAATTTCAAATTGACCCTAACTTCTAGACCCAATTTGCGGACGTTACATATGTCTTTTTTTAATGAAATTCTAGCTGACCATCTCTATGATGGTGATGAAGTCCATTATAATGGAGTTGAAGATATTGCTGACCATGGAGACATTTGGAGATGATCATGTTGGAGGAGGAGCTGGATTTTGTACAAAAGGGAATGTGCAGGGCAAGGTATGAATAATAATAATATTTAAGATTAGAATAATAATTGTGAAGTTGTGAATTATGATTGTGAATTGTGTTGAGAGACTCTGAACTATATTAATAGAACATACTGTGAACTTTATTCACCCTATGGGAATATTGTTCACATATTTCTATTTATGAAATATTTTATGGATGTTTCAACTCTTTTTTTTAGAAAGTTATAAGTTGATGCTATCCATCGTGGTGAAGGAATTGGAGTCAGTACATAATCAAATACACACCAAACAGGCAAGGTATGCTCATTCTAATTTTTAAGATTTAGAATAATAATTATGAAGCTATGAATTAATATTGTGAATTTTGTTGAGAGATTCTGAACTATATTATCAGACCGTGACCAGTATTCAGAGACTGTGAACTTTATTCACCCTAAATGAATATTGTTCAAAAATTTGTATTTGTGAAATATTTTACAGATGTGATATTTATTCTTTTACAGGAAGTTGGAACTGATGCTCTCCATGATGGTGAGATCTCCATCATGATAATGTTGCTAGTGACAAGTAGGAACCTGAAGTTGAAGATGAACGTCTTGCTGATGTGATAATGGATGTTAACCAAAGTGAAATTCATGCAAACAAAGAGATAAAGATTGACTCGGTTTCAACACCTTTTGTAACCAAGAAAAAGAAGGTTAAAAAAAGAAGTTAACGAAGTCAGCTGAAGAGAAAAAGAAGATTCTGAATGAGACCGCAGAATCTTTAAGGAAGAGGAAAAAAATCAAAAGAAGAAGACAACATCAGCAAGTAAGAAGCAGAAAAGTGGGTATGTTATGACTTGCCGACAAAAAAAGATTGAAGAAGAAAAAGAGCAAGAGGAAGATAAAAAGAAAATGATGGCAGAGATGAAAGCGATAAGGTAGAGAAATAAGAGATTAAGAAAAGAGAAGGTGGAGGAGATGAAGGGTGATTATATAAGAAACGAAAAAGGTAAGGGAGATGAGAGTGGGGGAGATAAAGGAGGTCAGAGTGGGGAAAATAAAGGATGTGAAAAGGGAAAATAGATTGAGCAAGGTCCATCAGATGAAGAAAAAGTGGAAGAAGGTGAGATAGCTGATGAAATTGGGATTAAAGATTACATGGAAGAAGATCTGACCAATGAGGAACTTATTTTGTTGAGTTCTAGTGTTGCTCACGTTGTGCGCCATATGAATGAACTAGAACAGCTACTGGGGGTAGAGCCTTGCCAATTGGATGATTGTTTGGGGTTCCCCCAAAATTTTAAGAGAAAATTTCCAAAGAGAATAATGAATCAAGTATAAGGGTTTACAGATTTTGTGAAACAACAGAAGAATATAGTGTGAGTAGTTCCTAGTTTTTTATTAATATTCACATGATGTGAATGTAATTCACAATCTGTGAACTACTATTCATAAAATGTGAAGTATAATCATAGTTATGTGTTTGATAACCAATTTTGCTTACATGTGTTCATTTTCAGACGGCATGTGGACCACCATTTTATAAATAGCAGCATTTTGTTTGAGAGATTGCAACCAAACTATTTGTACGTTGGAACCGACATTGATGTTTTTTCGTATTCATTGAAGAAGGTGTATGGAAAAGTGAAGAAGAGGAATTATGTTATCTTAAGTACCATGTTCTTTTTTTAGTTGGCCTACAAATGGAAGCAAGCATTAAATTTAGCTGGAGGAATCGCGAATATACAAGTACAAACTAATTGGATAAAGATTGTCAATGGCAGGCACCATGGAGATTTTAAATGCCCACCATGGTGGGAACTTGATTCTTTAAGTACGGTGTTAAGTCTGAAATTTCATTTAATTACATTTTCTATCATTTAAATACTAAATGTAGCTGTCATCATTTCATGTAGGTATATTTCCTATGTAGTGTCTACAACATACACTAGGTCCTATGTGCCATCTATCTCAAATATTAAAGGGTTATATTGGTGGATCCTCTTGTTGACAGTCAGCATACCATAAACAATGGTTTTATGTTAGCTAAATAGTTCAAGTGTTTGTCATAAATGCTCCCTTCTATTTTATCATTTGCAAAGTATTATTACCATGTATAGGACCGACTGACGAAGCCATAGAGAGTTCATGTTGCCGCTAAGAAGTCCATTCCTATGCAGAGTGAAGTTCTTATTTACAATGTAACATAGTTTTTCTAGATAAATTAATTTCAATCTAATATGCTTAAGTTTCGTCTTCTACAACCATTCTTGTGGTCCTTATGTGTGTAAAATGATAAAAGACATTTATCTTGGATGCATTGCATGGTAGCAAAGCCAAGAGGTAGTCAAAGATCATACGAGAGTATATTGTAAGTTTTATGTTCAAAACTTCTACAGTCGAACCTCCAAGATTTCAAGTGTGGCAATTCTCTTTAGACTTTATGCATGGTTTTACTTTAGGAAAAATTATGGATATTTTTAAGTGTTACTTTTGGATATGTGCAGATGATGTTGATGATTATGTTTTGTACACTCTAAGGATGCTTTTGGATTGGTTGTCCAACAAAATTAATTAGTATAAAGAAATTGTGATCTACATTTATAGTTAGTTGATAGAATGTGATCCTTATTCACAGTCTGTGATCAAACATTATAGTTGCACAAACCAGGTAGCTTGAAGCTGATTGAGGTCCTTGATCGCCTTTAGTAAGGTTGTATAAGGCCTGTGGGCTTAATGTGATTAGTGCTTACAGACTGTGACCGTCGCTCATAGGCTGTGATCAACGATCACAATTGCTCTAGCGAGATGGGGTGTGAACCTAGGCACGATTAAGTGGTTTGCGCCCCACTCCAATAGTGACCAAAATATAATGAGACGATATGATGACCCATATTTTTCCATGTTTAGTCATATGAGGCCCCTCTTTTCTTATAGTGATATCATATGAGCCACATGAGTTCACTATGATTGGCATACTTACCTATGGGGAGTCAGGCTAGGCATACTTACCTATCAGCCTTTCTATAACAAAAAAAAAAATCCACTTGGATTAAAGTCGAAAAAGTGACCTCATGCCTTCGTTGCTCAAAGTATGAGTAACTAGACAACTAGGAGGATGAAGTGGTTTGCGCTCAAATCTAATAATTGCCAAAATATTATGAGATGATATGACGACCCATATTTTCCCATATTTAGTCATATGAGGCCTTTCTTTGCCTTTAGTGACATCATATGAGTCACATGAGTGCACTGTGATCGGCGCTCACAGACTATAACCATGTGATCAACAATCACAGTGTCTCATCAAGGTGGGGATTCAAGCTAGGCATAACTACTCATCCCCATCATCCTTTATGTGACAAAAAATTCCACTTCGGTTGGACTCGAAAAGTGAACTCATGCCTTGGTTGATAAAAACATGAGTAATTAGACAAGTAGGAGAATGAAGTGGTTTGCACTCAAATCCAATAGTTTTCAAAATATTATGAGACGATATGACGATCAATATTTTCCCATATTTAGTCATATGAGGCCCTTTTTGACTTTAGTGATATCATATTAACCACATGAGTGCACTTGATCGGTGCTCACACACTGTGACAGTAAATCATGAAGATGTGATTATAATTCATAGATACCCTATGTGCCTTGAATTCATGAAGTTGTTTCTGTAAAACGTAGTTTATAGTCTGTGATTACAATTCACATATACTGTAATACATAACTATACACAGTTTGCATTTTGTGATTACAGTTCAAAGATATTATAATACATAATTAAACACAATTTGCATTCTATGATTACAATTCAAAGATAATATAATACATAATTATAGTTTGAATTCTGTCATTACAATTCACAGATAATATAATACATAATTAAACACAGTTCGCAATCTATGATTATATTTTATAGATATTGTACTACATAATTAAACATTGCTTGCATCTTGTGATTACAGTTCAAAAATAATATAATACATGATTAAACACAAATTGTATTCTGTGATTACAGTTCATAAATTATATAATTCCTAATTAATTACATAATATTACATTAAGTAACTGATGGTACATCCAGCTCTGGGCTATCCAATGTCTCATTTTCGGTAGGATCAATGTGAGATGACATGACTGCATTTGTTTACTCGACATTGACAGGTAAGGAAAAAAATATGTTTTCCTTGTATGACTTGCACTACCAAAACGCTTGCAGTGCATTACTCTATGGCTCTTTCCTTCTGATTGATCAACATTGCCCGCCCTACTAGTACTTCCAATAAACGACGAAATAGGATTAGTACAGGTTCTCTTAGTATGACACAATATTTGATACCTACCACAGCTCTTCTTTTTTGTACCTTTAGCAGGAGAACAAAATCTCTTCTCTTTAGGTCGACCAGTTTGAGACTTTTCTATCATGGGTACGACTGTCATGTCTGATGGCCTCCATGCTTCTGGACCTAGTGTAGGGTTGATTAGTTACCCCTATACTCTTTGCAAGAATTCTTTATTGTAATACTAATGGCATAATTCATTGACTCTTACTCAAGTAAATCTATATCATTTAACAATTAAAATGTATAGCAGCAACTAAAAGCAATAATAGTACACAATTCATCAAAAAGAATAGCACACTATGATATGTATTCACAAACTATGAACACCATTCACAAACTGTGAACACATATCACATACTTAGGCAGATATTGCTCACTTATGTATCAACATGACACTATTAAAGCAAACTTGTAATTTTACCTCGAATACGTGACAGTGTGAAAGTAAGGAAATTGATCCGAATTCCAATGACTACATGTGCATGATCTTTCTTGTACATTTATTATGCCCTCTCCCAATTCCGCATGCTTGACCTGGTACTTGGATGATTCATGAATGGGGAAACATTGCATTTATCTGTTATTTCATTAATGTCGTTGATTTTGGGAGAGTCTGCTGTTGTGATGGAAGTCTTTAACTTGTTCGCTGCTTCATGTCGTGAAGAAAATCAATTTTGGCATACAGCCTTATGTAATCATGAGCTACAATTACGGGAAGAAAATGGGTTGGTAGAAGTACTTTTTTTAAGGACTCCGTAGTGTTTTTTGTCATGACATTGTATATTCTCTTTGGGCAGTATGATTTTGCCCACTTCTTCACACCTAACTTCATGAGTCCTTGATGCATATTAGGGCATGCAGTTACTATATCTTGCAATAACTGATCACACTTCTTCCTAGAGTGGGTGTAGGCAGCTTCATTGAAGGCTTCTAGAACATCCTTCTTTTTCACAAAGTGTTTTTAGCAAATTCCGCTTTAAATGATAATAATAGGATATGCGAGGCACATTTGGATACACCTCAAAAACAGCCTTTGATATGCTCGTACCACGATTTGTAATAAGAACAAGATCATATCTGTTTCCAATAGCTACCCGAAGCTTACTCACAAACCAAAACCAAGTGTTCTCATCCTCACAAGGAGAAAAACCAAAAGCTATTGGATATATCTAGTTAGACCCGTCCAAACATGTTGCAACAAATATCACCCATCTAAGTTGTTCCTTTAAATGTGTTGCATCCATCGCAACTACAAGACAAATGAAATTTAAATCTTCAATGTATGGTCCTAATGCCATAAATAAGTACATAAAGTGTCTACTCAAAGATGTCTTTATGGCAATAATAGTACCAGAATTAGTCTCCCGTAGCCCATTAAGCCATGAAAGGAGAAAATTCCAAAATTGTTCATGAGTCCAGTACACAATGTCCCTCGCGATTTGTAATACCCGCCAAGCTTTGCTACACCACAATTGTCACGTCCGTAATCTGGGGCTATTTGTCTGCTTATTTTGAAATTTTTAATAATTTTTATTTATTTTCGTTATAAGGGTAAAATGGGCATTTTTGAAAAATGTTGACTTTTCCGGTTTGACCAAATTATTTGACTAAGTTGACTTTTGGGATGGTTTTGAGAACAATTTGATATTTGAGTTTATTTTGTAATTATTTCTAAAATGGGGTTGTTTTAAAAACCACATGAGACATTTGGGTTGGTGGTGACATTTCCCACCCATATAAATTGATAAGTTAGGTTTCTAATTCATTTGTTGCAAAAAGCCTAGAAAACTATTTTTACGCATTCCACAAATTCTCTCAAAACAAGAACACACCATTACGTATTTCTAAGTTCATTATTGTGGATTTCACTTGGTTTTATGCTCACCTTGATTTCTTCACCATCTAGGTAATGATTTCTCCACTCTTTGGTTTTAATTACTTTTAATCGATTTTATTTCATTTGAGGGTTTTGACATGAACTAGGTTTTAATGATTTGGAATTGATTTCCACGAATTGATTTGGGGGTTTTGCTTTATATGGTTTGGGTTTTGGAACCCTTGGTTTAATTTCACTATTTGGGTTTTAATTGAATCTCAATTGATTTTTAATTGTTTTTTTAAGATATAAACCCTAATTTGTTCAATTTGGGAATTTATAATTTATTCTTGATTTGGTGTAGACCAAGTTGAGGATTGTCGACCGGAGTAGACTCGGTTGATTTGGATTAGCGAATAAGGTTAGTAGTCGTGTTTACGCCCTCACTATTGATTGTCATTATCTGTTTGATTGTTTGCCAATTGGTTAAATTAATATAAGCTTAAATCTATGATTGATTAGCTTAATCTGTTGCATTTGATATAAATTGCTTGGGTATATTACTGCCATTTTTTATGTACATATTGGACATGTGAATTGGTGTCCTTATCTGTCTGATATCTGTCTATAATCTGAATTCTGTAATCTGCTAAAGTCCTGTCCTAAGGTTAATACGATAAGACCAGCATGCTGTTAGGGAAAACAAGATGTATACATCGATGCGCGAAAGCGTATATGGTCTTGATTGCCAACCACTTTCTGGATGTGACGGCATCATTCTGGAGCTTGGCTTAATCTGGATGTGACGGCATCGTTCTGGGATCTTTGATCCACTCTGAGGGTTTAACCCTATCTGTCTGTTTCTGTTCCCGATTTTGTTATTAGACTAAGGACGGGCCTGGTAAGTTAAACACCTAAATATTTGGGTAATCAAAAACTATGTGATAATGATATGCTTCTGCTTCTAGTTATGTGTTGGATATGTTTCGGGTTGATTTTTTTTTTTTTCGTTGATGCTAGTTGTTTTCTTTTGGGTTCTAACCTTGGGTAGTGTATATCGTGACTCCTAACAGGCTTTAAGTGTTAGGATTAGACCCATTTAGATAGCTAGACTTTGATTGGCGAACGACATAATTTGATTTAGGCTAAAATGGTGCCCAGGGTTCGTAACCGGACTGTATACCGAACTAGGTACTGGATTGTCACTTAAAATTGGAAAACTAGACGTAGGATGGTCTCTGGCCGAGCTCCTTACCGAGTTGGTTATCGAAATACAATTCGGTCAGCCTTGAGATCATTAGATTCACTCTCTGGACGAACTTCGTACCGAACTAGCTACCGAACTGTAGTTCGGTATGAGTCTCTGAAGATTGTTCAACCTCTTTGACCGAGCTCTTCACCGAACTAGGTACCGAATTACAATTCGGTATGTCTGGGAGACTTGAAACTCTCTGACCGAGCTTCATACCGGATTAGGAACCGAACTGTCACTTAAACTTTCATTGGATTCATATGATTGCTCTCTGACCGAGCTATCTACCAGATTGCTTACCGAAATATTATTCGGTAACTCTGGAGATGCTCTCTCACCGAGCTACCTACCGGACTGTCTACCGAATTATAATTCGGTAAGTCTAGTAGTGCTCTCTGACCGAGTTACGTGCCAGACTGCTTACCAAACTGCTATTCGGTTTCGGTCTCTCTTCTGAAAATAATTTGACAACTGTAAAGCCTTTCTCAGACGGTAAATGCAATAACCTGTAATCACTTATCCTAGATCACTTAAAGGGGATTATTATGGGGATAACTTTATTGATAATCAACGTGTTTGCTTATGTTTGTACCCTTTGGTTGTTAAATAACTTGCATATGTGTGTGACATGTTATCTGTTTAACAAGACGCATCTGTGCGTGTTTGTTGGGCATTGGCTTACTAACCAGACATCGATAGTGTGACCCTTCGTTGTTTTCATTCTTGTTTTGTATATTTTGATCCCTTTTGGGAATGGAAATTGATGTGTTCAGACAGCCAGGTGGGATAGCAGGATATCACTAGCATCGAGCATCTCATGGCATCCTCTTCGGACTTGGATTGCATTTCTGTTTCATTGTTGCTAGACTTATTTTTTTTGTATTTGAACCCACTACACTATGGTTTGGATTGATTTTCAAATTAAGTACTTTTGAGATATTTATTTTTATGTAATTTTCTTTTATTTGGAACTTGTAGCTTGACTACTTCTTTTGGATTACTTTTGATAATAAGTATTGTCTTCCAGTTTTGGGTTCCGATTTTTATATCTATTTTCTGTATCTGCTTATCTATTGGTTTGTTATCTGTTATCTGTCTTCCGCACTGGTAGCATCCGGATTCCGCGTTCCCTTTCCGTCGGGACAGGGGTTCGGGTGTTACAACAACACCACTGCCTATCCATCTCTAATCTCACTTTTAATATAACTTGATGTAAATAAACACTTACCAAGACGACTGGCAAACATATTCCCTATCACTTTGACACTAGCCTGCCGATGCTCTGCTCTATCCAAGTCATGTAGGCAATTACATTTCATATTAAACTCTGTCAAGTTCCATATTGAAAATCTCTTTACCAATCTTCTTGCCCTGAAAGCAAACATGCATCCCTTGGTCGTGCATGCAACCTCGAAGCGAGCATTGTTGGATTTTAGGATGCAAATAAAAAGCTTTTTTTCTAGAGTATACTTGCAATTGAAAGTTTCATGCCATCCTTACTATTGAATATGGCGCCTACATAAAGAGAATTACAGTTCTGAAAATCTGAAAGACAATAGACTTAGACTTCAAGCCACTTGTGTTTAGGCAACCCAGGCAAGTGGTACACGCTTGAAGCCTCAATTTTCTTACCTTATTGCATTAGTTCCTATGTGGTCTTATTTTTCCCAATCACTCAAGTAATCATTATTGCACTCTTCATTCATCCTAGCGCCTCCTTCGTTCATATCATCAACACTATCATCCAACATATGCCTATCTTCGCTAATCCCATCTAATTCATCAATTATGATGAAGTCATTAAATGGATCAAGATCACCACGAAGATTGCCATTAAGTAGGTCATGGAAATTGGTTGACAAATCTCAGAGAGAAGGATATGGTTCTAACTATAGAAGGAAAGACATGAAGAAAGCAGATAAAAAATGTGATCATTGTGGAGGAATAGGTCATTTAAAGGAGGGCTGTTTTAAGCTTATTGGCTACCCAGACTGGTTCAAAATGCCAAAGCAACAGATACCAACAAGTCATTTGAACAAGTCATATGCTAATATGGCAAATGCAGGTGTTGGAGAAAAAATAAAGAGGAGAAAATCAATACTGCCGGCTCTAGAAGGACCAATTCTGCAGGAGCAAAAAAATCTCAGATGTCTAACCTAATTCAATAAGAGATCACCAAATTCATTAATAACATCAATCCAAATTTCATCAATTTGGTAAACATGCTGGACACAAAAGGTATTGGATACTGGTATGCTTTAAATGCTTTCAATTCATCATTAAATGAATCTTAGATCATTGATACAGGTGCCTCTACTCACATGTCTAGCAGTCTAGAGTTATTTGATTCACTTTATGATCTTAAGAAACCTTTTGTTGTCATATTACCAAATGGTTCAACTCTGAGTGCTGAAAAGGCTGGAAAAGTGACTTTAGGATCACATTTTATTCTCAGTGACACCCTTTTTATACCTGATATTAAGTTCAACTTAATATCTGTTCACAAACTCACTAAAACAAATAACCTCAAATGCATTTTTCACTCAGAGTATTGTTTGTTGCAGGAATAGATATCTTATGCAGTGGTTGCTACAGGAATGTTAGATGGTAGTCTTTATGTTTTAAACACAAATAAGAAGTCTGCTGGTACTAGATCTTTTCCTAAGGTGTCATCTATAACCTTAGATTTCACTCCAAACACTCACCATGACTCGACCTTTACTGAAAAATCTTTGACAAACAATCTGAAGCTTTAGCACTTGAGGTTAGGACATACATCTGTTAGAACATTACAAAAAATTTCATGTATTCCAATGGACTTCAAATCTTCAAACATAGATCCATATACTGTTTGTCATTTATCAAAACAGCAGAGGATTCCTTTTCCTAGAAATCTTGTTTCAACTTTCACATATTTTTGACATTATGCATGTTGATATTTGGGGACCATATTCTTACCATTCAGTTTCTGGATCTCCATACTTTATCTCCCTAGTTGATAATGCCAGTAGGGCAACCTAGTTGTTTTTTTATCAAACACAAATCACAGACTACTAAAGTAGTCTAAAACTTCATCAAATCTATTCAAATCCAATACAACTTAACCATTAAAACCTTTAGATTAGACAATGGATCCGAGTTCACCTCACACTCTTGTCAACAGCTTTTCAGTGACTTTGGCATAGCTCACCAAAAAACAACACCATACACCCCACAACAAAATGGAAGGGTTGAGAGAAAACATAAGGAATTTCTAAACCTAGCTATAAGCTTATTGTTTCAAGCAAATCTGCCACTCAAATTCTGGCTGATGTTGTGAGCATAGCTTGTTACATTTTAAATAGGTTACTATCATCTGTGATCAAATTGAAAACCCCTATGGAAATACTTCAGAACCAGCTCCCAGACTATAACTTTCTAAGATCTTTTGGATGCCTTTATTTTATTACAAACACTCACCCACATAAGTCTAAATTTGAAACTAGAAGCTTTAAATGTATTTTCTTGGGATACTTACCTAGTCAAAAGGCTTATAAAGCTTGTGATCTCAAAACTCATAAGATATACATATCTAGAGATGTGAATTTTTATGAAGGTGTCTTTCCTTTTCATAAAAGCACAAATACTATAACCTTGCTTCAAAACTTTGATAGTGACCCTTCATCAGAAAGAGTAAACAACATAGGTTCTCACTCAAGCTGCTCCAGAATCATCAAACCAGACACAAATCATTAACCTTGAGACATCACATAATCCAAAAAACATCCCAGTTGTCAATCCCTTGATACGCATAGAATAGTAGAATCACTAATACCTAATCCACAAATTAGATCCAATACCAGAATTAGGAAACCACCTTCATGGCTTTCTGACTTTGTGTTAAAAGTAAATACAACATCTAATATTTTTTAAGCAGATGCAGAATCAGATATAAAGCTCCACCAACAACCAACCTTTTTTTAAGCACACAAATACTTCCTTGCCAACATTCAACTTGTTCATCAACTCTTAACATATCAACAAGTTGTTAAACATGTTGAAAGTCAAGCTGCCATGAAAGAAGAACAGAAAGCTCTAGATATGAACAATACTTGGGATATAATAGAACTTCCAATTGGTAAGAAATCAGTGGGCTGCAAATGGATATACAATGTGAAATTGAACCCTGATGGTTCCATAGAAAGGTTCAAGGCAAGAGTTATGGCAAAGGGTTACACTCAAGTTGCAGCTGTTGGTTATTATGATTCGTTTTCACCAATATTTAAGGTTGTTACAGTGTGTCTATTTCTTGCCATAGCCGCATCAAAAGGATAGTTTGTTGAGCAAATGGATATCAACAATATTTTTCTACATGGACATTTGAAAGAAGAAATGTACATGTATCTATATGAAGGTTATGATTTACCAAAGGACAAAGTATGCAAACTGAAGAAATCTCTAACATCTGAAGGTTAAAATAAGCCAACAGGGAATGGAATTGGGAATTAACAAATCATCTAACATCTTTTGGATTCACACAATCAGCTCATGATTATTGCCTATTTGTCAAACAATCCATGCACTCCTTTTTGGCCCTGTTAGTCTATGTAGACGATTTACTGATCATGGGATCATGTACAAGTGATATTGAAGAAGTAAAAGCTTCACTCCACAGAGCGTTCACAATTTAGAACTTAGGACCTGTCAAATACTTCTTAGGATTAGAGATTGCAAGATCTACTAAAGGTATGCTCATATCCCAAAAAAAAAAATATTAGTGACATGCTATCTGATGCAAGAATGACAGAATGTAAACCTACAAAGACTCCATTGCCTTATGGATGCAAACTGAGCATCAACACAGGAAGAAAACTGGATGAACCTTAAATGTATAGGAGAATCATTGGGAGACTTTTATATTTGGGATTCACAAAATCAGATATCACACATGATACACAAACTCTTAGTCAATTCATGAATAACCCTTCAACATTGCATTGGGATACAGCCCTACACATTCTCAAATATCTGCAAGGAACTTCTACTCTTGGTTTGTTTTATAGATACAATCAAGATTTTTTAATTAATGTGTATTGTAATGCAGATTGGGCAAGCTGCATTATTAGTAGAAGATCTTAACTGGATTTTTCATATTCATTGGAATCTCCTTGATATCTTGGAGAAAAAAAACCCACAGTATCTAGAAGCTCTACAGAGGCTGAATATAGAGCATTGGCTACCACAACTTGTGAATTGAAATGGATTTACTACATGCTTCAGGATTTACAGGTTAAAATTCCTCTCCCGATTAATCTACAATGTGACTCAAAAGCAACCATTCACATCACCGTCAATCCGGTATTCCATGAAAGAATAAAGCATCTCGACATTGATTGCCACGTGGTCAGAGATGAATACAAAGTTGGTTTTGTAAATCCTATCTATATTAAAAGTGACCAACAGCTTGATGACTTCTTCACTAAGCCACTTTCTCCTTCTACATATCATTACTTACTCTGCAAGTTAGGCATCTTATCAGTGGCTCTAACTTGAAGGTAGGGTGTGAAATGTTTCTGCATATATATATTTCATACATCTCCAGCTTATCATATGAAGAAGATTGGTTTTGTTTGTGTCCCTCATTCAACTGGGCCGACTTATTTGCTTTGGGCCAACTCTTCCACTTACAAACACCAAACATCCCATGGTCTTCATGTCAACTTATTATCTTTAATAGAGCGTTGATAGTTATGTTAATAATCCAGAATTCGCTATAATGCTGTAATTAAATATTAGGTAATATATGAGCACAGATATAATTATGTATGTTATTCTTTTCTCAAAATCAACAGAGAGCATTCTATTTTCACATCAAATGACTCTTACTCCAAGAAATCCTTAAAGTTTCACAAACAATCTTGTGGAGAAATTGGAAACGAAGTAGCTGCTTCTTCTCTTTTTTGTATATGTATAGGAAATGGCTGAAAAAAATAATTTTAATATTGATAGGTAGAATATTTATTTAATATTTATTTTGTTTTATCAAAATAAATTTATAAAAAAATGTTAAATAATAATATTATTCATTCGAATTTTATAATTTTTATTTAAAATTTAAAAATTATTAATTATTAATTTTTTAACATAAATAATTACGTCAAACTTAACATATTGTCGGCGTATATTTTTAAAATTGAGAATTTTAAAATAAAACTAAAAACTATTAGTGAACAGTGGAATTATTATTATTATTTTATATAAACATAAAATAACAATATCAACGTGTCAACTTAGAAATAAGTACTTGACCAACCATCAGGACCTACCTTGGAATGTCATCCTTCAAAAATAAAAACTTTATAAAGAAAATAAAAATTGATACTACTTATCAAACTTTTATTGGATCGGTACAGGTTGGTAGCCAATTTCCAAAAGAAATTTGCAATTAGATCGTACATTGTGATTGTGACTATGTTTACGTGACCATGTGCTATAAATTGTTGTCCGATTAAAGCATTTATCATTGCACAAAGATAAAACAGACTTTCAATTTTGTTTTTTATTTTTAAAAAAAGAGTTAATTGCATTTACACTCCGTCATCAATAGTAGATTATATATAAATAAATATTTTCGATGTTCAGTTAAAATTAATTTTACTTTATATTTTTACTAATTTTTATGGATAGAAGGGGTGTGATGGTATATTAATACCAAAATGTTCATACATGTGTAATTTACCATCATTCAAAGGTGTGAGTGCAATGAACTCTTTCAAAAAACTTGGAATGATGGAAGAGGTTGATGGATTGTATTTTCAATTCAACTTCCGTTCACATTTCCTATGAGATTTTTATTATTTTTATTTTTATTTTTTTTCAATCACATATATTTAATTATATGAGACTATTAAGTAATAGAAATATGGAAAAGTAAAGAAAAAAAACTATATATAATATTCAATGCTGATAATTTTTATTTTCGCACCCATTCTAAATAAACTCCGCCTGTGAGGGTTGCAAACTTTGGTTTGTGATACTCACTGCCGATCTCAAGCTCGAATAAAGGAGGAGAGTTGCGGTAGGCGTGTGAAAGACAGAGTCAATTTTTGTCGCAACATATGACATAAACCAAAATATTAAATTCGTTGGGGCGTTCCCTACACAGCGACACGCTACACTTTCTAGACCCGAGTGTAGTGATAAATGGACAAGGGTTGTTAGGTTGTCGCCCGGAAGCGACGTGTCATGTCGGCTCCCGGATGTGGTGTCAAATAAGTAAGGGTTCCCTAATTTGGGACGGATGAGGGTAAAGAGGTTAGTCCAAAATGGAAGGATTCGTTTTGCATCGTGGAATATTGGCACTTTGACGGTAAATTGACATAATTAAGAGAAGTCATGGCACGGAGAAAGGTGGATATTATGTGTATTCAGAAAAGTAAATGGGATGGTGAGAGAGCTAGGGTGATAGCACCATGGGGTTATAAACTTTGGTATTCAGGAGAGGAGAAGAATAGAAACGATGTTAGAATTATCATTGCGAGAGGTTGGCGAATGATGTGGTAGAAGTGTGGAGGAAAAATGACTGGATTATGAGTGTAAAGTTGATGATTGGAGATGAGATGGTAAATGTTATTAGCGCATATGCACCTCAAAAAGGTTTGGATGATGTCGTTAAACAAAATTTTTGGGAGGATATGGAGGAGGGGATCCATAAGATACCAGGTAATGAGAAGTTGTTTATTGGTGGGGATTTGAATGGGTAAGTGGGTTTGACTCGGACGTGGTATAAGAAGGTACATGGAGGTTTTGGGTTCGGAAATAGAAATGAGACGGGCAAGGATATCCTGGATTTTGCATCAGCATACGATTTGTCTCTAGCAAACACTTCATTAAGGGACTCACACCTGATAATCTTCCGAAGTGGGGGCAATGCAAGCCTAATAAACTTTTTCCTGGTAAAAAATGAGACTAGAATAAACTATTTGAATTGTAAGGTTATTCTAGGAGAAAGCGTGGTTACATAACATAGAGTGTTGATACTTGACTTCCACTTCTGCAAGGACATTAAGAGAAGGATACAGGTGACAAATCCAAAGATCAAGTGGTGGAAGGTACAAGGGAAAAATAAGGAGCTACTTGTTGATGTAGTGATTCACTCGAACAATTGGTCGTCTGAAATGGATCCCGAAGTAAGCTGGGAGAAGATGGCCCATGGGATTAGAAAGGTAGCAAAGGAAACACTTGGAGAATCAAAAGGAAGTAGGTTTGTTGGAAAGGATACATCGTGGTGGAATGCAGATGTTAAAGAGTCTATGAGGAATAAAAGAGAATGTTATAAAAATTTGGGAAAATGTAGAAGTGTAGAAAATTTTGAGAAATACAATATTTCTAGAAATAAGGCGAAGTTGGTTGTTAGTAAAGCAAGATCTATATTTCATAAAAATTTGCAAGACAAATTGGACACAAGGAACAGGGAAAAAGATATCTATAAGATTGCCCATATGATAGAGAGGAAAACAAGAGATAGTGGTATGGTTAGATGCATTAAGGGTGATGACCAAAGAGTTTTAGTCAGAGACGATGACATAAAGGAAAGATGGAGAACATATTTTGATAAGTTGTTTAATGAGAATGCTACTCAAGAGCTTGGGGATCTTTATATTTAGGAAGGAGATGTGAATCGGGAGTTTATACGTAGAATCCAAAGGAATGAAGTTAAGGAGGAACTCAAGAAGATGAAATTAAAGAAAGTGGTAAAACAATATGATATAGCTATTGAGACATGTAAGTGTTTAGGAGAAGTAAGGGTAGAATGGTTTGCTCAACTTTTTAATGGGATTATCAAGGAAGATAAGATGCCTACATAATGGAGAAAGAGTATTCTGGTACTGTTGTACAAGAAGATAAAGATTTTGGATAATCAGTTTGGTTTTATGCCGAGGCGTTCGACTACAGACACAATTCATCTCCTTCGACAATTGATTGAGAGGTACAGAGAAAGAAAGAATCGTACACCAATCAATACTGATACAATCGTTACACAATAGGATATCGTGGATCCCACCCACTTTCTTTCGCCTCCACCAGCACTCGAACCCATAACCCCAGGGATATATGGATTGTAAAAGCATGCTGATTACCAATGGAGCTATTGTTTGTGTTTGTTAACTAAAATTACTAGACAACCATTTCCAAAGATGGAGAGAAATAACAAGTTACTTGAACTTATTCATAGTGATTTGAGTGATTTCCACAACACTCCTACCATATGAGGAAAGAGGTACGCGACACTTTCATTAATGATTTTTTGAGATATTGTAAAGTTTATCTTATAAATTCTAAAGATGAAGCATTAGATATATTTAAAATCTTAAAGAATGAATCGGAATTACATTGTGATGTGTTGATAAAATGTATAAGAACTGATAGAGGAAGAGAATATTATAATCTTGTATTTTTCCAAAGGGATTATTCACCCAGTAACGACTCCATATACTCCACAATAAAGTGGTGTATCTGAAAGGAAAAATAAAACCTTAACAAAAATGGTTTGTTATATGTTATCTAACTCAGGCCTAACTGGGGGCTATTGGAGTGAAGCCATGTTAATGACTTGTTATGTCCTTAATAGAGTTCCAAGTAAAAAAAGTTCTATAACCCCATATGAATTTTAGAACCATAAAAGACCAAATTTAAGTCACTTCAAAATTTGAGGATGTAGGGAAATATTGAGAGTGCCTGAATTTAAGAAAAGAAAATTTGGTGAAAAAGGAACAATTTGGAGTCATGAAGTACACACTAATGTTACACAATCACAATGTTTACCAATAGCATCTCATCAATGTTATCAATCATCTCTCATTATTCAATTATATCATTCTCAATATTGATTTCAGTAATAAAATAAAATAAAATAAAATAAAAAGAAAAAAAACAATACAATGCCAATAACAATATCAATGTCAATATTGATGTCTATATCAAGAACATTATCAATTCTCATCTGGAGAACAATTTACAATACTTTATCAATGATAATATTCAAGTTTATTAACTAATGTCCAAAAACAAACCATAAAATAGAAAACGGGATTCAATATGGACCCTTATCCTAATATGAATCGAAGTTCCAATGCAATATGGACCGAAGTTCTTTGTGGACTGAAGTCCCAATATGGATCAAAGTCCGCTGTGAATAAAGTCCCTATGCAATATGGACCGAAGTCCCAATATAACTTTTGTGCCAAGAAACATGATATTTTTGTGCCAAAGTACTTCTTTCCCTAGACATGTCTTATCTTTTATATTCTAGAGCAAGTCTAATGGCATTTTATTTTAAAACCATGTTTTAATTCATGAAGGTACATTGTTTCCATTAGGCCATTCAATCAAGTCATCACATTTTCAATGCGCCAAATTAATGACCATATAAGACCAATAATCCAATCAATTCTTAATTACCAATCATGCACTTTCAAGTCTTATATATATATATATACATATATATATATATGTTCATCAATGGCAATCAATTCAACAATGTTCATCACAATAGACACAATCATGATATTCAAACAAGAATGCATTACGGAATTTAAGTCCCTATCCAAACTCCATCAATTCACAAAAAATTTGGACTTAGTCTATCCAAAGTTTAATTTCCAAGGGCAGCGCCTAGCATGATTCTACATGCAACCATACATGCTCTAACGCCCTAGGCAAGACAATAATGATCAATGCACTCAATTTGGGCAATTAACTTACTAATCCAATTTCATAGCATAGCTACAATTAAACATGTATTCCAAACATCAATCAATAACAATTAATCATGTAGGCTAAAAATATAAATACGAACCTCGCATTCGTTGATCCACAAGCTAGAAAGTCACTCCCATGAGGATTTTCACTTGTCATAAGCCAACACCAAAATATATTTCCATACTATGACACTAATACCAATACAAATATTCTAACACAACTCAATTATCATACAATAATTATATTAAGGGAATTAATATACTAATGTGAATAGATATTTTCAAAATAGGTTAGAATTAACCCAAAATCACCATTGTAGAGACATTAGAGGCAAAACCATTTTAATTCGATTAGAAGCTAATAGAATTCTATTTAATCTCAAAACCATCTCAATAACAATCTATAGGTATCAATAACTAAAACCCATATACCATTTCATAAGATAAAGGTTTCACAATAATGAAAAAATTAGGGCTTTCAACATCTAAGCTCAATAGAAGTTAATAGCACATAATAATAATTAAAAATCAACCCAAAAATATTATAAAAGCATTCAAGAACCAAAATCATAAAGCTATTTTCAGATTGAATACAAATGGAGAAGTAAAAGACTTTATACCTTCTCAAAGAGCTTTCAAACCACACTACAATGTCCAAGAATGATTAAAGATGCTTGAATGGGGTTGTTTGGAGCAATAAAGATATATTCTTGATGGTTTGATGGTGGTATTTCAAGGTGAGTGGTGGTTAGGGTTTTGAAAGTGGAAAAAATGTATTTTGGGGTTTTAGGGAGAGTTTGGTAGAGTAAGAGAGTGAAATGTTGAAGATAGATGAATAATAACTTTAAAGTGGCGTGGGTTTCATGACTAACAAGTTGGGCTTTTAAATTGGATTAGCCCAAATGTGGGTCCAATCCAGCCAATCTAATTTCGAGTCTGTTTCATCTCGAAACCCCATTTTGCCATATCAATTGATTTGTAAAAATTTATTTTAGCATCTTTCATAAAACTAAGCCACTAATTTTAAAATTGAGATTTTTCCGCTCAATAGGGGTCAAATGGCAATTTTACCAAAAATGGATGTTTTGATACAAAACCATTTTTTTTCTCAATTTTCAATTTAAATAGACTCTAAACTTCCAATTGAATCATGTTTTGCCCTTGAAAGTCAAATTTCGATTTCAAAGCCAATTTCGTAATATTTAATTTTTAAATTAAATATAGATTTTTGATCCTACGCTTTTTATCTCAATTTTTTTTTGTAATCTCATCATTGCCCTTAATATTATTTCTAAGTTATTCCATCGTGGAATTTTTGAAAATCAAACATGCAAAAATTTCAAAATGGCCCAAAATTTTTTGGACCTAATTTGCAAACGTTACACTTAGTAAAGGCTATAATTTTTGTATCCTGACTACATTTAAGAATCATGATCTTTTTTTATTGAAATTTTCGATATATGATTGGAGGGTCTCACCATTTCGTTGACGGATCACATAAAGAATCGTCTTTCAAGTTTGTGGTTTCACGCAAAATTTTCAACTAAGTAGTCTATCATTTGTGCAAAAGATTCAATTGATATGACTGGTAAATTTACATTCCATTCTAACGAGGACTAGAGAAGCTATTGCCAAAGAGTTTACAAAGCCAGACTTCCCTAGTTTTGCAAAGCAAGAGTTTACAAAACCAGACTTCCCTGGTTTTGCAAGGCAGAGAAGTGGTGAACATCACCTATCCATAGTGCATAATGTTATCATTAGGATCACTAGTCCAATCATAGATTCTGAATCAATGTGTAGTAAATTTGGATGGTAGATCTCTCAAAGTAATGCCATTGACAAACGATGAGTTCGTACCATTCCCTGTTATTTTCCTTAGTGGTGTTGGTATCCCTAGAAGAAACCTAATGAGGTTCTCCATATCTTCCAACCTTTAAACCCCTTTGGAAGGTATGATTTGTTGGTTATTATTTCGTAGTCCATTTTCCCCTTTCTTTATTCATCATTGATAAGAATCGTCAGTCACGCATAGTTTCAATTTCTATGATCCTAATGTGAGTTCTGATTCTGTTGTTACTAGCGTAACCACCTTTTTGGTTCTCTAAAGGATGCTTCTTGGTGACAGTAGCGGGAAAAAACCACGGTCGTCAAGGCGATGAGAGACTAATTCACTATGTAACAATAAGGCAACAATTACAACTAGAATACCCCTCACACTCCCCAATCCAATTACATTAGTTACAGTCTCACACACAAGCTCTCCCAATATGGCTCTCACAGGATAACAAGACTCGATCTTAGAACTCAAGATCTCCATGGTCTCCATGGTTCCCAGGCCCCATGGGGCACCTCCCAAACCTAACCAACTAGATCTACATTGTTCTCTCAGGATATCTAATAATAGATACAAGCATCATATTTATAGCATTATATTACTTAGTCACAAAGTAATCCTAAACCATTAAGAAAACCTTTTCCTACCTAGGATTCTCAAGAATCTCTTTTCTAATTAGAATCCACTTTAGGAAATACTATTCCTAATCAAATATAAAACTTCCAAAATAGTTTTCGAGTCTTTTCCAAATTACCAAATCAATTATAGATACCGGAATATACTTGAATTCTCGTCAAAATCCTAACACCTCTTTCTTTGTTTATATGTTATATTTATAACATTACATTAGATTTCTGATTATGTTTTTTATTTGTATTCTATAACATATTGTTCTAAGCTGAAATTTTTATTTGTTCTCATGGTTGTTTCCCTTTTCATTTTTAATTGGAGATAATTCGAAACGTTAATTTTTTTAAATATTTTTTATTATTTATACATAGTTAAATATTCATCCAATCAATTTTGCATTGATTTTTTCTTTTAAAAAAAATCATTTTAATTGTAACAAATGTGTTTAATATGTATTAAAGAAGCCTACGGAAACTTAGATGGGAATGTCTGTCTGTGATGGCATGTGTGGATAGCGAGTAGAAATACATTTATTAGTTAAGTAAGAGTATCTCCAGTGCTTTTGTATATCTCCCCGTTTATACCGTCAAAGCATCAATAGTTTGGAGAGAGTTTTATGAAAACAAACTACAATAATGATGTATATTTGATCTGTGAGGATGATGTGGCCCATTTTAATATCCACACTATATATCAAATTTTCTATTTTCAGATGTTTCAATCTACATGCTGACTCATTAATTCCATTTTCTCTCTCTAATATTTGTATTTGTTGTGGTTTGTGTTTCTCCACTTCTGTTTCTATTTTTATTTAAATAATAATATTAATTAATTAAAAAGCACACTAAACAGAAATAAACAAAAATAAATAGAACTAGCGTGGTAGAAGAAATAATAATATCGTTTGTTTAGCTAACAAATATATAACATGTCATGGAAGACATTATATGTTTTCTCTACCATATCATCTCCAATCCATAGAAGCATCGGAGATGCTCTAAATATAGATTTGAAATGGACCACAATCAAATTTTTCAATTTTTGTCATATTACCCAAATAAATTAATAAAATTGGAAAATCTGAATTATTGATTTGGTTTAGACGTGACTCGTTCAGTAATAGTTCGAGTTCAGCCTCGACTCAAAATTCGCCAAACTTTTGAAATTCAAGGTCGGGCTCAGGCTCGCGAGCTTATATACGAGCTCAGTCTCGGCTCGAGCTCGTTAAAATATACTAAATAAATTATTAGTTTAATATATTATTTTAATATAGTTTTATTAGAAATATATATAAATATATATTATAGTAGATTCATATAGGCTCGTTCAGACTCGTTAAACTTGCGAGCTTTTAGTTTTGAGGCTCGTGGTTCATTTTGGTTAGGATTCGGTTCGCCAAAAACTTATTTGAATCTGAGTTCGAACCGAGCTTTATACGAGTCGAGTTCAAACCATTCGCAAGCCGACTCAGCTCATTTCTATCCTTTTTTTTTTCTCATTATTTTGTATTTTTTTTTCTTAATGCCTACTGTCCGAAGCCCATATATTCCAAAGTTCATAACTCTTTCTAATTTTAATTTTAACTTTTTCAATTACTCAGCATAAATTAGTGTTGATGCAGAACAGGTAACTAACATTTATTACACACCTAGGCAGCGAGTTTTTGTGTAATTATAAGTGAACTAGTTAATTATCTCGCGCGTTGCGCAGTATATATTTCACATAATATATTATTTATATTATATTAGATGTATTCTTAGTGTTACGGTATTTTTAATTATATTTATTAATATATTAAAATTTATTTATTTAGATATTTTTAAAAAAAATTGATAATTTAATAAAATTTAAATTTAAATTTCATTAAAAAATCTATAATGAAATCTTGATTGAAATATATAAATATATATATATATATATATATATATTATGATGCACCATAAGTATATATATAATTAATAGGATTGTTTAATAAATAGTTTTCAAATTTTAATATAACCTACTATTTTGATTTTATTATAATTATTATTATCGATACATTATTGTTTTTTATTGCTTTCATTGATTTTTATTATTTATTTTTTACTAATCATCTTTTTTTAAAAAATATATATTGTCAAAATTTATGTATATTTTTTAAGTTTTCAAAGTTTTTAACAATTAAAAACCCAACCATTATATTTATTTTTTATTTTTTAAAAAATCATATTAATTCATGTATATATATATATAGATATTTTCAAATTTTCAAATTTCATTTTGTTTTAATATTGTTTTTATATTGATGGATGACGAGCATTTTTCAATATATATTTTCTTATTATTTAGTTTTTTAATATAATTCAAATATTACTTAATATTTATTTTATTTACTCTATCATTATTTATAAATTATTTTAACTATAAATAAAATTGATTTTAACTTTTTTCAGTCCATGACTTTTAATGTTTCATCAACATATTATTTATCATCTACTCTACTCATTCTATTATTAGTCTGATTCACAAAATATTAAATTTTCATTTTTTCTTTATTAACTTTTAGAATTACGGAAGTCAAATAATTTTTTTTAAATTTTTATTTATGAAAAAGTGATTAATGGCTTAATTACATTTAATTTATCATATAAATTAAGAGTTTAAATTATATGGGATGACAGTTAAGTCAATATTAAAAAATAATAATAATAAAAACTAATTAATAAATATTTAATAATATTTTTATATAATTAAATTTATATTTTAAATATTTATTTAAGTGATGATCCCATGGTGCAATAGAGAGTCATTTCATATTTCAAACTCATAAATTAAATAGTAATAATCTCACTTATTCCAATATTAGTAGTTAAATAATGAAATAATATTTATAAAATATTGATAAGAATAATTGCATATAAAAAGTGTGATAATCATCCATAATTGCTATATCAATTAAATGAAATTAAATTATATATATATATATATAACATCTATAACAATAATGATAAATTTATGAAATACTTATTTATCACTTAAACTTCCCAAATTAAATATTATTAATTATTTTAATTATTTATATTGATGTATAATAAATGAATACGAATAAATAATAACATAAAAATAAGAAATTAAATTGTTGTAATTATTTAATTAGAAATGGTAACCAAATCAACTCATTTTAAAAAAATGTTGCGAGAATAATTTGCACGGTCCACTATGAAGAATATATATATATATATATATATATATATATGAGAAGATAAAAAATATAATACTTATTTAAATCAGAATACCAGTTAAAATAACATATTGTTAAAGTGAAAATTATTAAAATAAAAATTACTGTAATTACAATTTCAAAATAAACTAATATAATGATATCAATTAGTAAAAAGAAAATACATCACCATGAACGGAAAAGACGAACAAAATTATAAGTAGAAGGAAGAAGGACAATGGAATAAACCAATATATGAATATTAATCGGTAAAAAGAAAATCGATAACCATAATAGATAATAAACAAATAAAATTATAAAAATATACGTTAAAGAATAACAAATAATCCATAAGCAACACAAACTATTAGTAAAGAAAGGAAGAGAGATTACCGATTTCAAGGAGGTTCAAAATTCAAAAGATTGAAATTGTATGGAAGAAAGGCATGAGAAGACTTTTTATAGTATAAAAAATAAATAAATAAGACAAATCACTACCTTTTATTTTAAAATAAATGTTTTTGATTGGAATTGAAAACGTATCACTTTAATGGTAATGTTTTTTATTGGAAAATTAAAAACATATCGTTTTAATGTGTTTTTATTATTTCGGAATATGGAAAAAAATTATTTACTTATACATTTATTACATTTTCATTTATTATTACCAGCGTTTTTATAGCATATTTTAAATTAAAATAATTGAAAATGGAGGAGATAACAAATGTTGACTGAAAAAGAAAATAATTAATAAAAAAGTGGAGAAAAGAGCAGTGAGAATACTATCACACGTAATACTATCACACGTGTCATCTTACCATTGGTATAATATGATCGATTTTCAAAATTCGTTGTTTTGAATGTTTTTCAATCCAAGTGTGAACTCTTAGCTATACCACGTCAATTTCGTGGGCCCGGTGAAAAGTTCCGCTTTATTATATATATAAATTATTTTTCACTAATTTCATACTAAGAAATTGTGACTTTCGAAAAATATCACACCTCAACTAACGTTTTTATGTCACCGATAAGTTTCACAATTTTACGGATTAATTTTAAAAAATCTATTTTACTCTATTTTACATATTAACTTTTTAATATTATCTAATCATTTTAAAAAAAAAAATTAAATTTAAATATTTACACTTAAAAAAAAACTGAAATAATAATAAATATTATTAAAGTATTTTTTTCAAATAAAATAATATTTTTTTAAAAAAAAATAAATAAAGTATTATAAAATATATATTTTAAACTGAAATAGTTAGATTAAAATATTTAATGTATCCTCGAATAAATTAATAATTATTTTAATTTGATGTATTTTTTTAATAAAAATTAATTTATTTAGTTACCATAATTCGGATAAGAAATTATTTTAAATTTGATAATATTTAATTAAAAAAATAATTGTATAAATTTTTACTTTGAAATGTTTTATAATAACAATATAATATTACACGATATTTTCATGGTATATTTGAAAGAGTAGGATATAAAACCATAAATTTGTATAAAATTTTAATAAAATATAAATAAATATTATTAAATATAAAAAATTAAATCATATTATTAAAAAATATACATATAAATAAATATAAACTATATTATCTCTTTTAAAATAAATTTTTTCTTCTAAATATTAAGGTGGAATTGCTTACACTAAACACTGATTTGACGGTATTAATTCATATCCAACATTTTTTAAAAATTGCCATTGGTGAAAAGCAACTAGCTGCTATCAAGTGTAATTTGCCCTCAAATTAACTGCTACTCTTTGAAGTTTCAATTCTAAAAAGCACGACACAAGCTCATGTGAAATAGTTGAGTTGAGCAGATTCTTGTAAAGAACTCTCAGATTGTACAATTACCACCTCCTCCGCCACAATCCAGCCCCCATTCTCGTTTTTTTCTTGATCTAACGAGTTATAACAGCTCTGTCATGTAAACATTCCAAAGTTGGACAAGCAACTATATAAATCCATAGGACTAGGTTAATAAACTATTATATAAACATTTCTAGAAAGCTGCTCTTTTGGCAAGAAGATACGACCAGAAAATATTGTTTCCATAAGATAACTTGTTAAGGTATTTAATAAACTGGGGTTCTCCGGATCATGGAGAATTAGAGGACTGAGTTCTCCCCAGCCTAACCATCACCAAACCGTTGTTCCAATTCCAGGCTCTCTTTCTATTTTAATAACCCTATTTATATGTTTATAGTTCCACTCCCATGATCCCTTCGCCTATTCGGAAAATGGATAGGTACAACCTAAAAGCTACCTTTAAGGAGCAGAAGTGCTTACAGATCAGAAGCTATTATTTTCACTAATACAGCAGTTAACAGTGGTCTAAATCAGGTTATAATGAGACTTCAAATGAGCAACACTGATGGCACTTGTAATTCTTATTGCAGAGCAAGAAGCTTTACCTTCGAACAAGTATACACAGTCAGTGTCATCCAGTCCCAATTTTCCAGTTAGTTTCAACAGTCGTCGGCAGCTTCTTGCAGGAAATATATCAACGTGGACATCAATTGCATTTCGAAGTGCCTCAAACTACCACAATGTTCACACTTTCCAGGGTTGCCAATTTCTGCTGCTGCTAAAAGGGGCTTTCCACCATATGAGTATCTATAGAAATAGATTCAAAAAAGAAAATCCATAAAAGCTACTAAGTGTTGAAGCTGAATATCACCTTTCCATAAAAGGGTAACAATATTTCTGTCATTAAGGTTAAGAATAAGTTCCACAATACCTGAAACATTTCTCCAGCCATGCATCCAACTGTTTCTTGAACTTGAGGTAAGACCTGTCTACAGTCAAGGCTTTATGGTATTCATAACCTTCTTGTTCCCAAGTTTCTTCTTGTACTTTATCATCACAATCACTTTGTTTCTCCTTAAGTGAAAGAGAAGTCAAAATAGAACTTACTGAAGCCACATCCTTAGAGCTATGTTCCTGAGTGTAAATATAAAAGCAAGGTACAACTGCAACAACACAATGTCAATCGCCAGAGCTTGTAAGGCAACCATGCAATAACAATAATTCAAACTTGATAACGAAACAGTATTGCATCAGAAAGTCTAAAAATTAACCTATGCATGTTTGCTTCAAGCCTAAATTTCCTACCAAAAGCAGAATAACAATGACAGTGGGAGTTATAACAGGGGTGTCAATATCTACTGGTCTTGTTTGTTGAGCTGAAGATACAGGTTGCTTCACAACCGACATCAATGTCGGGTTACCACACGATTTCTTAGAATGTGAAGCCAAGCTTCCAGCTTCACTGAGAGCATTACACAACTCATCCAAATCCACATCATCATCAAAAGAATCCCACAAGCTAGTTTTTGAAACCGAAACAGGAGGCACCTTAGTAGGAAGCATTTCTTGAGAGCCAATATCAGATTCGTTCACATCCTGCATCTTCTGAACACGAAAAGCTCTCCAACTGCACACTCATCAATCACAAAACCAGAAAAATAAACAAGCCAATCACACAATCTTGGAGAAAACTCAGACAGAAAAACCTAATACAATACAATACCAATGAGGATTGCGTCCACATTTTGGCATAACACATCCAAAAATAAAAACAGCACGCTCATCAATCTTCAAACTCTCACACCAAACCGGAGCATAAACCTGAATCGAGCCCATCAAAACATTCTTAAAACACGTTATCTAATTTCAATCAATATAACAATTCTCATCAAAACAAGAAAGAACAGAAACTGTGTAACGCTTGCAACTTTTTGTAATATAATAATATTATGTTGACTTTTGATCTTGGGTCTGGTTGTGGGAGACCAAAACTTTTGTGGTCAAAGTGTAATTTTAAAAAGTGTAAGGGTATTTTAGCAATTTGTCTTATTATATAAGGATTTTTATTTCTTTCTTCCTGGTCATCCTCCCTCGTGTTCACAAGAACATTCTGTATTTCTCTGCGTTCGACAATTTCCTCCGTTTTCACTTCGCCATAACTTTCAATCCGCTCATCCGTTTCTAGTGATTTTCGTGTTTCTGAATTCCTCGCGGAGAGTACTTCATAACGCCTATAAGAAATGCCACCGACGACGCCGCTGATAATGCGTCCCTGCGACTTCCGGAGCGATTTCTGGACGATTCTGATTTCGGTTTGAGGAACGGACACCACCATTGGAATCAGGAGATCGAGAACTCCTTAAACCTGCTGTCAGGTTATTTCGTCGCTGTTCTCCGTTTTCGGGTACCGTTTCTCGCTGTGTTTCGATTTCCAGAATTTCCAAACTCTTCTGGAGTGATCTTTATCGGTTTTTGGGTATATTGGGCTAAGGAATTCTTCGGAGGTCTTGTAGGTTCTCCTATTCATACTTAATTGGATTGGTTTTCGAAACTGTGATTTAAATAACGTTATTAAGAAATAGTTTTGAATATTATTATTATTGCTGTGCATATAAAATGATTATTGAGTAAATGATTTTGTTATTGAAAAGTTGATTTTGGTTATTGATTAAGAATCTCCAGGATTTGTATTATGAAATGTGATAATGTTTATTATTGTAATTGCTATCAACCTGGGATTTATATTATTGTTATGGAAAGTGGTTATGGTGAGATATCCCTATGTGGATATGTTGGTGGGGGTGAGCGCGTGACACGAGAGTGGGAGGGTGGACACTGTCTCCTTGGGTGCGAGTCCCTAAACCTGCGCAGGGTTGTGTCATGTATGGTTCACGGGCACCGGTGATATTATATATTATTGTATCAGTGTTGATAGCATGGAAATTTATGATTTTGATGTGGTAACTCAATTTGCTGTTATTATTTTTATTGATTTTGAGAAATCGGATTTGATACAGGTTATTCGGATATTTGATGAATGTAAAAAGGTTTTGGACATGATTACTGATTATTACTTTGTTTATGAAACTATTTGAATAAACTGAATTCTGCAGATTTGTTTTTGAATATCTGGTTAAGTTATGAATAGGGGATTGGAACCTACGGGCGAGTAGCTCACATCTACTCAATTAACATATTTCAGGTGATACTCGGGACGTTCCTGGACGTCAAGCTTGATAGGTGTTACTTCCTGAAGGATCTTTGGTTCTTTTTGGGTTGTATAGGTCTGTACAGTTGTATCTTCAGGATTTTGTTAAGTTATGTTCTGTTTATGTAAGCTGAAAGTTGAATTAGTGGTGATGTATTATATATTATGGATTATCTGGATTTGACTGCCAGGTTGGATTTGGTTGACCTTTTGACTGAAATTGTTTAGTCCCCGGGGGCATTTGAACGTATTTGATTGGTTCTTATTTATATTTTATTGTTTTGTTTTCTTTGACTTTTCAAAAAGTTACAGCCCTATAAAAGGGTCGTGACAAACTGAGCAACAAGACAGAGTCTAGCACAGCATGAAGTACAGTGAAGTAAACTCGAGTCCAGTGCTTGCATAGGAGGAGGTAAGTCCTGTGAACAACAAACCAAAGTTAATGAAAAAAAAAAAAAAAAAGATGGTAGAAAAGAGTAGAAAAGATAAAAGCAGTTACAGGGAGTCCACCGATTTTGGAAGTGTAGTGGTCGGACGGCTCACGACTGTCGTCGGCCCAAGGTCCCGGCATGCCCAGCAAAACTTTACCCATTAATGGTTTCTGTGAGAGAGAGAGAGAGAGGTAGAATTCGACTGAAAACCGCGTCAGCACACTTTGTTTCTGGGTTCTATTATAATTTCCTGTCAATTTAACTAGTTAATTCATTTGGGCATTTATACAAACATCTTGTGCGCGCATACTTTTGCCCGCACTTCCCGCCGCCAATGTTTTTCTTACACCAACTTTCAAATAGTTCAACACGAATTGTTTTACAACTCGCACGCTGACGTATTATTCATATAGCCTCTGAGGAATACCAACCATATACATAGGAGAGATTTTTAATATAAATTTTAGTATTTTTGTTTATATTTTTATTTCCTAATCTATCTAAACACATTTTAACTATGTTCATTTTAATAAAAAATTATTTAATCCTAATTGATACATTTCTTTTATTTATTTTAAATACTTGTATTTACTTCTATGAAAGAAGTTGATTACACCCTGATGAACCATTACTCCAACATAAAAGGGGAAATTACATCAGAAATGGAATAGGGCAAATTACATCAGCAGCAAAATTACATTATGTGGCTGCTCTGTCCATCCGAGAGTAACGATCGAGAATCTCAGTCACGTCTGCTTTTTCCTGCCTAAGCAGTAAAAACGAATCAAAATGATTGGTGGGAACCGGAATGGAACCACTAGAGCCGAAAACTTGATTTCAACCACCTTCAAGTAGGGATAATAATATAATCCTTATCCTTAAATAACGTATTGTACTGTAGTAAAAGTATTTATATACATATTTTAAAAAAAAATAATTTATTACCATGTTCTAATATAAATTTTCTGTAACAGTAATGGATATAATATAGATATGGATATAGCTTACCGCATCCGTCTCGCAATAATTATATAATAAATATGTATAAATAAATATTTATTTATTCTATTAATAAAAAATAAAAATTTAAAGTAAAAAATTATTATCAATCAAATTTAATTTAATTATTAATTATTTAATTATATTTAATATATATTTTGAGGAATATTTTATTTAATATATTATTTTGAGTCTGTTGTTTTATGTTTTGTTTAACTATTTAAAAATATTTATTTTAAAATTATAAATAATTATATATTTCATATTATACTTTTTAGTAGAAGATTTAATCCTACATTTCGTTTGGTGTTCTTGAAAGTTATAATAGATTATATATTATTTTAAAAAATAAAATTAAAATAAATTTATAAATACAGTAAGGAATTTTATTAAAAATTGTAAGGTAAAGAATTTTGTTAAAGTACGATAGTAAATATAGTACGTATCTTTTATATTTATTTAAAACTTTACTCTTTTATATTTATTTAAAATTTTACGTTGTTTATAAAAGCTATATAACAATATCGAAAGATCCATCGTACCCAAAAATGAAAAAACATTTCCCACAACCAGACTTTGTATCATTACAAATTCCTACAACCTTTGATCTCATAAATAAATATGCCAATGGTTGCTGCTTCTAATCTACAAGGTAGAACATTCTTTTTCCATGAGGTGGCAGCAAGAACACAAATTTGTATATCACCACATTATTTCACATTTCTGCCTTTTAATTTTAAGCTAAAAATCAGTTTGCTTACACAGAATATATACACATATCATTCACCTATTCAACTCGAATTTGCTACCTTTCCTCGATCACTTTCCAGTTAGACCGCACAGGAAAATCTAACTTAAACTCAACATGATGGGAAGGGTTGGTCAATCAATTCCATCTCTTTGCATTCTTCATCCCTTTTGATTTCTGTTTCGCTGCCTGGAAGGCCTGCATTTTCTGTTTCTTACGAGCTTCTTTGCGAAAGAAGTGAGACAGTGAAAATGCAATTCCACAAGGAGAGACATGTTTTCCTACTTGAAATATGAATCCACTAGATAGACTTACCTTTGACATCTTGGATTTGGCCTTCAATTTGGGGGCCTTTTCCTCCAGCTCAGCCTCGCGTTCAAGCTCCCTTTCCCTAGCATCGAGGTTCTTCTCTAAATAATACTGTACACCAAGAAAATCAAAACTATAAGAAACCAAAGAACTTAGTACCACTTTTGCACCAGACTTTTGTCATAGATTCCACAGAGATTTTTAAGAAATTTATACTTATTTTATTTGGAATGACAGAGAGTAGGCAGTAGTATTCACAAGAACTTTTTTAATTAGGTGGAGAAGGAACACATACATTGTAATCACCAGCACAATCTTGTAAACCACAATCTTTAACTTCAATTACTCTATTAACAATTTGCTTTATGAAGTATCTGTCATGAGAAACTATAATAACTGTGCCTTCATATTCTGATATTGCCTCCTGAAAGATCCATACAGTTAGCAGATACGTTCCGAGGCAAGGCTACAGAGTAACATGCCCAGCCCAGTTATTGCTTTTAGAAGAAATTAAATGCAGATCAATTAGTAGTAGTATACCTCAAGCATCTCTTTCGAAGGTATATCCAAATGATTGGTAGCTTCATCTAGAACAAGTAGTGTTGATGGTTTTACCATGAATTTGCAAAATGCAAGACGTGCCTGAGTCAATGGTGAAGATAGAAGAACATAAGAACTAAGATTCGATTACAGATTTAACATAACTAAGGAGCACAAAGGTACAAGATGCATAGCACCATTCACCTAATCCAGAGATAACGGCAAAGCAAACATGATAAATGAGCTAAACTTCAATAGTCTATTACAATTATGTAATAATCTAGAATAGAGAACAATGGGCAAACCAGATGTCAAGAAAACAACAGAAACAATGCATAAAATTTAAGAGCAGTATCATTAAGGCATCATAATGTGAAATGAATAATTTATAATAGAAAAAAGAATTGCACAAGTAAAACAGTTCTGCTTACCTTCTCTCCACCACACAAAATGGAAACCTTTCTATCAAGCATATCAGCTTTGAAATTACAACGGCCAAGAAGTCCCTTAATGTCATCAATTCTCCGGTCTTCTGCAACTCCTACTACTGTCTCAAGCACTGTTTTATCCAAATCAAGCGCCCCGGCCTAAAATATAAAATGGCTGGAACAAATCCACACAGCAATTAGTAGCATTAACATTGATAAGCTAACAAGAACATCAGAAGCAAACAAACCATTTAAACAATAGCAACTCATAATGGATGCAATGCAAGGGACATGCCTGATTCTGCTCAAAATAGTTTGGCAGAACATTATGCTCCCCAAGAATAACTTCGCCACCTTTTGGCTTCTCTAATCCCATTATGAGTTTCAGCAAAGTACTCTTTCCACACCCATTTGGGCCAATTATGGCAATTTTTTCTCCCCTTTCAATTGTAAGATTGGCTTTATTGAACAGAATCTGGGAGAAAAGTCAAATTCAAGATACAATAGAAATATGGTGAAGATAATCATGAACATAACGTTCAAAGCAGAGTTCAGATCATTAATTTACCTTATCTTTGTAATCAAAATCCAGATTTTTAATTGTGATAACAGATCTTCCACTTCTTCCACGCTCAGGGAATCTAATCTTCATTTGTTTCCTTTGGAATGGCTTCTTAACTTGGTCCTCCTCTTGAAGTCTCTCCAGTTTCTGAAATTTTCACAAAATAGAATATATTTAAACATATAATCTCCTAAATGTCTGAACAGAAGTAAGCCACTTGAGGTGGGGTAAATGATTGATGTCAAAAAGAGACGGTCACAACCATTATTGTTATACTGAACACTATTGACTTTGTTAAGCAAGAAAGTTTTTGAGAAGCATTATAATATCATCCACCTGTATAATTCCACCTTCATTCAGATTTCAACCTTGCTTTTTGATGAATAACTTCTTGATGGGGTAAAAAAAATTACCATTTCAACATGAACAGGATAAATTTATGAGATGTTGTTATGAACTTTAAGCACTGACAACATTTGGCTTAGGATTGATACAAACCAGCAGCCAATGCACCATACAAGAAAAACATATTTCTATTATTAAAGGCATATTTATTGCCTTGTCAGAAATGTTTTCTACATACTTATATAAGAAGTAATTTTCCCATTACAAATTCATGAGAAGATAAGCAAATATATGCCAAGGTAAGGACATTTCACATGCGCAAAAACTTCTATACCGTAGCAAGGTATACATGCATATATCTCTATGATTCAGTGTACAGAAATATACCTTCTCAGCTGAAGAAGCACGTCCTGAATTCGCCCCAGCACCTAACCTACTGATTATGTCTTTCGTCTGATCAATTTCCTTCTGCTGCTTTTCCCATGCAGCAGTCTGAGCTTCAATCCACATTGCTTTATCCAAGATATACTGAGAATAGTTCCTTCATACGTCCTTGATATACCCATATCAGTTTCCACAATTTTAGTACACAGCTGATCAAGGAAAGCTCGATCATGAGATATGATAACCATTGGCACCTCTTGCTTGCTAAGATAGCATTCAAGCCACTCTATAGTATCAAGGTCAAGATGATTTGTAGGCTCATCCAAAAGCAACAAATCAGGATCCTGCAAATAAAATCACAAATCATATACCCGACTCTATTCACATTTTAAGCATTGCCTTCAAAACAAATAGACTGACCACAGGACCAACTATTAATGCCTACAACAATTCATTTTGCAATCACTGATACAATGACACACATTTGATTCAAGCATACTTAACAGTTCATAAAAATTAAACAACAATCGAAATTCAACATCAAAAGCCAAGAATGCAACTGCCATAACAACACACAGTGATTAATAGGCATAAACATGAACTACTACTCCAATTTCAATATCAAAAACCGAAAGTATACCTGCAGCAAGATCTTCCCAAGTGACATTCTCATCTGCCAACCACTACTAAACGATGCCACCAACCTATCTCCATCCTCAGCCGCAAAACCGAGCTCAGGCATTAACTTACTGACCTTAGCATCTAAAGAATCCAAGTCCATAGCCCGCGCTTTGTTCTGCAAGGAATCAAACTCATCCAAAAGCATCCCATCAAATCCATATCCTCCACAGCAGTCTCCAATGCCTTCTGTATCTTCTCCAACTTGCTTGCAATCTCCATTTCCTCCTTAAAAGCACTCATAAACTCCTCCCTCACTCTCCTACTCATCGAAACCTCAAATTCTTGACTCAAAAAAGCAATTTTCATGTCGTTTTTCGGCTTAATAACATCATCCGAATCAGGTTCCTCTTGTCCTGCTATGATTCTCAACTGGGTAGTCTTCCCAGCTCCGTTGACACCAACTAAACCAACTTTCTCTCCTTTCTTCACCTCCCACGACACGTTCTTCAACACGTCACGCCTTTATAGCTCTTAGTTACGTTTTCAAGCTTGACGCCTGAAGAAACGCTTGTCACGCCTTTATAGCTCTTAGTTAAGTTTTCAAGCTTGACGCCTGAAGAAACGCTCGAAGCGCCGGTACCAGAGGAGGAGTTCTTGTTGTTACTCTGTCTCGAGTACCCCTCATTGGAATCCGATGAAAACAGCGATTCGATGTCAGAGATAGGCTTTTCCTCCACTTTGGTGGTTGTGGCGGAGGCGGAGAGTGGGGAAGTGATTTTGTGGCGGTGTTTTCGAGTGAAGAGAAGAGAGGTTGAGGAGGAGGAAGAGAAGGGTTTTTGTTGGGGAAGAAAAGGGGTGATGGAGAGGAGTGAAGAAGGAGGAGCGGAGGTGGGGACGGTGGAGATTGGTTGCAAAATCCATGTTTGGTTGCTGAGAAAATGTGACCCAATTCCGAAGGAATTTGGTTTTGATGAGAAAGAGGAAAACAGAGAAGAAAGCTCTGCTCTGCTCGTTTTTCCCTCACTATTCCATAGAAATTTCTATTCAAGTTATATCGAGTTATTTTAATTTTTTTTTGGCTGTTGTTTCCCACGTTCTAATTATTAAATATAATATTTTTTTCAAATATAATTTTATAGTGTTTTTTTAATATATAATTAAATTTAATTCTATAAAATAAATTATTTTATTTTATAATTTTTTTATACCATTTGTATACTTGAAAATATCATTTTATTTATGAAGTTTTATAGTTTGATGGGATTGATATTTGTTCAGGATGACATTCTAAATCTTAAACCCTAATAAAATAAAATATCATAATTCTACTAGACATAAATATATGGTCCCATACGGAGAACATCATATAAGTCATCATCTTTAATATTCTCCATAAACTTAACAAGATCTTAGTTTTCATTGAAATCATATTAACGAAGAAGAAGTGAGACTCATGATCATTCACCCCACATCTGTATTAAAACAGCATAAAACAATTAGTAAACTAACTATATATTAATCCTGTATTTTTTAATTATATAAACTGCTTTTGATTCGTAATGTATTTACAGTATTTTAGTAAAAATCAAATATGAATCAATTGATGAGTTTTAATTTGTAATGTATTTACAGTAATTCGGTAAGATCAAATATTAATCAATTGAAGAGTTTTAAGTTAACTAAACAATTTTATAGAAAAGAATAATTTATATTAATTATTAAATTAAGGGTAATTAAGTAATTTTAATATTATTTAAATAATTTATAATTTTATTATATTAAAATAAAAAAATAAATTGAAAGGATATTTAAAGTAATTATTTAAATATATCATGGATATTTTAATAATGTTGATGTTGAATTTAGTAATTTGACTGTGGGAAATAACAACCATATTTTTTTTAGGGTATTTTCATAATTTATAGTTTTATTTTAATAAGTTTTTTAATTTAAAAATACATCTCTATCTCTATTATAATGAAAGAAATTAATAAAGTCAATTAACCACGTGTTAGATAGGTTCGTCAAAATGCAACACGTCGTATTTTTAAAGCATCTCCCATGGAATGTGAGCGTTAGATGATGTGGTCATGTAAAATAGAAGTCGTGAAGACTGATGTAGCAAAATTTTTATTGATAGATAGTATAGTTTAAAAATAGTCATACAGTGGTCACCGTCTATCACTCTTCCTTTTTAATTTTTAATAGAAATTTAATTAAAATTAAACTCTTTTATTATAACAAAAAGAATTTGAAACACGTTAAAATCAATTATGTTATTTTGTCATTTAAAATCAATATTATAATATTTTTATCATAATAACGGAGAAACCCAATCCCTATCTCTATTATAATAAGAGGATAAACCTAATAAAGTGAATTAATTATGTGCTGACAACTAGCGCTCTAAAATAACAAAACGTAGGCATCTCTATACTAAATTACATATTAATACATGAGTATTAGTTAGTTCATTAGGTTGTTTTTTTATTTAAAATAAATTATTTTATTTTCTTTTCTACTCTATGTTATATTTAAACTAATTGTTTTCCCACATCGAAAATGTAACTCATCTAATTATTTTCGTCACGGCTATATAAATGATGTTTTTATTGAACTTATTATCATATCGACCTTTAAGGCATTGCTACATTGTATACAATTAAAAGGTACTTCCGCTATAGTTTTTAATAAAAGTATAAAATTTTAAATTTTGTATTCAATTTTTAAGTTTTTAAAATTGATACAAACCCTAAATCAATATTATAATATATCTATTATAATAAATGGAGAAATCTAATCTGTATCTCTATTATAATAAAGGAGAAACCTAACAACGCGAATTAACCACGTGTTGACTAGTGGCGCTCTAAAAAAACTTGTAGGCATTTTTATATTAAACTAGAATTTTTGACTCGTGCGGTACACATGAGTGTTAAAATATACACTAAATATGTATTTTTTAAAAATTCTTTAAATAATCAAATGTAAAATCTCTCACAAAACGAATAATATATCATAGGATGTCCCGATCAATTGACAATAAAAATAGAAAACAATAAAAGCAAACGAAACTAAAAGATAAAAAAAAAAATTTAAAAAAAATTAAAAAAAAAACTAAACAGATCTAATTAGACATAAATCTCTTTTCACTCTTACTCATTTGTGTTGTTAAGATCAAATCATGCAAAATTTAGTGAAATTCTTATGAATCTAACTTATTCTTAATTCTTTTTGTGCGACTCACGATAAAGTACCCTTCATCAAAGTCAATACATATATTATTATTTGCAATTATATTACTCTAAGAAAAGAAAATGTAATTATTTAGTTTATCAAAAAAATTAAATGAATTTTCTGTCGAACAACATTCAATTTGTACCATTTTCAAGTGCTTGGGAATACTTGTTTGGATACAAATTTGGTTATGGTTTTTAGTACTACACAATGCTTGTCTAAAATAAGTATTTTTTAAACCTTTAAGATTATTTGCTCGGGATACAACTTTTAATCAACTGTACTAAAGAACAAGTCTTTTGAGATAGAGACTTATAATATTTAGAGATTATCTCTAACTCTTGTATTATGGTTATTGTAAATAATACTAGGATAGGGAGTTACATTAACACCATGGGATTCGATATTATCGCTCAAGTTTAAGAGGTGACAGTTATACCTTGAATCACCTTAACTTCCAAGACTGTTATTCCTAACCTTGCAAGGATCAACCTTGTACCATAACATAATCCTGCCGAGTGATCAATATTTCGTAATAGCATCGCCGGTATACCAACTTTGAGTTTAAATTCATGAAACGGTAAACCTGAGCACTTAATTCTATTTAAAAATTTTAGAGTGTAAAGACCAGTAAATATATTGATCGCCGTATCCGATTGCGCACCGAATCCAAACAGTGGTAAATCCTTTCATCACTAACATTCATCGATATCATGTAATTGTTTACCTCTTTCACCACATTCAGCATCGAAGTTAGTATAGCGCGCTCCTGCAAGTATGTAGTAACGTTAATATACCAATCAAATGAATGCTATATTGCTTCTACTACAGAACCGAGTAGTTAGGAGATTCTTCTATCAACAGATCTCTAAGTATATTAATTTCAGAGATTTTTTTCTCCTATATTACCATCACCGACGCTTAAATTCTAGTGTGTAAAGTTTTTAAGAGCAGAGGACTCTATGAACGATGATATTGATTAGAGCCTCACATTCTTAGTCAGTATCAGAATCATGTAGTACTCTTGGAGAAATGAAGAATTTATCGTTGTATTGACCACTTGGCTTCTACTACCTTTCATATGGCAGGCAGAATCTGCCTAAAATCGACTCCTAAAACAACAGTCTTGCTACAAACAGTGGGTTCTCATTTTCGAGGTTAACTATTCTCATCAAGTTATTCAATGTCTTGTCTACTACCCTGAAGCAATGCTTGTGCACCATTGGCGCCTCATCAAGTCCTTCAATGTCCTATCTACTGCCCCGAAGTAATGCTTGTGCACCATTGGCACCTCATTCCATATAATCAGTTTTGCCATTATAAGGAACTCGGCCTTGTGGCTTCCAAGATGGATGTTATATATTGAATCTATAGAAGGAGTTAATGGGATGGATAATGTCGAATGTGTAGTCTTTTTCAATAATCTTGAATGTATTCTCTACTGCCTCGAAGCAATGCTTGTGTACAATCGGTGCCTCATACTATACGATTAGTTTTACCTTTATAAGCAACTCGACCCCGTGGCTTCTAAGAAGGACATTGCACATCGGATATTCATTATGAGTCAATAAGATGGAGAATGTCAAATGTGCAGTCTTTACTCCAGGAATTAGAAATGAAGTAATTCAACTTGGGGTTGCCATCAGTATAATTTGATTCTGCAATTTTAGAGTGGAACCTAAACCTATCCACACAAAAGTCTCTCATGTACCTCTGGAAATGTATAGGAAAAATATATCTCCTTTTATTTGCATATAATTTGCTTATTTATGAAGCAACTTATCAACGCGTGGTTAATTTGTTTTGTTAATTTCCTCCTTTTATTATAATAGAGATAGAGATTACATATTAACACATAAGTATTAATTAGTTCATTAGGTTATTTTGTCATTTAAAATATATTATTTTTCTACTATATGTTATATTTAAACTAATTGTTTTCCCACATCGGAAGCGTAACTCACTAATTATTTATTTCACTACTATGTAAATAAGGTTTTTATTGAATAAGTTTTCATTCTGACATTTAAGACATTGATGTTTTTTCTACAATTAAAAGATGTTTGCCACTATAGGTTTTAATAAAATTTTAAAATATTTTAGATTTTGAATTCAATTTTAAGTTTTTAAAATTGATATAAACCCAAAATCAATATTATAATATCTCTGTCTAAATTATTATAAAAGCAGAAACCTAACAAAATGAATTAACCACGTGCTGACAAGTGACACTCTAAAAACCTCATTTATATAGCAGTGGCGAAAATTATTATCAATATCATCGTCTATAGTCTTCTACTCTTAAAAACTTTACAAACCGGATTTTAATCGTTGATGATGGTGCTATAGGAGAAAAAATATAAAAGAATTATCGAAATTGATATGCCTGATGATATATTGATAGAAGAATCTCCTAATCTGCTTGGTGTTATAGTGGAAGCAATATATCATTCGTTTGATCGATACATTAATGATCCTACATACTTACAAGAGCACGTTATACTAACTCCGACGTGGATTTGGTAGAAGAGGAAAACGATTAGATGACATCGATAAATGTTAATGATGGAAAGATTTATTATAGTTTGAATTTGGTGCGCCAATTAGATACGGTGATCGATATATTTACTGACCTCTACACTCCAAAATTATTAAATAGCATCAAGGGCTCGGGTTCAATGCTTCATAAAATTAAACTCAAAGTTGGTATACCGGCGATGCTATTACAAAATATTGATTACTCGGCAGGATTATGAAATGGTATAAGATTGATCCTTGCAAGGTTAGGAAGAAGAGTCTTGGAAATTAAGGTGATTCAAGGTTTAAGTGTTGGGTAGAAGGTGCTGATACCGTAACCTACATTGACGCCGTTAGATTCGATATTACCGTTCAAATTTAAGAAAGGATAATTCCCTATCTCAGTGTCATTTGCAATGACCGTAAATAAGAGTCAGAGACAATCTCTAAATAATGTAGGTCTCTATCTCAAAAGACCTATTTCCGGTCACGTTCAACTATATGTCGTTGTATCCAGAGTAAAGGTTTAAAAAATACTTATTTTACACGAGCATGACGCAGTACTAAAAATCACAACCAAATTTATATCTAAAGAAGTCTTCCTAAGCACTTGATAAAGGTAGAAACTAAATGTTGTTCGACACAAAATTCGTGTAATGTATAAAAAAAGTTAAGTAATTAATTTTTTTTTTCAAGAACAATAAAACTGCAAATACTATATGTATTGATTTTGATGAAGGGTACTTCACCGCAAGACGCACCAAATGAATTGAGAATAAGTGAGATTCATAATAATTTAACTAAATTTTACATGATTTGATCTTCACGACACAAATGACTAAAAGTGGAAAGATATTCATATATAATAAGATCTGTTTAATCATTATTTCCATCTCTCGGATTTCATTTGCTTTTATTTTTATTTTTTATTTTATTATCGGTTGATAGGGACATTCTATGATATATTATTCATTTTACGAAAGACTTTGCATTAGATTATTTGTTGATTGTGAAAATTTTCAAAAATACATATTTAATGAGTAAATTAACACCCGTGCGTACCGCATGGGTCCAAAATTCTAGTTTGATTTAAAATTAAAAAATTAATTTAAATATAATAATATAAAAATTTATTATTATTTTAAAAATTAAAAAATAATAGGATAAAAATCCTAAAAAAGTTGTATTATATGGGTTCTCAATCTCTTAACGAACTAAATACATTTTTATATATAAATAATTTAAAAACTTTGATTAAAAACAAGCTTACATCACATTTATAAAAGACAAAAGGCACGATAGACGGATATCCAAACAAAGTACACGATACCACTCTACCCACATCATTCAAACATTGCGATTATACAATAAATATTATTCAATAATGACTAACACTAGCTTTCTTGATAAACTACTACGATGCTACAATAAACATTATTCAATATTACTAACATGAGCTCGAATTGAAACTCCACAATTAAGTTATGAGAATTCATATCAAGTCTCTTCAAATTAAATAATTAACTCATTATTTTATATGTTACTCAAACTCCAAAACTAAATTTTGAGAATTCACGTCACTTCAAATCAAATAACTAACTCATTAGTTTATATATTACTTGAACTCATATATGATATGATGAGTTACTGGTTATATAAAATTTAAATATAAATTAAATTAAGATATTCGGATATTAAAAATTAAATAATTAAAAAGAAGGTAAACATAAATTGAATTAAGATATATTAAATTAAAATATCAATTAATTAATATAAATAAGGATAAAATTGGAATGACTGCGGTATTCACTAAAGTACGATATTTACCGGATTTGTAAATATTAGGATTTTGACGAGAATTTGGGTATATTTTAGTATCCATAATTGGTTGGTAAATTGGAAAAGACTCGAAGACTGTTTTGAAAGTGTCATATTTGATTAGGAATGGTATTTCCTAATGTTGGATTCTAATTAGGAAAGAGATCCTTGAGAATCCTAAATAGGAAAAGGTTTTCTTAATGGTTTAGGATTACTTTGTGATTAAGTAATCTAATGCTATAAATATGGTGCTTGTATCTATTATTAGATATCCTGAGAAAACAATATAGATCTAGTTGGTTAAGTTTGGGAAGTGCCCGATTGAGGCCTGAGAACCATGGAAACTATGAAGATCTTGAGTTCTGGGATCGAGTCTTGTTATCCTGTGAGAGCCATATGAAGAGAGCTTGTATGTGAGATTTTGACGAATGTAATTGGATTGGGGAGTGAGAGAGGGGTATTCTGGTTGTAACTATTGCGTTATTATTACATAGTGAATAAGTCTCCCGTCGTCCTGATGGGAGTCAACGTAAAAATCTTGTGTCTTATTTTCTCAATTTATTTCTTGCCTTGTGTATGTTGTTTTACTTTGTGTTACCAATACTCGTCTCTACTGCAATGGATCACCGATTTGTTCAATAAGTTGTATCAGAGCTAGCCGTATTTTCCCAACAGTAAATTTATTTATTTAATAATTTTTTAAATTAAATAAATAAATAAATAAATTGGACTAGATAGAATTCCAAAAACGTTGAAGTAGTAGTGAACTCATAACGGAGAAAACCAGCACCGCAAGTCCAGAAAATCTCATCTTCTTTTCCTCGTCGTCGTTTGGACTTTCAATTCATTTTCATGCCTTTTTCTACTTTACCAGCATTTCACTGTCAGTACCATTTTCCAAAATTCAGAGCTTCATCTTCTTCTTTATCTTTTCCTTCTTCTGTTCCTGCCGGTGTTGATCTCAATTCCCTCCAATCTGCCATTGACAATGTCCCCTTTTCCTTTTTCTTAACATCCCAGTTGATATTTCTATTGTTTCTTGCACAGTATAGCGTTTATATACATGTGTATCAATTATTTTTGTGCTAATTTGTTATGTATTTCATTTGATTTGATTCAGAATATAACTGTTTGATAAAATGCCGCAGAGAGATAGCAATGCAGTTAAAGAGGCGCTTGATAAGCTAAGTGAAGTTGGTTGGGCTAAGAAATGGGTTCACAGCCCTACGTCTCTCGTCGTACGGTCAGTCTCCATTAAATGTATGAAGTTCTTGCCATTCTTATGCATATGATTCATTAATAATGTATATTCATTAACTGCACTTGATATACAATTTGTGTTATATACATAGTCCTGACTCTTGAATTTTGAATTTTATATGTACCACAGACATCTCTTCGCGAGCTTACGACTATTGGAATAAAGAATGCGGAGAATCTTGCCATCCTAGCGTCCGAAATGATGTAATATAGCTAATTAATTATGTGTTCTTTGTTTTGTTATTGTAGATTGTAAATGATCAAAGGGAAAACTTATTGATGCCTTTGAGTTTTTATGGTAGTGACAGGTTTTCTAAGTACTTTTCATATGTTTGATACCTTTGAGTAATACAGGCGGCTTTTCTTTTCACAGTGGTGGGATCAACTGGGTTCTTAGCTCTTCTTGCAGGCCAGCTACCAGGGGTAACTTCTTTCATTTTCCTTCTTTCCAGTGTTACTGTTAAAGATCAAATGTGCATATAATTCACTGTAAGTAGTCGCATATGAACAAAATTAAACTATTGATAAATGTAGATTTTAATTAGTATGGAATGAATGAAATTAGGAGAACATCATCTTCACTAACCAGTGGCGCGCACTTCATTGATGAGTGAATACTCTCTGCTGCCAGTGAAGAACATATTTGATCATCATTGTTCATTTCTTGCAAATTAAAACTTTCCCCAAGTTTGGAAAATTTCTGATTGGGTTATAAACATAATCTATAAACAGTCTACATATTAATTTCTGAGTTCCTTCCAACTAATACGTTGTTCTCACAACTTTTTCGATAGCTAAGTTTTCACTTATATCTGTTTTTTAATCGGTATAGGACTGGGGTTTCTTTGTACCATACTTGGTTGGTAGTATTTCGCTAGTAGTCTTGGCTGTGGGGAGCATTTCACCAGGGTAAGATGATATCATAACATATACATCATCTTATAAATGATGTTAAGACATCGATGGTGTTTTAATTGATGTTTTAGGCTTCTGCAAGCTGCCATTCAAGGCTTTTCTGCAATTTTTCCTGATTACCAAGAGAGGATAACCAGACATGAAGCAGCTCACTTTCTAAGTATTCTCTCTATTATCATTCCATAAAATAAAACACAATCTGAACAATATAATATGCTTATTCAATTTCTTTCCATTGTAGTTGCTTACTTGCTCGGCCTTCCAATTTTGGGGTATTCATTAGACATTGAGAAAGAACACGTCAATCTTATTGATGATAGGCTGGAAAATTTGATATACAGCAGCCAGCTTGACACTAAGGAGTTAGACAGTTACGTACTGGGATAGATATGTGGCATTTTTGTTCTACATTGCTATTGAGAAGCTTATTGAGAAGCTCAGTGGTGGTAGTAATGTTTGATTGAATTTTTCACAGGTCAGCAGTTGTTGCAATGGCTGGACTTGCTGCAGAGGGTTTGACATATAATATAAGGTTGTCGGCCAATCCGCCGATCTTTTCACTCTTCAGGTGTGTGTGTATCACTGAACATAAGCTCAAGTTTATAAGAATACCACTTCATGGTGTGTGTATCACTGAACATAAGCTCAAGTTTATAAGAATACCACTTCATGTTTAATCTTACAATTTTTGTTGTTAATATACAGAGATTCATAAATAGAAGCAAACCACAACTCGGCAAAGACCAGCAACAAAATCTCACCAGATGGGCTGTAAGTTCAATCATATCAAATTTGAACAATGCAAATGCAGAATCGATGGGATGCATATGATTTTGTGGTATATTATTTGCAGGTTTTGTTTTCAGCATAGCTGTTGAAGAACAACAAGTGGATTCATGAAGCTCTGATGGCAGCAATGACAAGTAAAGCATCTGTTTTGGAATGCATTGAAGCTATTGAAAAGGCGACAGTTCCAGAATCATTGATGAGAAGAGACATATATGGACATAGAAAATTCATTTGATCTCAATAGGTTTCCGTAAATTGGGACATTAGATGCAATGCCATGTTGTTAAATTGCATATATAATGTATAAAAAGATAACTGTCTTATATTCATCAAAATGGACAAAACATCCGGGAGAAAAATCAAGTAAAAATTTAACATAGCTTTTTAAGTGATAACCTGATAAATTCACATAGATATGATGCTTCACCACTACAATTTTGATTATTTTACCATTCTAAACGGCCTCAAAGTCAACCAGTTACCGCTTGACATTGAGAAAAAATAAAAAAGATCAAAATCTATAAAATTACAGCAACTACTACACTTGCAAATCTTCAAGTCTCTGAACAAAATTACATATATCTGAGAAAAGAAAAATATGCATAGCTTCATGTATTATTACAAGAAAATTATTCAGTAGCAGCTTTTTGACTAAAAAGCACAGCAAACAATTTTAACTCACGTGGACCAAAAATCTTGGAGGTGTAATGGTAACTTGAGGCCACTTTCCATCCTCTGGAGGGGAGAATTATGCACATACAGGTGCTGCAGATCTTCATAACATTAAACCAACTGATATATACAACTGCATAACCAAATTGGGATAACATAAGAAGTTAGTGTCAAAATCTGAATAGTACATACGTATGGTATTATGGATGAATAAAAAGCACATGCAATGAGATAATGTTAAGTAGAAGTTCAGAAGCACCTGAATTGGAGATGCACAAAACATCAAAATTCTGTGATATCCATACTACCATCTCGCTTTAAATAGCCTTTTATCTTTTCAAGTGCCTGGAGGAATACAAATATTAGTTAGACAAATTGGGTTTCTGTGTTGGCTTGGGTTTCACAGTAAGATTGTAAGGGTTTGAGATTGAAAGAGAGACCTCAAGTGCGATAGTTGCTGGTGTGATGCTGCTGGATACATCTCTATAACTTAGTTTAGCTGCAGTATCTTCAAAAAGGGAAAACAAGTCCTCATTAACGAATTTTCAGAATCAATTCATATAGAAAATGAAGTAATATTAAAAAAATAATCAAGAAAGTTGAGCAAGTTAAAGTATACATACTTTCCAAGGAAACTCTGGCATGGGCATTTGCGTATGCATCAACCCTTTCTTCCAAAAGTATTGACAAACGCTTTAAAGCCTACTGAAAGGGAAAAAGAGATGAGATCTTCCACAAAAATATGATTGTACTGATAGAAAATCTAAACAGAAGTGAAAACGGTTTGTAAGACTGTCCTTTGTGTATTCATCACCAGATTCGTGATGCAAAAGGGGGCGAGAACCGGTACCCACTGCAGCAATTCTTTGTGCCAAGGCTTCTAAAGGTACATCTAACCAAACACTTATTACTTTGTTCATATACTTCCTGAGTAATAGTATATTTCGAGTTTACTTACAGTTAAAACATACAAAATCCAATTTCATGATATGAAGAGCAGAGATTATTTTCATACATACCAGTTGATAGGACGTGTGATAACACCGCCACCTGTGGAGACAACAAGCCGATGCATTAAAGACAACTTATGCAGCGCCTCAGTCTGGCAAGAAGAAGAATAATCATAAAAGTTATAGTCAAGAGCAAAGGAGAAAATATAAACTTACATTAACTAGAAGGAAAAATTATCAGTAATGCTACTCTCAATTAATAATGTAATTTTGATATGCATTAACACAGGTCGCAATTATCTTCAAGACATTTGAAGTTACTGCTAACTTCACATTTAGATATTAACAAAACCATGAAGTTTGAGCCTTGGTTTACAAGCGCATTAGACTTTTCAACATCAAAGGTTGGCTTTGTTCTCACAAGTTACATGTCGGTATCAGACATGCACCTTCAGAAGTGGGGACAAAAAGCATTGTGTATGAGTTGTGACAAACCAAAAGGTCTGAGTGAGTTATCCAGAGTGGAGCTACATTCAACAATGAAAGGACGGCCTGTAAGGATTGTGACCGGCCCAAAAGGGCTAAGTAGGATGTCTAGAGCAAAAATTCATAGCATAGGGCAAGAAGATAATTTCATGCTTCAGTCAGCAAGACATGGGACTTGAAATTCCAAGTTAGCCAAATACAGAGTTGGTGTGCTCTATAAAGGTTTTGAGTCTCTCACCTCATAAGCTAGGTTTAAGGTGAAGTTCCCGCGGGTATCAACAAGCATGAAAATGGCATCCAAATAAAACATAATTGAATTCTTGCATATGTATATCAATCCAAATTAAGACTTGATAATTAATTGAACATTGATTTACATAATCATGGTGAATATATTCTTGAATAAGTAATGCAGATTGTTGAACAAAGCATCCAATTATACTTATCAAATGTAAGAAAAAGAAAAAGAAAAAAACTTGAAATGTAAATAGAGATAATTTAGACTTAACATTACTAGCTCGCTCTTTTTATCCTACCTCCTTATTTCTGAAGTACCCTTCTCCATACAGCTTAAATATTTCGGCCGTAGAAGTTCCATTAGTGTCCTGCTCCACCAAGGTGTCACTAGAGCACCAATAAAATTAGTTAATTGTTATAATTAATTGTATAATCATTAAAAAAAAATAAAATTAGCTCATCAAACCGTCAATAAGAAACTTGACACGAAAAAATAAGGGACCATAGAATGCTAAAATTCCAAATTTCAAGCACAGAAGTCCTATGTCGGTATGTCCAGCACTAGATTCAGTCCGAAAATTTAACAAATATCATATTACATTGCTCAACAAATTTGGGATGATATAGTCCGTCACTGATCTTTTTTATGAAAAATTGAAGTTAGGAACACAAGCACACGTGAAAGTACTTTTTCACGTAGACCATATAGCCCCCATTCATCTGCCAATAACTGCAAAAGACTATTTCATTGACAGGACGAGATGTAATAATCAAACTAACCTGTCACGAAAGGAATAGCTCAATACTTGAGATAGAACTTTCCCTACAGTTGTTTTTCCAGAGCCCATCATCCCTGCACCTCAGATTTAGATAAATCAACAACTTACGTAAAATTTTCCTATATCACTTCAGTAGGCTTAGGAGGAGAAACTTACCAACTAGATATATACAACATCCATGTAAATATGGCTCTATCTCTTGTGACCTATTCTGCACTCAACCATAGAAGTAGCAAGCACAAAACTTCAATATATGAGCAACCTTGCACTCAAATTCTAGTTAGAAGCACTTTTTCCCACAGCATGCAGAAAAACGGTTTCTACCAAAGTACATTTTAATAGGCATCAAATAACCATGATCTTTTTTATACAAATATTACACTAAAAAAAAGTATAATACCTTAAACATTACAGCTTCATCAAAAGGTGCATATAGACTTCCAGATTCCACCACTGAGGCTACAAAAATGAAAACCACTTTAAAATTACCTTTGCTGTACCACACTATGCTAACACACTGTGAAACACAAAGTTCGAACTCCTCTGCTCGCTTAATGAAACTTTAACTTTTACTTTTAGTTGAACTAAGAGCTTGCAGCAACATCCAAAACTCAAATATAAATAGAGAAGTGAAATCAAATTGGCACATAATAAAAAAGTTTTCTACATCACAAAGCTCTATAATTTTCTCAAATGACAGGATTAATTACAAAATGCAGGGTTGTGTATTCATTACCACACAAACGATGGTGCAAAATTGAAGGACTAAAAACCCACAGCAGAACATAATATACAATATATTTTTTTAATTATTATTTTAAACAGGTTTACGCTCCTGCAACCTGTTTCATGTGAAGATTGAAGGTTGATGAGCGTGTTATTTCCGTATGTATTTTGCAAAGTGTATTTACACACTCTACGACTTTATCATCACTCCGCGACCGACACAAATATCCATCTTCAACCCTATCATTTTCACTTAATACAATTTTTTAATAATAAATAACTACAAAAAAATTATCCCTACCTTACCTAAACGACGACGAATTTGAAGAAATCGAGTCGACATTCAACTTCATATTTCCTCCAGATCATCGTTCAATTCTCCAAGAAGGTCTTCCAATCGGTTCTAATTTTCCGAATCGGCGATCCTCCTCTCGTCAACAGCTTCTTCTTCCGTTGAATCTTCATTTGCTTTCTTTATCTAAGAACGTTTTTCTCAAGTTCTCAACAGCTCCTGGTCTCCTTTGTTCAAACCGAAAAACAGGAACGACGTTAGTGAAGCGATTGATGGAGAAAGGGCCGATTTATCAATTTACAGGAATTGTTATATTCCTTCATCGCCAATTCGGCTTCGAATCCGGTATTTTACATCGATGTTGAGGAGGTGAAAGCTTTGAGTTTCGATCTCGCTGGGTTTTTCAAAGGTGAGTTCTTGAACGGTGGGCCGATGATGATTGATATACCTGTTTGGGCGGCGAAGCATGGTGGATTCGATTCTGGACGGATGTGGCGGCGGGATGGTGGTGGAGTGAATGTGATCATGGTGGCGATGGTTTGGGGTTAGAAGAGATGTTTATAAAAGGTGGTTTGGAGATTGAGAAATGGAAGGTGGAGAAATGATGATGATGGATGTTTGTGATGAAAGTACTACGCTCACACGAAAAAGAAAAGTGTGAATGTGAGATTGCAATGGAGCGTTTTGGTCTGTTTTGTTATCGAATGCTGGATGGAGTAGAGAAGGTGTGATGTTGCCTTTCAATCTTAATTTGACTTCCAACGTCAAACTGGCTTCAACTTCAAGTAATCACCCTGACCATTAGATTCAATGATGAAACGGTAGTTGATTAATGGACAAATTCTATAAACTAGTGGTGAGAGAAGCGTAAATGTAATTTTTTATTTATTTGATTTTTTTTAAATTCGATAAATATCATATCGCACATAATACCACACTTTTTCCAATTTTATCTTATTTCTATTAATTAATATTTTTTAATTAATTTATATTTTAATTTAAATGTCTCAATTCAATTTATAGTTATCTTTCCTTTTAATTAATTAAATTTTAATGATGAAATATTTTAATTTAACTTATATTTATATTTTATAATTATCAATAATTATATATATATATATTTATATATATATAAGTTGAGTTTGAGTAATATATAAACTAATGAGTTAATTATTTGATTTAAAGAGACTTTATATTTGTCCTAAAGACTTATTAGTTTTGGAGTTCTAATTCAAGTCCCTTCTAGTTATCGAACTAGCTGAACTAGAAAGTTTGTTTTTGAAATAAAGTTTTAAAATTATTTATATATAAAAGTGTATTTAGTTAGTTAAGAGATTGGGAGCCAATATAATATTTTTTTAAGAATTTTTATCCTCTTATTTTTTTATTTTCAAAATAATATTTTTTATATTATTAAATTAAAAAAAAAAACTTATTAAGGATTATTAAATTAAAAAAAAATTATATAATAAAGTGCAGTATTTTATTTTTTTTTCTAAATTGTATAAGGATGTAAATGTAATTTTCTAAAATTTCTGACAATTCAACACAACATCAAGTACTTTTAACAGTCAAGCTCTTCAGTTTAAGTTGAAAGCCTCTCTGTCCTGCCAAAGCCGCTCTCAAACCCTAGATTGATTTGTGATTTGCAGATGGGTATCAAAATCCCAACTTCTCCTCTTCGTCGATTAAGATACAACAATTTCTCTCAAACACCCTACAATTCCAACGAGTCAGAAAGATTCTTCATAGACAAATGCAGATCATCAGGTAACCTCTCTCCGCAAGAAGCTCATAATTTATTCGATTGTTTGATTAAGAGAAATCCTCCTCCTCATATCTCATCCTACACTCATTTATTTAGTTCTCTTGCTAGGAATAATCACTACAATACTTCTATTTCTCTTATCATGAGGTTGAACTCTTCGGGGTTGTTGCCTCCCGATCTGTATATTTTTACTGTTTTGGTGGATTGTCTGTGCAATTCACATAGAGTTTCCGATGGTCTGGTAGTGTTAGGGAGGATGTTTATGATGGGTTTGAAGCCAGATGTTGTGACTATTTCCTGTCTGATCAAAGGTCTCTTTAGAGAGCGTAGGGTGCTTCAAGCTGGTGTTATGGTGAAGAATATGATTAACTTTGGTTGCAAGCCAGATGTGGTGACATACGGTACTGTTATCAATGGCTTGTGCCGAACAGGGAATGCGAAACTTGCTATTAAGGTTCATGAAGAGATGATCAAAGAAGATAGCAAAAGTGAGAATGTTGTAACTTATAGTTGTTTAATTGATGGTCTTTGTAAGAGTGGACTTGTTGATAAAGCTATGCACCTCTTTTTAGAAATGAAGGACAATGGAATCACTCCCAATGTAATTTCCTACAATTGTTTGATTCATGGTCTCTGCGGATCCGGCAAATGGGAGGATGCCAAAGCTTTTTTGATTAATGAGATGGAAGATAAAAAATTGGAGCTTAATGCGCTCCCATTCAATTGGATTATACATGAACTTTGCAAGAATAACAAGATTGAGGAAGCTACTGAATTATTAGAATTGATGAAGAGAGGTGTTCAGCCAAACACAATAACGTATAGTACCTTAATTGATGCACTTTCTAAGAATGGAAAAGTGGATGAAGCCCGTGAAGTTTTGGATTCAATGATAGCAAAAGGTGTGAGTCCCAGCACTGCAACATTTAACTCAATGATTAATGGTTTGTTTTTGGCAGAAAGAGTTGATGATGTAATGGAATTGTTCGTTTCAATGGAAAATTATGGGTGCAGGCATGATGTTATTAGTTACAACATTATAATAGATGGGTATTGTAAGCTTGGAATGATTAATGAAGCTGCAGGCCTCTATGAAGAGATGATCTTAAGAAAAATTGCACCGGATGTTATTACGTATAGCATTTTATTGCGTTCTTTTCTTCAATCCAATAATTTTGAAGAAGCAAAGAAAGCAAAAAAGTTTTACAGTGAAATGTTGCTAAATAATGTGGTGGCCAATGAGTATACATACTCTATTCTTATTAATGGATTTTGCAAGAATGGGGATATTGATGAGGCAATGAAAATGTTTGGTGATTTAGTAAAAGGGAAGTTCAGAATCAACATTCAAGTGCTCAGCTGTCTTTTAGATGGGCTTTGCCAAGCAGGAAAGCATGACATTGCGACTGAGCTATTTAATAAATTCTTCCAAGAAAAAGGTTTGTATCCAGATGTAATCACATATGGTATAATGCTTAAAGGACTCTGCAAAAATGGGCAGTTAGAAGAGGCTAATAAACTTTTGTCAACTATGGAAGAAAAAGGTTGTGTTCCTGACGTGGTTTGTTTTAACACTGTTATGGTGGGGTATTTAAAGGCTAATGAAATATTGAAAGTAGCGGGTCTTTTCAAGAAAATGCTGAGAAGAAATATAAAACCGAATGTATTCACCAAATCGATTGTAATTAAGTGTTATATGTTGTATGAACTTAATTTCAAATCTATTTATATTCATTTTCTATTTTTGTCGTGGAGAACAGAATGGTTTGAACAGATACTTTGATGGCCTTTTTCTGCAGTTGGATGCTGTTACAGGTAGGTCTTGTTCCTTGCTTTGACTATTCTGAAATCTCAAAACTATAAATCCTTACAGAATCTGTTAGCTTTATTTTTTGGGTGAAAGTGAGCTTTGACTTGAATTGATAAGAGTCTAATACAGAAGAGATTTGAATTTGAGTCCAAGCACTTGGGTCTCTTTCACTTGCAGCTAAATATAGGAGGGTTATGGATAAGCAAATGAGAATAAGACATAACCTTATATTACGGCGAGTTGACAAACTTCTTTATTTGTCTTTTTCCCTTATACCAAACTTGGTCCCATTTGGGTCGAAGTGTCTAGGATACCATATGACAATGAAAGAAGCACGCAATGAAATAGGACAATAAAGAAACACGCAATGATACAGGACCCATGTAGTATGATATAGTTTTCCGTCTTCTAATTTCACCTATAAATAACTTTAGAGTCCATTGGATTTCTAGGCCATAAAAAGTTTACTATACAATTATAGACCACTTTTTCAAAATTTGCAAAACTAAACTTTGATTTTCACTTCATAGGCCATTCGCAGCTGTGAGTGTAATTCACAGTATCTGTTAATTGTAAAGTTTCAGAGGTATTTTGGGAAATTTGGTCTATGGAGTGAAAACTAAACTTTAAAAAGTCTATTTTTATATGTTTTTCAAAACAGATTTATAATTGTATTTTAAACTTTAAAAAGCCCATTTCTTAAAATTTTCATGTAACTTTAACATAAATGTCTCTTAAATCTGTAAGAATATGCAAAGTGATGGGAGATGTGTGTTTTTACTGATAAGGAAGAGTGAAACCGGGTTGGAAGTGGCTAAAGACTTTTCCGAATAAATTAATGTGCCAAATTGTTGAAATAACAAAAATATCAAGGCAGTGGGACAGAACCTAGAAGAATTATTCAGTCACTGAAAGTAGGATTGACCATCACATTGGTGCCATTGTTTTACTGCGGCTTTGGTGTCTGTCTCTATCATGTGGACTGTTTTGACCATTGTGGTAGGTTTTGAATTCTCCCTAGGTATGTGTGGTTAGGGGTGTTAGTTATTTGGGTGAATTCGAGTAATTGTCCGATGGATTGAAATTTGGTCCATTTCGTTTGGCTAAACTGTTGGTTTGTGGGGTGGTTTTGGATAGATCCGAAAGACATGAGAATAAATTAGGTTTGGATTCGGGTGAAAAAATATATATATTTTTTACCCGAAACCCGAATATATATATATTAAAAATAATAATATAAAATATAAGTTAATTAATTTAATCCTACATGTAAAAATATTTTTTATTATTAAAAAGTTAAATAATTATATATTATTAAATATAAAATAATATTATATAGGAAAATATAAATATTAAATTATATATTAAAAAAAATAATGATACTGTCAAATATGACTTTTATCAAATAAATATATATATATATATATATATATATATTTTTCCTCGTCTTCCATTCTTCCTCTCCACATTTTATTTATAATTAATTTGGTTAAATTATTAACCGAACCGATTCACCCGAAATTTTATTTCGTTGATTTGGTTTGATTTTACATTTTTTGGATTTGGATTTAGACGGATTGTGAGAAAAAAAAACGATTAAACTAAATCTACTTCACCCCAACTACCCAAGCCACTCGAATGAACACCTGCGTGTGGTTTTGAGTTGTGTAAGCTCCATTTATTCTGTAGAATATATTGAATTAATTAATTGCAATGTTTTTTTAAGGAGAAATTGTGGGAGTTGGTATTCATCAAGCAGTTCTGTCAGGACAGAAAGTTGAGCCTATACTTTTGGGATTCATTATCTCCCTCCTAGCTAACTAAATTTCTCCTAAATATACCAATATAAGTAATATACCAATATGAACTCCTTATTAGTTATGCTGTGCAGCTGCTTCTCTAACATTTATAAGATTTTTTCTTCGGACGAAAGCAAAATATGATACATGGACTTTTAGTGTTTATCTTGACATTCTTTATGATATCTGTATCTGGTTACAGAGATGATGAGGTATTGGTTATGGCTCATAACAGGGTATCCTCCAGTTTCCTTTGTGCTTGTTTGCATTTTCATTTGCCTTGTTTGCGCTAGTTTTGATCTTCTCAATTTGGTGGCTGAGTGCGTCGAACAACTTGCTTCTTGCATAGAATGTACGTGTCTGTTCATGAACGTGCTTCTGTAGCTGGATTCAAGAATGTGAAGGCTCAAGTAGCAGCAACTCGTAAACCTAGTTCGCGGAAAATACAATCTAGATCTAGTGTTAATAATGTTCCACAATCTCATCATGTAATCGCAGTTGAGTAATAGTCTTATTGGACAATCAAGCTATTGTAATTTTGTTCATAATGTTTTTGAAATGCGTTACTAAGTGGTTGAATCAAAATCAGCTCATGATTTTGTCTGCTGATAGAACAACTTTTTTCTTCATAACAAATAAGAATAACTTTTTTCTTCATAATAAGAATTTATTTGCTTGTTGACCTTGCTCATCTTTGCTAAAATCGCTGATCATGATATTACATATAAAATAGTGCTGTTAAACGTCTAGTCTTTGAACTTTGTCCTGAGCTAGGATGAACTTTGTCCGGTCATATATTAATAGCCGTGTACGTTAAATCGGGCCTAGGCGTTTTGAGACCCAAATGATCCGATTTTCATATAATTGGAAGTGAAAATCGGTAATGGGCCTAGACGCTCAACCAGGCGGGTTAAGTGGTCAAATCAGTCTAGGTGGCCCAAATCGGTCCAGGCGGCCCAAATCGGTCCAGGCGGTGCCTAGGCGTCCAGATTGATTTTCTTAAAAATTTGTCCAATACTAAAACGATCTTGTTTTATATAAAGGAATATGATATCGTGTTGATCATTTATTCTTTTTTATCCATTTTTTTTTATCTTTTTAAATGATTTTTATTTTTGTTCTATTTGGTTTTTGAGTTTATAACTGGATTAGATTTGGAATTATTTCATATAATTGTTTTTTGAATGAGATATTATGAATTTTTAGATGGTAAATTATGTGATTGAGATCACGTAATAGTATAAATGAAGATAGTGTCTTAGGTGTTACATGTAGCACACTATACTATCTTATTGTGTTACAAGTTTCACACGTGTGAAACCATAACATTCGAAATAAAAAACGCGCGCTATTACAAATCATAACTTCGAGCGCTATTACAAAACATAATTTATATATCTGTGTCTGTACAATTATTATATGTATATGTTGAGATGCTAATTGTACCTGAATGGTTTTTTGTGCCTGCGAGGTTATTATCTGTGTCTGTGATTTATGTATCTGTGTCTGTGCAATTCTTATATGTATCTGTTGAGATATTAATTGTACCTGTGTATCTGTTGAGATATTAATTGTACCTGTCTGGTTATTTTTTGTGCCTGCAAGGTTATTATCTGTGCCTGTGTTTTATGTATTTGTGTCTATACAATTCTTATATGTATCTGTTGAGATGCTATTGGTTATTTTTGTGCATGCGAGGTTATTAACTGTGCATATGTTTCATGTATCTGTGTCTGTGCAATTCTTATATGTATATGTTGCGATGCTATATGTACATGTGTGGTTATTTTTGTGCATGCAAGGTTATTATCAGGTGCATTTGGGCTCTACGATGGTAATGCCTTCATTCTCTCATTTCTTTAATAATGGTTAGCATAGTATGGTAAATACATACATTATCCAATCCAAACACACCCCACTCCCCTATTTATCACACCAGACCAGACCTTCTTTATCTACAAGTCAACAACATACCATCCGGTACAACACATCTCACATTAACAAAACTACAACCAAACCAAACCAAACCTCTCTCCCCCCATCCAATCCAATGTCCGATAACGATAACAACAACAGCCTTTCAATCACCGTGGAAAGAAACCCATCTCAGTCTCGTCTCTCCGAATTGAACATCAAGTGCTGGCCCAAGTAAATCATCTTCGAGTCTCTCTGTATCTGTGAATAGTATTTTATAACAAAGAAAGACTAATATAGTTATGTGTACAGATGGGGATGCTCGCCGGGAAAATATCAACTGAAGTTCGACGCAGAGGAGACGTGTTATTTGCTGAGAGAGAGAGTGAAAGTGTATCCAAAAGGAGGATCGTCAGACGACTTTGTTGAATTCGGAGAAAGCTTACAAAGAAGCATAGGCCGTGCTTTCGAAGCTCTTTGCATCGCCGGACCCGCAAATGGTAACCAATAGGCCTTGCATACACGCTTTTACTAAAATAGAGAAGGGAAGGTGCGTAGCAGTTCGGAATCCAATCTGCAATTCGCACGTGTGTGTTTCTGAAACACAATAATTTATTGTGTTTGAGAAACACCCAAGACTTTGCGATAAATGAATTGAAAACAATAAAGTTATATATTTTTCTTTTCAAAATTAAATAAATATTGAAAATTTTATTAAATTTAATTCCAGTCAAAGTCAAATATTGACCGATAGTCAACACCGCCTAGGCCCCGTCTAGTCCCCGCCCGGACCGCTTAGCCGCCTAGATGTGGTCACCGATCCGATTCCAATTTCCGATTTTATGAAAATTGATTAATAGCCTTTGAACCCTATATCCCAAACGTGGATACGGTAGATCCACCATGATATCTCTGAGTTATAGATACCTTATTATTATTATTTTTTTAAATATTAAATTAATTAAATGATTCAACTTAAATAAAATCAAATTTTAAAAAATAATTTTTTTTCAACTACTATTTAAATCTTCTCCTACATACTAAGTGTTGTAAATAAAAGAGAAGATTGGAGTAGAAGAAAACAATTTAATAACAACTGAAAAATAAATTCGGATAAAAAAGTAACCTGGTAATTCTTGAAAATCTTGGATCTTGAACTAGCTTTGATGATTGTTTGAATAATTTGGAGAAAGTGCTTAAAAGATGTGAGGAGATCAATTTGGTCCTCAACTGGGAGAAATGTCATTTCATGGTAAGAGAGGGTAGACAAAGCTAAGATTGATATAATTGCCAATTTACCCCATTCTACTAATGTTAAAGGCATTAGAAGTTTCTTAGGACATGCAGGGTTTTATAGAAGATGCATTAAAGATTTTTCTAAAAATTTCTAGACCTCTGTGTGTACTTTTAGAAAAAGAGAAGAAATTTGATTTTACTCATGACTGTTTAATAGCATTTGCTCAGCTTAAGGAGAAAGTTGTCTCAGCACCAATCATAGTTCCACCTAATTGGAATTGTGAGTTTGAAATAATGTGTGATGCTTCTGATTTTGTTGTAGGTGCTGTATTGGGACAAAGAAGAGAAAGGTTGTTCAGGGTTATCTATTATGCTAGAAAACTCTGTGGAAGCTCAAAGGAACTATACTACTACAGAGAAAGAATTACTACCAGTTGTCTTTGCTTTAGACAAATTTAGATCTTACATTCTTGGATCTAAAGTTGTAGTTCATACTGACCATGCAACTTTAAAGTATCTTTTTGCTAAAAAGGAATCTAAACCTAGACTTATAAGATGGGTACTTTTACTACAGGAATTTGACATAGAAATCAAAGACAAGAAAGGCACAGAAAATGTGGTAGCTGATCACCTTGCTAGGCTGCAAATTAAGGACATCGAAGATCAAGTTGACATAAATGAACATTTTTCTGATGAGCAATTGTTCTTATGTGAGGTAACATTTTATCCATGGTATGCTGAATATGCTAATTTTCTTTCATGCAAAGTGTTACCTAAAGGATTAAATAGTCATCAGAAAAAAAGGATTTCTTCATGAAGTAAAGAGATACATATGGGATGAGTCATTTCTATTTAGAAGGTGTGCAGACCAAGTTTTAAGAAAGTGCATTCCATATGAGAAAACTTTGGATATCCTTAAGCACTTTCATTCATCAGAATATGCAGGGCATTTTGCTGGAACAAGGACTGCAGCTAAGGTGCTATAATATGGATTTTACTGGCCTTCACTTTTTAAGGATGTCCATGCATTTGTGGCCAATTGTGATAGATGCCAAAGGATGTAAAACATTTTGAAGATGCAAGAAATGACTCAAAACTATATCCTAGAAGTTGAACTATTTGATGTATGGGGTATAGATTTTATGGGACCATTTCCTCCATCAAATAAGTATGAGTATATAATTGTACGGTTGATTATGTATCCAAATGGGTAGAAGCAGTTGCTTGCGTTACCAATTATGGCAAAGTAGTGGAGAAATTTCTATAGAAGAATATCTTCACTCGTTTTGGCATACCTAGGGTCTTAATCAGTGATGGGGGGTCTCATTTCTATAATAAGCTGTTGGAAAAAGTACTCAAAAAGTATGGGGTAATCCATAAGATCACCACAACTTATCATCCACAGGTAAATGGTCAAGTAGAAATCTCAAATAGAGAATTGAAAAGAATCCTGCAAAAGACTGTAAATGAGTCCAGAAAAGATTAGAGTTTCAAGTTAGATGATGCCCTATGGGCTTATAGGACAGCTTTCAAAACTCCTATTGGAATGTCCCCATTTCAAATGGTATATGGAAAAGGATGCCATTTGCCATTAGAGTTAGAGCACAAATCATATTGGGCAGTGAAACTGTTGAATATGGACTCTGATAAAGCAGGTAAACAAAGACTTCTTCAGCTTGATGAAATGGATGAATGACGATTGGAAGCCTATAAGAATCATGAGATATACAAGCAGCGAATGAAAAATTATCATGACAAAAAGATTGTTAAGAGAGAGTTCAGGCCATGGCAGTATGTGTTGTTGTACAACACTAAACTCAGCCTATTTCGAGGAAAGGTAAAATCTAGATGGTTTGTCCCCTTTAAGGTTAAGAGTGTCTCCCCATTTGGAGCCATAGAGTTGTTTGAAAATAAGCCCATTGATTCTTCTGTGGTCAATGGTCAAAGGCTCAAACATTAGCTAGGAGGGGATATTTACAGGACTAGAGAAGTTTTATACATCTTTGATCCTGTATATGTGATGGAAATATCATGAAACAAACTTACCATTGTCGATACTAACAACCTTAAACAAAGCATTCATTTTCACAATTAATTATTTTCTCATATTCATATTGCTTAATTGTGTAAACTTTGTTTTTTTTTTATTTATAATCAAGTTCATGTTGGTAAGGATTTTATTTTAAGGAGAACTTGAAAAAGGGAAACTTGAATTGAGAGGCGAGAATCATCAGAATTCGTCTCATTTGATTTAAGAAATAGGCAATGTATCGAATTTTTCCAAGAAAATATCATCAAGGGACAGGCAAAAATAATTTGCAAGCTTCAAATTTTGCCTGACGGATTCAAGAAGGAGGCGAGAAATGAAATTTCACACCTTACATCTCGCCTATCTCAAAAGGAATTCAGGCAAAAATTTTGATTTCGCATTGGTATCTCGCCACTCAGGTATGTATTCTTGGCAATATTCTTCTCATTTCGCCAAAACATTTCGCTTAATGTTCATTCTGAGTTAGCGAAATAAAGGTATGTTGTCTTAAATGTCGCCATGTTAATATCTTTTTTGCGAAATAGGTTCATTTTGCTTCTTAATCTCGCCTAACCTTGTTATAGGTGGCGAAATAATATCTTGTCGCTAAAATTTTCGTTCATTCTTAAAGCGACTTGATATTATTTCGATTGATTACTTTTCCTAAATAAAAAACAAAGGCGAATTTATTTTTTCTGTTGCCAAGCATGAAGTTGAGAAGGCGAAGTCAATGTTTGTCACCTAAAATTTGATTTTTCAATTGCCAACTTGAGGCGAAATAACATGTCGCGTAAGTTAGTGACACGTGGGCGTACTTTTTGACCGTTTATTTCTGGGGTGGCGAGATCAATTATTTACGCCTTTCCTTATTCTTATCATCATTACAGCTAGTGAACAACCTTTTAAAAACCCGGAATTCGAAAACAATTGTTACCGTTAATCTCTTTTCTACATTCTGTTTTCAAAATTGAACAAACCCTAGTTGCGATTTTCTTCTTTCGATTGATTTAGCTAGAGATTTTCAGATTTCCTCACAGCAATTAAACAAGGTATGTTTATCTAGATGCTTAATCATTTTTATTTCAAGATATTCTATACTTGTTTTGTATTTGTTATGAAGTTGAAATTGCGACAATTTAGGGTTTAGCTGAATTGAGATTAGGTTTTTGATGGGTTTCGCCGATGGTTGCTTCATTTTATATTTTCCTATTCAAAAAGATGATTCACTTTGCTATGTTGCTGAGTAAAGAGATTATCTTGACACTTTTTGTTATATGAGTTTGGCTGATATTAAAATTGTGCTGATATTGCTAAAAATTTCAGTTTGGGGTTATCATTTTGCTTTACTAAGGAAATTAAACTTGGGTAGATAGTTCTGTTTGAGTTTGTTTAAACTGACTTTGTAATTGCATTGTTTACTTATAGATTCAAATGGCTAAGAGAAAGAATCCATCTACTCCTAGTCCCTCAAAGAAATCGAAGAAAGCAAAGACTTCTTTCAAACCTAAAGTTTATGATGAGAAGAACTTTAAGGTTAGAGTAATTATTCCTTCTTCTCCAAAGGCAGATAGAATTCTGAAATATAAGTCGCTCAAGACTCCCTCTACACCAAATATTGAAAAGAGGAAGAAAGCTCGGGTGAAAATTGTAGAAAAATTAGTTGGGAAGGTAAAGTTGAAACAAGTTACATGTTAAAATCTTAATAATAGGTCTTGAAGGTTTTACTAAACATTACATAGGGCCAAAAATATAAGCCTATTCAACTGAAAAAGTGTACATAGGTGCAAGCAAATCGAAACAACAAAATTCAGAGTAAGGAAAGCCGGAACTAGATAACCTCTAGGTAGAACCAATTGCATGGACACCCTAAAGGGCCCCCCACCCATGCATTCAACAACATGGCCTGTCCATAAGTACATGCTACACCTCTTTCTGCATGTCCAATACCAAGACGAAAATGAATCCAAAAATGACGGATAGCGTTGTTGACCCTTAATCTTGCATCCCTCATCTCAGCAACAGGTAGACTAGCCAACAGTTGTTTACCATATCTCCTTTTGTTGTAATTTCGTTGACACAACAAGTGGATGGCATAAACGTATGTGGCATCCCTATGACTTTTTACTGTGGCCAAGAGAAATGCAACAATACCTTCGTCTAGTTGATTCAGTACGAAGAGGAACCGTACACCATGTCTGAATAATGCTTCTGGGTTCCCATTTTCCACACATATTCTTAAAAATTCTCTCTGGTGGGATAAACACCCCATGCGACGAATGGTAGGGGCTTTAGGTTAGCATTTTCATATATTTCAGAAGCTGTTTCTATCATGTAAAGGGTTTTATTTGTAGAAGTGAACGAAAATAGACTTCGTAACAAATATCTTGCGACCATTGTCATGATTTTAGTCAGTAATTCAGGAGGAAGAAGATCAAGGAAGCTGAGACCATCTAACATTGTTATGTATTTTTCTTTAGACTTGTGAATAGGAAATGGTTAAATACGTTTAGTTTGCTCCCTTATGGAACTAGCTTTATATTTAAGTAAACCAGTATGCGATATACTCTTTCCACGATCAGTAACAAGAACAAGGTTATCCCGCATACCAATAGCCCTATATAGCCTCTGAAAAAACTAGGTCCAAGCTACATCGGATTCCTTCGGAGCAAATCCAAATGCGATGGGAAATATGCAATCTGACACATCCATTCCGATGGCGACAAAAATAATACCTACTGACTTACCCTTCATGTGAGTGGCATCCATACACACAACTGGACGAATGAATTTGCTGAACCCTTCAATACACTAGCGAAGACAGAAAAACGAATACAGAAAATAATTGTCTGCAGAAATCTGCAGGTCCACCACGTTGTTAGGGTTTATTTCCTTCAAAATGTTGAGGTATGAAGGAAGCAACTGCCATGACCCTTCGTGACTTCCGTATGCAAGGTCATTTGCATACTGGAGAGCCCTCCAAGCTTTACTGTAAAGCAAAACCACCGCATACCTGGCTCTAATCTCGCTAATTATGTTATCGGCAGAGAACTTGGCCTCGGATAAGCGATTAACAAACAAGTGTCCAACTACTTTAGCACTTACTCTTCGTGTTTCAACTTTATTAGGATCTAACAGGCAGGTACAGGAGGAAACAAATTCGGTTACATGCCAAATAGGGAATCCCTTATGACATCTCTTAGCCCTAAATATAAATGGGCATCCTATTTCAACGCACTCAACCTCGAACCTTGTACTGCTAGAATTAGGTGTATAAAGAGACAGCTTGTTCTCCAGCGCGTATCTAAATATGGCCAGCTTCATACACTTATTCCTCTTGAATACAACCACTTTACTCAAACAGCTGTGTCTTTCGCCAGCATACAAACAATAAATACGTTGATCAACAAAGTTATGCATCTCCATTCCGGATAGATGATAAACAGAAACTCCTATGTCATTACCAGCCTGTCTGCTAGCAGCGTTAGTGTCTTCTTCCTCAATCCCTACATGAGAATCGAATTCATTAGTCGCTTCCCTCTCCCAATCGCTCAAATTATTGTCGTCATCCCCATCATTCCCACTGTTAACGTCTGCCTCTTCATTGTCGCCTATACCACCGGTGAACATACCAGGTAAAGGATTACTACTGTTTAAATCATCATTCAACTTGGGGTCAGCAAAATCACCGTCCTCATAAATAAGTAGATCACTATGGACACACAATTGATTTACCAAGCAATCCGTATTGCCTTCCTCATCTGCACTGATGATCCTCTCAGTCTTCTCAATATAAATTTCCAATGGATCATCACTTAATCTAGCAAATTTAAGCCCACTATCATCGGAAATATAAAATCTCTTGACAGATACACCAGGTTTATGGTACAAGAGTAAAGAAATAAATCAAATCTTTCCCTATCTATCCCCTTCTTGGCATATATCCTACTGCATACCTCCTCAAAACTCACTCCTTCTTCAAATACATCCAACACAACGTCTCCAACAACATAAGAAGACACATCCCAAATGGAATCATAGTTAATGATAATTCTGAAGGAGGCCATGTCATCTCAACAGGGCGAAATGATTGCCTCGTTAGAAAATGCATATCATCTCAGCATTCATCAATTAAAGTAAATGTTCATCAACCGTACTGTTATTCTTCTTCATAAATACTAAAAGATCTTCGAATAAATTCAAAGATCCTCACATATTGTACATTTTAGCAATAAAAACACGTTAGAGAGACATAAAACTTCATACGAATCAATTTATTAAAACTCTAACTGACCACAACGAAATTACGAGTTAATACATGAACTCATTACAATGCACTGGGCAAAGGAACAATACAAATGCAGGGAAATGATTGCCTATTTAGAACATACATTACAGCTCAATTTTCAACAAATAATATCAATGTCCATCAAGTGTTCAGTTATTCTCCTTCATAGCTAATTAGAGTTCTTCGAATAAAATGAATTATGATCAAATGTTATTTAACACAGCAATAATAACATAAGAACTGAAGCATAGGAATTCAAACAAATCCTTTCATTCAAGTTAAATATGAACCATTAACTGATCACAATGCACATTGCAGTTAAGTGTATCAAATGTACCAGTCGGCTGAATTAGTCGACCAAGAATTGAAATGGATAAATTGAAATCAATATCAACACAAGCTGGACAAATGTTATTGACAAAGATACTGCACTTCATAATTCGGTTTAAAAACAATGGGGCTTCTAGAACCACAGGTCAACTCATTTATGCACCCTCAAACAATTACATACCTAGATTGAGGTCTGTCAACAAAATGCCCAGCGTCGATTCCACTAAATAGCTCTGAACGTGGTAACGAGCTGATCGATGGCTATTGGGATGGGCAATTGAACAATGAAAAGAATGTCGATTCACCGCGGATGAGTTCGTCCTAGTCGACAAGCCTCAAAATCGGCGGAGATTGTGAGAGGAGAAGGACAATGGAAGAGAATGCTGCAACGACGACGAATGAGGGAGGAGATTTGGAAGGGAAGAGACGACGGAGGTAGCAAGAAGCGGCGAAGGAAGAAACAAAAATGTTCAATTTGATATTGTCATTACAGCCGAAAAGTGTGCAAATGGTATGAACCCGGTTTATTCATTCAAACCGGCTCAGGTTCATTAGGGGTAAATTGGGTATAACATAATTCTTTAAGTATTATCACTTTTATAATTAATTTATTATTTCATTTTAAAATTATAAGAGCAAAAAAGTCAGCACAACCTATGGAGTGCAATTAAGGTTGGCAAAATGGGTAAGGTTTTTGAGACCCTACCCTTACCCAACCAAAAAAGAGTAGGGTAAAACCCTACCCATTTAATTAAAAACCTCTATACAACCGGGTTTAGGAAAAGTCCATGTATTTGAGGGTAGGGTAAGGGTATAACCTAGGTCCACATTTTACCCTATTTAGACCCTTACATTTAAATATTTCTTATCCAAACTACACTAAGGTTCTTTTGTTTGTTTTATTATTTAGATTTTATCGGTAGATTTAATACAAAAAATTCCTTTTTATTTAGATTATGCTATCTATTTTTTTTAATAAATCATAAATTTATTATAAATATATTGTACCATCTATCCTTTTTTATCTAATTTAATAAAATTAGTTTAATATATTAATTTATGCTTCTCTCTTAAATTAATAATTTTTTTATATATTATTTTATTAATTTTGCTATTAATATACATATATATATATATATGTATATAGACAAAATGTATTAATTACTCATTGGAAATTTAAAAAGTGAGTAAAAATATAATTAATAAATGCATTTAAAATGATTTTTTTATTGTAAAATATTGCATTTTCAATACCAAATAAATAATTAATGAATTAAAAAATGAGAAGAAACAATTAATGCATGTTATTTTTTAAAATAAAAATACTAATTTTTTTATTTAAAAATTCGTATGTTTTTTCCTTTACAATTATTGTTTTAATTTCGTATTATTGTTTTATTTAAAGAATAATGTTATTTTGAAATAACTTTTTATCTATTAAAATGGTAAATATAATTTAAAATACATAAATACATTTTATTAATGTTTAAAAGAAAAAAGAATGGAATATAGAAGTATATGCATTAATTGTTCATTGGGAATTTAAGATGTGAGTAAAAAATGTAATTAATATACTAAAAAAATTAGATTTTAAAATACCGCTTTTTAAATTCTCAATGAACAAGTAATGCATTTTTAAAAAATACAAAATTAATGCTTATTATAATTGTTTTAAAAAATACCTCTAATTTTTTAAATGTTATTATTTAATTTGATAATTAATATATTATGTTTTAAGAATAATTTTAAATTTTATATTATAAATATAATTTAAGATGCGTAAAATTTTAAAAAAAATTAAAATAAAATAGGATAATTATCCATTAAACCATGATAAAATTGTTTTCTTATTATTTGATTGTAAGTAATCATAATAGTATATTTTAAATTCTATTTTATTGATTTAATCTATTTTATAACTTAAATCAAATCAAATTGAAAATAGTTTAATTTTAACATGTTTAACTCGAACCAAAATTAAAATTTAAATCAAATTAATTTGATATTCTTAAATGAAACATTGATCGATTTGATTCTATTTCATTGAATATTAATAGTATTTTAAATAAATGTTTAATTTTTTTATATTGCATTTACTAATATGTAAATATATTATGTTTAAACTAAATATACAAATTTGAAAACATAAATAAACTATTGAAAAATAAAATATATAAATAAATAAATAAATAAATAAATTTAATGAATTTTAAATTTCGAAATAAAATAAATTTCCCCATATATAATAATCTTAATAAAAATATTAAATTATAAAAGGTTTTATTAAGGGTAAGGGTTTTATTAAGGGTAATGGTCTACCATTTAATTTTGAGGATAAGGGTCTACCCTTACCCATATATTTCTAGAAAGGGTAAGGATAGGATTTAGACCCTAAAAAATTTTTAGGGTCTAAGAATGGTTTGGGTAAGAAAATTTTTTAGGGTCTAAGAATGGTTTGGGTAAGGGTAGACCCAAACCCTTACTTTTGTCAAGCTTAAGTGCAATCAAAGTTTCAAAAGCTTTACTTTTCCAAAATTTTAGAATGGGTCTATTTTTAAAACTAAATTTTTTGATGGTCCATTTAAAAAAAATCCCTAATTTTATTTTTTATAAAATTATGTTAAATAATATATTAAATTAATATTTTATTTAATATATTTAACTAACCAAACTCTAGTTTATATGTAACCTCGAATCTAAATTTAAAAATAATAAGATATAATATAAATATAATAAAATAAAAAGACAAAAATAAATAAAAACTAATTATAAATTAATTTAAATATTTAAATTTATTATGCGAAAGGATATTTTTTGAAAAAAAGAGTAATACTAAAAAATTGCTATATGGAAAATATCAATGCTCTACCAAATTTAGCTAATTTCGAGCCTACCTCCAATTTTTCCTAAGAGCTATAGCGTCCCACTGCAGTCCCAGTTCAGATAAAACAAAAAAAAAAAAAAAAAATATTTAACAAATCTGATTCTTTCTCTTTTACTTCCTCTATTTTTTTTTTTTTTATATGCTACGTTCTGTTTGCACACTATTCGAGATCTAATTTTAACGATAAATATCTTTAATTATATATAACTAAAAATTATAAAAATTTTATATTTAAAAAGTAAATATTAAAACGAATAAAATAAGATCCCACTTGAATATATTTTTCTTTATACGTAAGTAACAATATAAAAAATAAAATTGATGAATGAATAGTAAATACTATTCAAGTGTAGCACATAAAAAAAAAACGGAGGAAGTGTATTTTTTTAATATTTTAATTTTATTTAATTATTAAAATAATTTTTACTGAATCTCTTTATTGTGGATGGATTAAAATAATAATATTTAACAAATCTGAATCTCCAGCGTCCCACCTGCAGTTCCAGTTCCAGTTCCAGTAAATAATATTTAACCCCTGATCTCTGGTCATCTCTATCTGGTCAACAATATAACATATAAACCCTAGAAACACAAATCTTTCAACCGAAATCAAATTCAGCCTCTCACACCTGGATCCTGCCGGCGTCTCACTCAGGTGCTGTATTTTTTATTTTTGGATTTTTTTTTCTGGTCGTCTTTCTGTTTTCTATAATTTGTGGTTATTGGTAAACGACTTGTCAAAACTGATTTTCATTTTGTAGAATTAAAGATATAACGGAATCCGCTTTCTTTATTATTTTTTTTTAATACCTTTTTTCGTTTGCGGGTTAGTGCAGAACTTGACTACAGCTGATGTGTGTTTTTTTTTTTTTTTTTTGAATTTGTTGCTTCTGTTTTTGGATGATTCGTTTTGAGGTCTGAGAAGTGAGAATTCGGAATTCAAGCTGAGGAATCTGGCTTCTCTTTATCATCACTTTTTGTTGATACTTTCTTTGTTATAAAGAGGTGAGGAATCATGAATTGTCTGATCAGATAGTTTGCTGTTAGAGAAAAAGTTTCCTTCTTTCAAATAGTGAACGGGGGTTTTGGGAATCTTTGTTAGTTTTTCTGTTTATTACTGTGGATTTGTTTGCTGATCGAGATTGAATCAATGGAGTTTAGGGTAATGTCCTGTTTGCTGAGCAGTGTAGTGTCCTCACTTGGCATTTTAACTAATGCAGACATTTAATTGCCATCATTTGATATTCTAACTAATTTTATGTTTATGATTCTCAGATTTCATAAGGAATTGGGTTTAACTTATCCTAGATTTGTCAGACTTTTTATCAAATGGGTAAAAAAGTATTGGGAAAGAAAGGGCTTCAAAAGGAGAAATATGTGAATGAAGATCCCTGTCCTTTGATGGACGCTAGCCTATGCAATAATGATAATAAATTGCATGCTGAAGATAAAGCTACTGGTGATGATGGTATAGGATTAGAAGCTTCTCAGAGTGAAGCACCTATGGTAGTTGATGCTGATAAGGTAGAGAAGAAGAAGAGAAAGAAGAAGAGACATAAAACTAGTGTCGATGTTGAATTAGGGATATCTCAAATTGCATCTGACATTACTGATAGCTATGCCATTAAGCTGAAGAATGTGAAGAGTTGTGAGAAGGATGGTGGTAATATTGATTCCGGTGTTGAGCAAAGCAAGACTAAAAGAAAGAATAATGTGGACAAGGATAGAAAGAAAAAGAGGAAGTTGGAGGAAGATCAAAATGTTATCAGAGTGGAAAATCCTGTGCATGTGGAAAAGCACAGAAAGACTAAGAACAGGCAGATGAATGGCGAAGAAGCTGATGAAAAGAAGAAAAAGTGCAAGAGGGGAAAGGGTGGTGATGATTCCACAGAAGTGAGCAACGCAGCAGATTTAGAAGCTGGAAAACATGAGGACCGAAAAGAGGAAAAAAGGATGGAGTATAGCGATAATTCAGAAAAGAAGGCAATCAAAAAAGCTGATGAAAAGAAGAAAAAGTGCAAGAGGGGAAAGGGTGGCGATGATTCGACAGAAGTGAGCAACGCTGCAGATTTAGAAGCTGGAAAACATGAGGACCGAAAAGAGGAAAAAAGGACGGAGTATAGCTATAATCCAGAAAAGAAGGCAGTCAAAAAACAAAATAATTCTAGATCCTCTAAAAAGCATAAGAAGAGAGTTAGTTTTGTAGACGATGTAGAGGTCTTCCCTTCAAATTCAGGTGTAGTGCGTGGCAAGCGATTTTCTTTGGAGGAAGACGTGATTGTAAGAAATGCTGTTTTAAGCTATATAGATAAATATCAATTAGGTGAAGAAGGTCTAAACATGGTTTTGAATTGTAGATCCCATCCAGAAGTTAGACATTGTTGGAAGGAGATAGGATTAGCTCTACCCTCAAGGCCCTATGAGAGTGTATACTACCGAGCTCATAACTTATTTGAAAGAGATGAAAATCGAAGGTGGAGCCCTGAAGAGCTAGATCTCGTCCGAAAATTTCATGAGAAATATGGAAATGATTGGAAAAAACTAGCTTCGACTATTGGCAAGCATAGGGTCCAAGTGAAGGATGCATGGCGGAGAATAAAATTAACAGAGGCGAAGAAAGGACCTTGGGTGCAAGATGAGTACCAGAAATTGTACGACTTGGTTAACTTGGACCTGCGAGTGAGGGCTACTCAAGACAAGAAAACCAAGCATGGGATGTTGCGAGATAATATAAGCTGGGAGGCCATTAGTGATACCTTAGGTTCTCGATCACATGCACACTGCTGCCAGAAATGGTATTATTCATTAACGTCACCGCTGGTTTATGAAGGTAAATGGTCAGACCTGGATGACTACCATCTCATGAATGCTCTTTTTGCTCTGGATGCTGCTTGTGTTGAGGATGTTGACTGGGACTGTCTTCTTGAGCATAGGCCTGGAGATGTTTGTCTAAAGAGATGGAATCAACTGGTCAAACACTTGGGTCCTTATGCAAACAAGTCATTTGCGGAACAAGTTGAAATTCTCTCCCAAAGATATTGCTCTGATGTACTCGAGGCAAGAGAGGCCTATGATAGCAAACCTGCAGTAGATGAGGTAGGAAGATAACTTAAATTTTGTACTTTACATATGACTTGTTTGCTTATAAAGTGCTGTAATTGACTGATATCCTTTACATATGACTTAGCAAAAACATGAGAAGTTGTTTGCATATTTGCCTTCATCCCAGCGTTGTCTTGTTTGCATATAAAGTGCTGTAATGGTATCTGTAGCAGTTATCTAGTTTGAGAAGTTGTTTCCCTGTTGGATATCTCAACGAATTGTGCCTACTCATTATCAACCAATGCACTATGTGGTGATGTTTTGTGATATAAATAACAAGTATACCTACTAATGCAGTACTCCCATTTAACCCAGAAGAGACAGTAACCCTCCAAGTAACTTGTCCTCTCTACTTGTTTCTGCAACACAAACACAATAAATAAATAAATAAAATCACTCAATCACTCCAATTATGTAAGAAGAAATATTGTTGAATGTTTTCAATGATTTCTTGTTCTTCTGTCTCCTCATTCATTCATCACCAGTTCACATTTTTGTTTCATCCAAAGAAGTAACTGAAGAAATAGTTAGATAGCTATAATTCGTTTCTTGCAGTAGAAGTTACTTCGATAAAGCTAAATCCCGAACGGCCATCTCCACCAAAGTCTCTCATCATCTTCCTCACCCTTTGGACATCATCCCACATCCCTTTAGCTGCATACAAATTTGACATTGACACATAAAGTCCACCATTTCTGTAATCCAGGAAATAGAGCTTCCTTGCTATACACTCCCCTAGCTTCACATTTTGGTGTATGCAACAGGCATTTAGCAAAGCACCCCACACTCCAAAATCAACCTCAATGCCAGTATATTGTATGAATAATATTGCTTCTTCGAGCAAACCTGCTCGACCTAGAAGATCAACTATGCATGCTAAATGCTGCAATGTTGGCGTTATACTGAATTCCTTAGTCATGATTTCGAAATACATTTTCCCTTCTTCGATAAGACTTGCATTATTACAAGCAGTTAAAACTCCTAAGAAAGTTATTTTATCAGGCTTTAAACCTTGTTTTCGCATTGCAGAATAGCATCTGAGAGCTTCCTGTTCAAATCCATTCAAACTATAGCCTTTGATATGTGAATTCCAAGTTGCTAAGCACGGTTCTTTGATGCTCTTGAAAACCTTTTCAGCTTGCTCAATGTTTCCGCACTTGATATACATGTCAATAAGAGCAGTACAAATAAACTCTTCCATCTCTAGATGATTCCGTAGCACATAGCAATGAAGTTTCTTCCCAAGCTGCATGTAACCAAGTTGAGAACACCCAGACAATAGACTAACGATTGTAATATCATCTGGTCTATGTCCTAAAATCTGCATTTGACAGAACAAACTCACAGCATCACTTGCTCGTCCAGCTTGTACACAGCCAGATATAATTGAATTCCAACTCGTTATCCTTTTATCATTCATCTCGGAAAACAAAGAGAATGCAGCATGAATGTTCAATGACTTAGAATACATACTGATCAATCCATTAGTAAGCAAACAATCAGAGCACAAACCACTCTTAACCCCATAACATTGTAAAGCAAGCCCACAATCGATCTGATCTGGATTAGATATTCCTCGGAGGATTCCTACCAAAGCTACAGCATCTGGTTTCAGATCCAACAGCAGCATCCGATTAAAATGCTTCATTGCCAAACCCACATTTCCTTTTTCAGAATAGCTTGAAATGATTGCTGTTAAAGAAACCAAGTTCTCTTCAGGTAACAATTTATAGAGCTGCTCTGCTGATTCTGTGTCTCCACTTTTAGCATATTCAGTAATAAGGGAAGTCATTACAATAGCATCATTTAAACGACCAGTTTTGATCACATAACAACATACAGATTCAGGGTCAGCATTGGCAGATAGAATGCTCAAAATCGTAACTGAATTAACTTCGACTCTCGCCTCTTGCATACACTTAAACACACGAATCGATTCACCAAATAGACCATTTCGACTGTAGGCGCAAATCATGGTGTTCCAGGAAACTACACTTTTATCTGCCATTTTATTAAATAAAATCTCAGCTGCTTCCACATCCGAACATTTAGCATACATGGAAATAAGTACATTCTTAACGTCAGAATCGTAATCAAGACCAGTTTTAACACTTAACCCGTGAATGGTTCTCCCTTGGCAAACTAAATCCTGCCATCCACAAGCCGGAAGCACACTTACCAATGTTGTCGCACAAGGGGTAAAACCCTCTCTAAGAAATTGAACAAAAATTCTAAACGCATCAAAAGCACACCCATTTTTCGTGTATCCACAAATCAGTGCATTCCAGGTGACAATGTCTCTGTTAAGCATATGATCAAACACCTTCCGTGCATAATAATCGCATCCTAGTTTCATGTACAAGTCAAGCAAAGAAGTACTCACATAAACAAACTGATCTATACCCGATTTAATCAAATGGGTTTGGATTTGTTTCGCATCTAACAAAGAATTCAATGTTGATTTGGTGCCGCTGGAAGGTTTCAGAAGAAAGGAAAAAGTGTAGTGAGTTGGCTTGAGACCGAATTGTAAAATCTGGCGAAATACAGCTAAGCTGATTGGTGGGATTCCAGTGCTGTTAATGCAGGATTTGATTGCTGAATTGATGAAACTGAGTTCATGATAGGTATATGACATTATTTTAGACCATCGTATCAAAGACACATGAAACGAAAGCAACCCTTCTGTATGCAGAGAATCTTATAACCTTCAAAAGATCGTATCATTATAAACAAGGGGAATCTGCAACTTTCAGCAAAAATGTTATTATCATAATAAATATATTGATAGAATTATTTTAATGCTTTCCCACATTTTCCCACACAGAAAATCTATCTCCCCAAGTTGCAAGTTTGAAATTGGGAGGGACGAGGTTTCCAAGATCCATCTTTGGTTCAATCTTCATAATGATTTTGTCATCAATAGAAGCCATGTAGAGTTCTGATTCAGCAGCTAAAATTTTCACTCTGCTCCCAGTATGGATCTTATTTTTGTTTTGAACTGCAATCAATTTGGTTATGGGTTCCTTCAGATTGCTATCAAAGAAGTGATCAAAGAACTGCATATTGCAGAACAAGTATTAGTAATGCAGACCAGGCGGGAACAGATATAAATTGAAAAAATAAATAAAGAAAGAATGAGAACATTACTATGGATGGGATTTCAGGATGTGTGAGAATGTAAGTGTATCCAAACATGAGCTTATCCGATGGGTATGGCCACAACCGTTGAGTAGAACCTAGGGCAGAGAATTCGGTTAACCGAAACCGAACCGAATTTTCGGTTTTTGGTTAACCGAATCTCAAATTTTGCTAACCGAAAACCGAACCGAATTTTAATCTAACCGAAAACCGAACCGAATTTTAATCGGTTAACCAAAAACCGAAACCGAAATTTTTCGGTTAACCCGAAAACCGAATAAATTGATAAAAAAATTAAATTTTTTATTCATTTGTCTTCCATCAATTCAATTGTGTTGCTCACATCATTCAAGAAAAGATAAGAATAAAAAGATATTAGTACAAGAAAAGAAAAGAATAGGTAACTTGGTGACTAAGTAGTGAAAAATAGAGAAAATAAATTTAAAAATTAATGTTTTTGGTATTTATTCGGTTTTTCGGTTAACCGAAAATTTGGAATACCGAAACCGAAAACCGAACCGAATTTTTCGGTTAACCGAACCGAATTAACCGAAAACCGAAAATAGTCATATTTTCGGTTAACCGAACCGAAATTTTTTTCGGTTTTCGGTTCGGTTTCGGTAAAAATCGAATTCTGCTCACCCCTAGTAGAACCAGTGTCATGATTGTCAATGAAAGTCACAGCATTTTCTGGCGAAAGACCAATCAATCCTGGTGGATTGCCATTGTCCTTTATGTTAATGATGATGAAACTACTAGTCACTTTTTTTTTTTTTTTTTTCTTTTGTATGTCAATTTCAAGTTTTTTACTATGTCATTTCAGCCCAACTAATGAAGTGGTCGTATGATATTGTTTTGTGTACGTTTTAGATGACTATATTTTATATGTTGTTTAATGGCCAAATCCAATCAAACTTAAATTTATAAGAGTCTTTATATTAACCTTTATGTACCAGTAGTTGAATAAGAAGAATATTTCTAGAGTTCTTATTCTTATATTTTTACTTTGTTTGTAATATCTGAAGTCATTTGAGTTATGGGAATTTGTAGAAGAAGACAAGGAGGTTCCACCTTTAAGAGCAAATCATATCATTTCTCAAATCACATACCATGAAGAAAGGAAGTAAAAGAAGAACAAGGCAGTGATATGTCTGCATTTGGCCTTTTCTGATGATGTTTTTACCACCATTTTGCACCTAGAGAATTCTAAGCTGATCTGGGATGAATTAAAAGAGAGGTATGAGGGAATTGACAAAGTGAAGATAGTTAGACTCTTAATACTCAAAAGAGAATTTGAAATGCTTAAGATGAAGGAGGATGAAACTGTCAAGGATTATTCCTCAAAGTTGTCTTAGCTAGTGAATTAGATGAGGCTCTATGGTGAGGAAGTTGATGATGTGAAGGTTGTGGAGAAGATGTTGATAAGCCTACCTGAGAGGTTTGAAGCCAAGATAGCTGCCGTTGAAGAGTCTTGCAACTTGAATGAGTTGTTAGTTTCAGAACTGCTGAGCAAACTACAGGCTCAGGAGCAGAGGTTTTCCATCAGAAATGATGAGCAGGTTGACGGAGTATTCTTTGCAAAACAAAAAGGGAAAAAGTCTGATGTCAAAGATTACAGAAAACAGTGTAAACAAAAAAAAATTGAAGATCAGCCTCGAAAATAATGGAGCATCATCAGTGCAAAGAAGAAAGTTTCCGCCATGTGATACTTGCAAAAGAACCAACCATTTGTCAAGAGATTGTAGATATAAAGGAAAGCCCTAATTTTAGTGTTATCATCGTAAGAAATGGGGACATTAGGAGAAGTTCTGCAAGCTCAAACAAAGCCAATCACAGCAGGCTCAACCATCTCAACAAGCAAACTACATTGGTGAATAGTCTGAAGACGGAGAACACTTATTTATGGCTACACACAGCCGTATTTCAGCATCAAAAGGAGCATGGTACATAGATAATGGTTATACAAATCACATGGCAAAAGATGGGAGTCTCTTAATCTCATTCCACAACTCAGATGATACTAAGGTGAAGCTTGGTAATAGAGAAATAGTTCAGGCCATAGGAATAGGTATTGTTTAGATCCAAACCATTAATGGTCCTAAATATATTGATGATGTGTTGTTGATTCCTGATTTGGATCAAAATTTGCTTAGTGTAGCTCAATTGGTTAGGAAAGGTTACTCATTATCATTTAAAAATAATTGTTGTGTTATATTTGATGAAAGTGGCAATGAGATTGCTAAAGTAAAGATGAGTAATAATAGCTTTCCATTAAAGTTGGAGGATATCAAACATACTGTCTTAGTTACAAAACTTAAAACCTCTAGTCTATGGCATAGAAGACTAAAACATTCTAATACATCTTCATTAAAGTATTTGAAAACATGTGATATGATTGAGGATTTGCGAAATATAAATTGTGAAGATGGTATGTGTAGTTCATGCCAGTTAAGGAAGATTCATAGAAAACCATTCTTTAAAAGTGTAGCATTTAGAGCTAAGGAAAAGGTGGAGCTAATTCATATTGATTTATGTGATCCCATGAGTGTGTCATTCTTGAATCAAAGTAAATATTTCATGTTGTTCATTGATGACTTGAGTAAGTGTGCTTGGGTATATTTTCTGTCAAACAAATCTGATGCCTTCATTACATTCAAGAGGTTTAAATCCATGGTGGAGAATGAGTAAAGATTGAAGATTAAGAAACTAAGATCTGATAATGGAAGAGAGTATACATCAACAAAATTCAATAAGTTTTGTCAAGATGTTGGAATCAAACACCAACTAACTGTAAGTTATTCTCCTCAATAAAATGGTGTGTGTGAGGGGAAGAATAGGACTGTTATGGAGATGACTAGATGTCTGATGGCTGAGAAGAAGTTGCCAGAATATTTCTTGCCAGAATATTTCTTGCCAGAAGCTATCAATGCTGTAGTCTATTTGTTGAATAGGCTTCTTACTAGAGCTAAGAAATAAGCATCATTTGAAGCATGGTATGACTATAAACCTTTTGCCAAACATTTGAAATTTTTTAGTTCAACTTGCTATTCACATGTTCCAGCAGTAAAGAGAACAAAACTGGATGAAAAAGTTGAATTGAGAGTATTTTTGGGATATTCAGATGCATCAAAATGTTACAGAGTTTATAATATTAGAATAAGGAAACTTGAAGTTTCGAGAGATATTGAAATTGATGAAGATACTTTTGGGATTGGGAAAATGAAAAGGTGAGAAGATGTATGTCAGAAAACTCACAAAGTAATACTAAAATTAAAGTTGCAGGGCAGAATCAAATGGAGTCAGAAGTTGCAGAATCTGATTCTCTGGTGCTAAAAACAAAGACTCTTGCTGAAATTTATGAGAGGTGCAATTTTATGGTGAATGAACCTACAACATTTGAAGAAGCCGCACAACATGAAGAGTGGAGACAAATCGTGATAGATGAGATCTCTATGATTGAAAAAAATTAGACTGGGGAGCTATTATCAAGACTAGAAAATAGGAAGGTTATTGGTGTTAAATGGGTATTCAGAACTAAGCTAAATCATAATGGTTCTATCTACAAGCACAAGACAAGGCTAGCTGTTAAAAGCTACTCTCAAATGAGAGGAGTTTATTATGGTGAAACATTATCACCAGTGGCTAGACATGAGACTGTGAGGATGATTCTAGCCTTAACTAGTCAGCTTGGATGAAAAGTCTTCCATCTTGATGTGAAGTTTGCCTTCTTTAATAGTGTTCTGCAGGAGGAGATCTATGTAGACCAGCCTGAAAGCTTTGTGATAGTTGTTCAAGAAAACAAAGTCTACAAATTATCTAAGGTTTTTTATGGTTTGAAGCAGGCCCCTAGAGCCTGGTACAGCAAGATTAATGACCATTTTATGCAAAATGGTTTTAAGAGAAGCAAGGATAAGTCAACCTTATACGTTAAGCAAGGTGAAAATTTTAAAAGGTTGATTATATCACTTTATGTTGATGATATCCTTGTAACATGTGATGATATTAAAGAAGTTGATTATATCCTTGTAACAGGTGATGATATTGAAGAAGCTGTCAAATTCAAAAAGAGCATGCTAACCACTTTTGAAATGACAAACTTGGGAGAGATGAAATACTTCTTGGGGATAGAAATAAATTAGCTTGAAGATGACATTTTTGTGTCGCAAACCAAAAATGCTAAGGACATGTTGAAGAGTTTCAAAATGGAGTCTTTAAAACCTATTTCAACACCTCTTGTTATGAACATAAAGCTGTCCAAATATGATAGAAGTGATAAAGCTGAAGCAAGTTACTATGAAGCTTCATTGGGAGTCTTTTATATTTGGCAGCAAGCAGACCTGATCTCATTTTCATTGCTAGTATACTTTCTAGGTTTATGCATTGTCCAAGTGTGGTTCATGTTGCAGCTTGTAAGAGGGTGTTAAGGTATATCAAAGGCATATTGAATTGTGGAATTCGGTATGGCAGAAACGAAGTGAAGTTAGAAGGGTAGGTTGATAGTAATTGGGTAGGTTCTAAAGATGATTCAAAAAGTACTATAGGGCTTGTTTTCTCTTTTGGAAGTGGAGGTTTTTGTTAGAACTCAACAAAGCAACAAGTAGTAGCACAATCTTTAACAGAAGCTGAGTACATTGCAGCAATAGTAGCTTGCAATCAAGCTACCTGGATCAAAAAGCTTTTGGTTGATTGGGAATACAAGTAGATGATGTCATGGTTAAAAAGTCTGACAATATGTCAGCTATATCTATGGCAAAAAATCCAGCTTATCATGGAAGAAAAAAAATATATTAAGGTCAAGCTCCATTCAATCCGAGAAGTTGTAGCAAATGGTGAAGTTGAAATTATTCATTGTACTTCCGTTGATCAAGTGGCTGATATTTTCACTAGGGCTTTACCACCTACTTAATTTGAAAGGTTGAAGAATAAGCTTGGAATGTCTCTCAAAAGTTTCAATGAGGAGTGTTAATGATGATGAAACTTTTTGGAGAAGTCTAAAGTTTTCTCAACAAAACACTTTTGTTTTTTATGTCAATTTCAAGTTTTTTTTGTAGTCATTTCAACCACCTACAACAGCTAATCAAGCGGCTGTATGATATTGTTTTGTGTATATTTTAGATGATTATGTTTTATCTATTGGTTTATGACCAAACTTGGATTTTGTAAGAGTCTCTATAACCTTTATGTATCAGCAGAATAAGAAGAATATTTCTAGAGTTCTTATTCTGGTATTTTTACTCTTTTTGTATTAGAATCATTTTTTTTGTGTTAAGCCTAAATCTAAAGTTTATTTTCAGTTAGTTTGCATTTCTCTACATTTTAACCTCCACAACTATCCTTTCATGACAGCTTGAAGAATACCCTTTATTGTAAAATCAAAAGTTGTGGTAACTCCACCTACAGCTTAAATCCAATCTTTTAATGCACCACTGTGGGCATCCTGACCAGCATTAGGTTTCCCAATTCGATCATAACATAAAGAAGTCCAATATTCTCTAACTGCAAAATTAGGCATGATAAGTTTCATATATATATATATATGTATATATATCGGTAATTCTTGGAGCATAACCTACAGAAAAATCAAATTTCCATCCATCAAATCCAATTTTAGTCTTCAACCAGTTCATCCAATCAGATAACTCCCGTCGAACTCTTTTATTCAGATGATCAATGTCTCGAGCAGGCTGAAAGTCTTTCCTTAAGTCAGGATTGCCTTGACCATTTGCATATTCCTTATCATCCCCATAGATGAAGGATGACCCCTAATCTAGCCGACAATCCCGAGTTCTGCCTTAAAAAATGCTTTATATCCCTCTATCATCTTGCTTCTCTGCAGTTTTGTGATTGATGACTATGTCAGCTAAAATTTGATCCCCTTTTCATGAAGAGCCTTAATTAATTACTTCAAGTCAATTTGAGATCCATATTTTGATGAGTTAAAGTCATATAGCCTTCCTAGCATGTATCCTACAAGACAGGAAATATTTATGGAAACCAAATGTACAAACTGATGATACAAAATGATATCCTATGAAATTTGGATAGAACAATTGATATGTTTAAACATGTAATCAGATATTAACAACCAATTACCTTCAGGCCCAACAGACTGAGATGGTGGTGAGAGCCTAACATGAGTAATTCCAACATTGGTGAGATCAGGGTTGTTGTTCTTCAATGTACTGTATCATCCTTCAGCTTGTTTGTTTGATTCCTTATCGAATCCCTACTACAAATCACCATTAGATTATATTGCATAAAGAAACTGAGTGAGCATATATTAATGTTTTAATACAAAACTTGCCTAAAATAATAAGGAGTGGAAGCAAAAGCCGGTAGGACAATGATAAAAAAATGCAGAACATATTATTTTAAGCAAAGTACTCATTTTCCCAGATGGTACTTGGTGTTGTTTAGCTGACATATTCAATCTTTTTACATGGCATTACGAGAAACTAATAATGTTATGAATGCGTGCGATCTATTTCACGCTGAACATCGAGCAAATTCTTGGTAATAATCCTGAATTGTACCGGTCTGTTTGACGCTCCAAAGGAATTCATCTAGATTTTGAAATTTTGGTGGACAATAATTCTGCTGTAGTGTTTGCACCAATTCTTCTTAACACACAATAGCCCCATCGTTTTCAAGTCAAGAAAATAAATCTAAAGCATCTTATTCTAAGTACATGGAAGCAACATCTACCTTGGATTCCTCTAGTGTCAAGGATAGAGAAGGTACATGTCACCACATCAAGAGTATCAGCCTCCTCACGACCTCTCAGAGCATAAGTACGAGCAAGAGTCCTCGAATCCCTCCTAGGAGCAACTCCAGACTGAGCTCCACCTCTACTAGCATTCGGCTGAGATGCAGCAGGCCTATCATTCCTCTGAACTGAGCTAACATCCCCTGAAGTAGACACTCTACCAGAACTAGCAACATGCTGAGGACAATCTCTAACCAGATGCTCTAAAGAACCATACCTGAACCAACCACCAGTCTTCCTAAAACACTCGCCCGGATGACGACGATTGCAAGTAATGCACACTGGATAACTCACACCTCTATTGCCTTAAGTAGGAGCCCTAGCAACAAATGGATTTGGCTGAGAGCCTCCTCCAGTACTCCTGTTAGGCCGAGGTTGATTAATTGAACCACCTCCAGTGTTCTGCACTTGAGTTTTGCCTTTCTTGTGATGCTGGCCAACCACAGCAGGTGCACTCTTGGTGGCCCCTTCACGCTTTCGGTATTTCTTGACCAACATCTCAATATCAACAACAGCTTCAACCATCTCATGGAAGTCATCAGTCCTCAAAGTAGGCAACAACTTCTGAATCTCAAAGTTCAGCCTATATCTGAATTTCCTACAACGGTCAGCTGGAGTAGGAACCATCTCAGGTGCATCACCTGCAAAGCTTCACAAACTCATTCTTGTAGTCCTGAACAGATTTGTCCCACTGCTTTATATAGAGGAACTCAGCTCTCTTCTGTTCAGCCCAAGCATGCCCAATATAGTTCTTCTTGAACTGCTCGCGAAAGAACTCCAAATTTACCACAAATTTAGGGTCTACAGTTTGAACAACTCCTTCCCACCAACGTACTGCTTCACTACAAAGAAGGGAAACCAAGCATTCAAGCTTCTCAGCATCATTGCACCTAATCTCGTTACAGACACGAGACATATCACTTAACCAATTATCTGCCACTTCAGGACCTTCATCACTGGTCCCCTTAAACAGCTCAATCTTCTTCTTAGGAAGACGTTCAATAGCCGACCTCTCATGCCTAGCTCCTTCCTCTTGCAATCCACGGAGGATGGCAGCAATATCCTGAAAGACCTGAGTCTGAGCAGCGACATTATCGGGATTATGATTCTCATCAGAGTTACTGTCATGTCTAGTGGGGATATTACGGCGTCTACCAGCCATAATATGAAAATTAACAAATCAAAAGAGTACGGGTCTGGAAAAGGTTCAAAAGCAGGTGTTAGCAAGGATATATCACTAAGACTCAATTCCTTGAATGCAATGTCATGTATGCAATATCATGAGTTTGAAAACAATGCACAAAAACACTTATTCTAATGCATAACAAGAAGCAACTGAGAATTGGTGCTCTGATACCAACAAATGTAACGCCCGAACCCCCGCCCCGACGGAAAGGGAACGCAGAGTCCGGATGCTACTGGTGCGGAGACAAATAACAAACATACAGATACAGAAATAATCAGACATATAGGAAATAGATTACAAATCGGAATCAAAGTTGAAAGACAATATTCTTATAATTCCAAAATCAAATAGTTCAAAACAAAATCCAACATAATCCAAGAATGGACTCTTAATATTCAAAAGTACTTATTCGGAAAATAAATCCCAAAATATGGTGCAGCGGGTACAAATACAAATATAAGTCTAGCAAAAATTAAACAAAAATGCAATCTAAGTCTGAAGAGGATGCCATGTGATGCTCGATGATAGTGATATCTTGCTATCCCACCTGACTGTCTGAACTCAGCAAATTTCCATTCCCAAAAGGGTTCAAAACATACAAAAGAAAAATGAAAACAACAAAGGGTTAGACTATCGATGCCTGGTTAGTAAGCCAATGCCCAACAAACATATACATATGCGTCTTATTAAACAGATAGCATGTCACACACATATGCAGGTTAGTTAACAATCAAAGGGGTACAAACAGAAGCAAACAAGTTATTTATCAAATCAAGTTATCCCAAATATAATCCCCTTTAAGTGATCTAGGATAAGTGATTACAGATTATTGCATTTTCCGTCTGAAAAAGGCTTTACAGTTGTCGAATTATTTTCAGAAGAGAGACCGAAACCGAATAGTAGTTCGGTAAGCAGTCCGGCATGTAATTCGGTCAGAGAGCACTACCAGACTTACCGATTTGTAGTTCGGTAGACAGTCTGGTAGGTAGCTCGATCAGAGTGCATCACCAGAGTTACCGAATAATATTTTGGTAAGCAATCCGGTAGATAGCTCAGTCAGAAAGCGTTTATACGATTCCAAGGAAAGTTTAAGTGACAGTTCGGTTTCTAATCCGGTATGAAGCTCGGTCAGAGAGTTTCAAGTCTTCCAAACACATACCGAATTGAAATTCTATAACTAACTCGGTGAAGAGTTTGGTCAGAGAGGTTGAACAGTCTTCTGAGACTCATACCGAACTACAGTTCGGTAGCTAGTTCGGTAAGAAGTTCGGTCAGAGAATGAATCTAATGATCTCGAGGCTGAACGAATTGTATTTCAGTAACCTGCTCGGTAAGGAGCACGACCAGAGACCATCCTACGACAAGTTTTCTAGTTTTTTTAAGTGACAGTCCGGTATATAGTCCGGTTACAGACACTGGGCTCATTTTAAGCCTAGTTCAGATTATGTTGATCGCTATTCAAAGTCTAGCTATCTAATTGGGTCTATTCCTAGTACTTACAACCAGTTAGGAGTCACAATTAACACTAGCCAAAGTTAAAACCCAAAGGCAATAACTAGCATCAAAAGGATCAAACCAAAACGTGGCAAACAAACATAATCAGAAGAAAAACGAATCCATTATCACAGAGTTCAGATTACCAATTTATTTAGGTGTTTAACTTACCAGGCCTGTCCTTAGTTTAATAACAAAATCGGGAACAGAAACAGACAGATAGGGTTAAACCCTCAGAGATGGATCCAAGATCCCAGAAGTGATGCCGTCGCATCCAGATAGTGAACAAAGCTCCAGAAGTGATGTCGTCGCATCCAGAAAGTGGTTGACAATCAAGGTCATATACGCTTTCGTGCATCGTGTATACATCTAATTTTCCTAACAGCATGCTGGTCTTATCGTATTAACCTTAGGACAAGACTTTAACAGATTAGATAATTCCAATTTCAAATTACAGACAAATAGCAGATAGATAAGGACACTAGTTTACATGTCCAAATATTTACAGATAAAATGGCAGCAAAATACCCAAATAGTTTATATCAGATGCAGCATATTATACCAATCAAATCAAGTTTCAGCTTATATTTATTAATCAATTTCACAAACAATCAAACAGACAGAAACAGACAGTTGTGAGGGCGTAAACACGACTAGTAACCTTTCTCGCTAAATCCAAATCCACTGAAATTACTCCGGTCGACGATCCCCAACTTGGTCTACACCAAATCAAGAATAGAACCCATCAATTCCCAAATTGAGCAAATTAGGGTTTATAATAATCAAAATTAAAGTTTCAATTGAAACCCCAAAAGACCAAAATCATCTAGATTACAATCCTAGGGTTTCAAAACCCAAATCAATTTTGGAATCAAACTTCAAATCAATGAACGCTATTTATAATCAAAATCCCCAAATTAAATAAAATCGATTTAAATCAAAGAGAGGAGAAAATCATTACCTAGATGTGAAGAAATCAAGGCAACACAAAAATTCCAATTGAAAGCTTTGAAACACATAATGGCTGTTCTTGATTTGAGAGAAAATAAGAATACAGGAAATCCAATTTGTCTAGGTTTTGGTGAGAATGAATTCTAAAAGCATCTTTTCTTATATATATATGGGTGGTTAATATCACTACCAACCCACATGTATGTAAATTAATTTAAAAACAACCTCATTTTAGAATTAATTACATAATTGACTCAAATATCAAATTATTTTCAAAATCAACCCAAAAGTCAACTTAGTCAAATCATTTGGTCAAACTGGAAAAGTCAACATTTTTTCTAAAATGCCCATTTTACCCTTATAATGAAAATAAATAAAAATTATCAAAATTTTAAAAATAAGCAGACAAATAGCCCCAGACTACGGACGTGACAGGTTGCACGTGTATTCACCATTGTAATCGTAATTGTGCTCTGATAGCAATGATAAGGGTAGAGAAACAGAGATGAAAAACAAGTAAAAAAATAGATAATAAATAGTGATAACAAGTCCAGCTCGAGAAGAACTAGCTCTCCAATACAATAAGGAAATTTCAAATATTCTTCACACCGGAAACTGAATACATCTGATGTATATATAACAGATGTTATACTAACAAGCCTAGAATTAAGGAGATAATGTAGAACATGCAGAAAATGGAAAAACTAACATGAAGTAAAATAAATTGTCTTTTAGTACCACTCCTCACTCCTCCTCTTCTCCCATATTATTAGGGAGACCAAGTAAGAAACTCAATTAACCAATTGTCAATACCTCATCCTTATCACATGGTCATATGTACTTCTTTCTAGAATAAACACGCAATGGAGTATTTGTATTAGAGAACTTAACAAAAGTTAAAACATGTTTTTTCTTAACATATATGTTTTTTCACATAAGAGATGAAAAAAATTACTATTTAAGTAATACAGTAATATGCACCTTTTCCTCAATCAGCTTAAAATAAGTCTCTCATAAGTGTCTATTTGCCCTATAGTAAGAACACTTTTTATCAAATTTCTTCAACTATTTCTTTCTATAGTTACCAGTCTCATGATCATTATTATATCTGTGTGATCCCTATGATTTTACAAATATCACAACTGAGTTTGTCTTTGTATTAAGCTGGATTTGGACCTCCATATTCTTTTTAACAATAGTAACTATAGAGAAAGCTTTGGCAATGGTTCCATTAATAAGATTTGATTTTTAATGGGATCAAATCTATCATGAAGTCTCATAAAAAAAATTCCATCAGCTAGCCTGGAAACATCATTGTTATCACCTCCTTTGATGCCTTGCAATCATGATATTTTGAGCTTTGCGTAATACTCCACATCAGTTTGATTACCCCGAGTTATGAAACTTATTTCTCTTCTTAACTAATATATTTGTGGATCATTCGCCTCACCATATCTCACTTTAATTTCACTCCATAGATGTGCAGACGAAGAAGCATACAACAAACCTTCCATAATACCTTTCGATATTGAATTCGAAATCCAAGGTGATCTACTCCAAATATTAAAGTTCTTTCCATTGAGATATGTAGTCATGAGTGATAAATCTGAATAATCAGAATTCTATAATAAAGAGGATCACTAGATTGATAAATCTTCAAACTCCCTTATCTTCCATGCTCAAGAGAATCTATGGCTATGTAAGTAGAGGTAGATCAAGATAAGTCTGTGAGAAATTTCGTTTCTCTATTTCAGATCCTTCAAGCTTTCTTGATCAATCTTCAATGATGGAGAAACAACTAGGTTTTTTTTTTTATCGAACTTGCTCTGATACTAGGTGAAAATTTGAAAAAAAAAAGTAATATTCGGTCTGTATTACATTTTGTGTGTTGTATTTAACTACAAAGCGAATGAGTTATTTAACTAATAACTAACACCACACTAACACCACTAATCACGACTAATTACGAAACTACTACATCTCTTTCTACTCTATTACATATTTAGAGCATTTCCAATGCTTTTGTATATCTTCCAATTTTGCATAGCCAGATCATAAGTGTGGAAAGAAAGTTATAAAAAATCAACTATAGCGATACTGTCTATCTGTCTATTTGATATGTGAGGATGAGGTGGCCAACTTTAATATTCACACTGAGCATCAAAACTTCTATTTTCAGAGGTCTCAATCCACATGCTGACTAATTAATTCTATTTTCTCTCTCTAATATTTTATTGATTATTTGCACTTTTGAGCATTTTTATTAAAAAAAATTATATTTTATACCAATATTAAATTTTTTATAAAACTAAACTTTTTTAAAATTCTTTTGCAAAAAATAGACCAAAATGACCATTTTATCCTTCAATACCAATAAAAAATATATCCAGCAGCTTCCCGGTATTATACACCAGGAAACAGGCAAAATTCAAGCTGCTTCCCGGTGTAGCACCAGGAAGCAAATTTTGGCTTTCCGGTGTGTACCAGGAAGCTGCTTAAATTTTGTCTGCTTCCCGGTAATATATACCAGGAAACTCATTTTTTGCATTTTTTTTCAAAGTTTAGTTTTACAATTTTTTTATAAAAAAAATTTAAAATTAAAAAAATTTTAGAGTTGGTCTAAAACTAAAATAAAATAGTTAATAAGGTCTCATTTGGATTATTTTCACATATTTTATTTATTGAAGTCTGTGTCTTTTACTTTCTCTTTCCATTTTTACTTAAATAATAATAATTAATTTAAAAACACACTTAATAGAAATAGCATTAGAGAAGGAATAATAATACTAACATATATATAACATACCATGGAAAACATTATCTATTTCCTCTATTATATCAGCCCCAATATAATTTCCTCTATTATATCAGCCCCAATCAATAGAAGTATTGGGATGTTCTTATTCTAAATACCTAACAGGTGCAAATATTTATGATCCATATATGGTATAAGTTTGTTGCACCCTAATCTGTAGGGTTCTTCCTAAATTTCCATGAATACAACCATATATTCCCACAACATAAAATATAAAATATTGTGAAAATCTTTTGAAATATTTCATAGGGAGTAAATCATGTCTTGAAGCATTTTATACTTTACCTAATTAAGTGAACTATATTATTAATATTATAGATAATAACATAAGTGTGATGACTTCAATTTACAAATACAAGTTTATTTTCTCTGCTGGAATTATAAAATATTGTTGTAAAAAGGATAACATTTCTTTCCTTTACTTTGTGCGTGGGAAGGGAGTTTTTTATTCGTCTTATTTTTAATGTTTTTGCACTTTCAAAATATCATTTTTACAAATTATAATTGTATTTATTTATTATTATTTTTATTAAATATTTATAGATATTTAATCACTTTCAATTTAGGATTCTTATTCGATCAGTTGTCCTTTAATTTAATTTTGGTGTCATTTTAAAAATGAATACCAAATTTATTATTATATTGTTTTGATCGCAAATGATTATTTAATTAAATTAGTTTTTAAAATAATATTATAAAATTAAAAAATTTAATTAGTTGGTAGTTTAAAACAAATAATCTACTTACAATAATTTTATAAATAGTGCTCATGATAAATTATTTACCTTTATATATATATATATATATATATATATATATATATATATATATATATATATATATATATATATATATATACTTCCTCCGTTTCCTTATACTCGCAACATTTGAATAGTGTTAACTATTCATAGATCAATCTTCTTTCATGTATTATTTTTTTTTTTTATGTATAAAGAAAAATATAGTCAAGTGGAATCTTTTTTATTCGTTTTCGTGTCTACTTTTCAAATATTAAATTTATTTAATTTTTAATTATGTATTATTAAAGATATTTGCAGTTAAAGTTAAGAATTGAAAAACGTGCCAAATGAAATGTTGCAAGTAAAAGGATACGGAAGAAGTATATTATAACTAAAATATTTGCGGTATATTTTAATCTTCTATCATATCCCCATTTGCGTTTTTGGACTTTTTTATTATATATATATATATTTAGAATAACATTAAAAATTTTACCAAACTAAACTTTTAAATTTAAAAAAATATATATAGATCAAAATGACCATGTTACCCTTCATTACCAAGAAAAAATATATTCAGTAGCTTTCCAGTATTACACACCAGAAAACAGGGAAATTTTAAGCCTGCTTTCCGGTGTGTAATACCTGGAAGCAAATTTTTGCTTTCCGTTACTACACACCGGAAAACAGACTTGAATTTTGCATGTTTCTTGGTGTCTCCAAGTACTACACACCGGGAAGCAGACTTGAATTTTGCCTGCTTTCTAGTGTGTAATACCGAGAAGCAATTGCTTCCCAGTTTTACACACCAGGAAGTAGACAAAATTCAAGTCTGCTTCCCAATGTGTAGTACCAGGAAGCAAAATTCGACTTCCTGGTATTACACACCGGAAAGTTGATTTAATTTTGTCTGCTTCCCGCTAATATATATTGGGAATCTCATTTTTTGCCTTTTTTTTTTTTAAAGTTTAGTTTTATAATAATAATTATTATTATTTTATTTTTTTTATAAAAAAGTTTAAAAGTGTAAAAAATTTAGGATTCGTGTAAAACTAAGAAAAAAAAGTTAATAATATCTAATTTTACTTATGGAAAAATTACATAAAATAGACCAAATAAAGTTGAAAAATTCAAAACTAAATCAACAAAACTTTATTTCTATTTTTGGGCCATTTAAACTTTCATTTTCAAAAATAGACCTTCACATCTTCACAAATCCTCTTCACAGACCACCTTCACATCTTTACAAATCAGTGTAAAAGATCTTCACAGAATGATAAAATATTCAATTTGGTTCATTTTTGAAAAATGAGAGTTTGAAAAATTATATTTGTAAAACTTTTAAAGTTAGATATATGATGTAAATAAAATTCATAAAATAACAAAAATGAAAATAATTTTCACTTTTTTACTTCACAACAATTTTTTATATCTGCAAATATATTATATTCACATTATATTGATTTAAAATTTTATTTTAAAATAAATTTTAATTTTTTAAAAATCATACTTATTTTTAGGTTTTTACTTATTAAGGGTTGGTATTTAGTGTCTGTTTGGTTGGGCTTGTCTACTGATTGAAAGTGCTTTTTTAAACCTAAAAGCACTTCTTTTTTAATCTTTGGTTGTTTGGCAAAAATTGCTGTAGATCTTTTGAGGGTTTAAAAAAGCAGAAAATCATCTACCTAGAGAAGCACAAATTTGATGCTTCTTCGAGTAGTTCTTTTTGAGTTTTTTTTTAAAAGATACAAAATATCTTTTATACCCTTATAACATGTGATATATAACTCATACCCTTATAACATATCATATATAACTCATGAACCCATACTTTATTTTACTTACTTTATATATACATACTATTATTTTGACATATATAAAATTACGGTAACTTAAATTTTTAAATCGACAATCAAAATTTTTATATAAGTTTGTGAAATCTTTATATAAAAAAATTTATAAGATTTTATAAAACTTTATCTTCTATTATTAATATTATTATAATTATTATTACAATTGTAACTTGAATTTTTTCTTTTAATTGAGTTTAATATATATATATATATAATATTCATATTTGAATTGGTTTCATGTAAAAATAAAAAAATCGAACAAAAAAATATATAGTAACTACATATATTTTTTACATGTAGATATTATTTCATATTTCAATATTCAACTCTCAATTTGCATTTTAAATTTAAACCAAAATTTAAATTTAAAGCAAATTTTGTGAATTCCTAAATGAGAAAAATCAATGAATAAATATATTTCAATATTAACAAATAAGTGAATATTTATATCTAATACCCTTTAAGTAATTATAACGTCTTCAAGTACTTTTAAAAGTGATATTTCTAAACAATTTGAGATTAGTAAGTACTTTTTTAATTGATAACCAAACACGTAAACTTTTATTTTTCAAAGCTCTTCTTCCAAAAGATCTATTATTAAAAGATCTACTGCTAAAAGACCTATTTAAATAAGTTGTACCAAACAGGCACTTAGTCAAGACAGTGACTTTTATAAATTTGTATAGAATTCTACGTATCATAAATAAAAATGAGTGATAATTAAGATATAAATTATATCATCTATTCAAATTTACTATTATTTTTTATCTAGTCATTTTTTTTAATTCTTTTATGATTTTAATTTATAATCCAAATGAATTAAGAAAAAGTTAAATATTTATCTGTATATAGGGAAAATATTAATGAAAAAGATATGACCAATAAGTAACTATTTTATGTATACTTATTTTATATAGTAACAAATTAAAATTTTCAAATATGGTTAAATAATTTTAGAATAATGAGGGGCTGATGAAATAGTCACTCGAAATGAAATTAAATATAGTTTTAATTCCAAATGAAATGTTAGAGTGCGTGATTGGAGAGGCCCATGTAGGAAGCCCAGCCCAATACAGCAAATCGGAAGGATGAGAAAACGTGACCGACTGGACAAAACATGGCATGGTTGGCAGTCTCGAAATGCGTGTCGATGCCTCATCCGATAACCGCTCCATTCTCCGTCATTTATTTATTTGGTAACCCACCTAACCTTCTTCAATCCTAACTATAAATAACCATCCCTCCGATCGCACCATCCAAACAGCAGCTGCAATGGCCAACTCTACTCAGCTGAAATCCGACGCTCTACTGGATCAGATGAAACAACACCTCTCCACTGACGCCGGCAAACAGCTCCTCAAAAAAATTGGCCTCGTCTATCAGATCAACATCGCTCCCAAGGTCAAATTCTCTCACACTCGCCCTCCTCTCTCGTTTTCTCACTAACCTTTCTTCAATTGCAGAAACTCGGAGTTGATGAGGTCTCGTATGTCGTCGATCTTAAGAAAGGAGAAGTCATTAAAGGTTCGTTTTCGCTTTCTATATTTGTTCCCTAATTGGTCTAATCGGTCATGACATGAATTTCATACATTCAATTTAGGTTCTTATGAGGGAGGAAAGCCAGATGCGACATTTTCTTTCAAGGATGATGATTTTGTCAAGGTTGCCACTGGAAAGATGAATCCACAGATGGCTTTCATGAGGTTCGGGATTTGTGGTTCATGTATTCAATCACACTTTTAACACTTGTTTGATTAGATTAGATTAGATTTTAATTTATTCGGAATTTTGGTGGATGAATGCAGGGGTGCAATGAAAATCAAGGGCAGTCTGAGTGCCGCACAGAAGTTCACCCCGGACATTTTCCCCAAGCCTTCGAAGATGTGAACAGACAATGGGTATTTGTATTCGTTTTACAAAGGTTATATTTAGTTTTACGCTACTATAGACTCAGTGTTAGGATACTGGATACATCAATGTCTGTGATATTCATAAATATATCAAAGATACACTATGTAATGTTGTCGTACTGAGTCAGTTCATCTTTGTTTCGTTAAGCAATGATGTGCTTATTCCTTTGACCTCAATTATGTCTCGCTTCATTGTATTTCAATAAAGTTTTAAGTTGCAAGCTTTATGTTGTTACCAGTCCCTGATGCAATTCCTTGGATTACATTTCTGTTGGTTGTAGAAACTTTAAGCTTATTGTAACTTGCCTATTGCACACTTGCTAGTGTTAGTTTGAGTTGTGAATTCTTCATATGAATATGATGTTGTCCCATATAAACCATAACTAGGTACCAATTGGCCCATGAATATTAATTGGAGCTCAGCCTAGGCAGCATAATTGTAGAATCGTTTAGCCTTTAGAAAGGAGATTGTAAGGATAAGACGGAACTGTGACCCCAGGTGCCACTATTCTGTGGTCTTTCTAGCTTTAAGCAATCTTCTATCTGACCTTTCCGACTTCCTTGGATATCAGCTTAGTAGATGTACATGTTAATGCTTTTATCTATTGGGTGAATAAAACACTTAAACTACAGAGACAGTATATTTGCTGCGTCAAATGCGGTTCCTTCTAAATTGGTGTATGAAGAGCTGCCATCACTATCTAGTTATGGGTGCTGATCATATTGGAAGAGTTCTTTCGCTGCGAGCATAAATAATGCCTCTCTTTGTTGTGACTGATGAGTTGTCTTGCTTGACGTATATAGTGTCCTGTATTGGACAATATAAGGTATTGTAGTCATCGGGTCTTGCACGCTATATTGAATATCATGGCAGCTCTATTTTTTTGCATATGGTTTTGCTTATTTTTATTTCACTGTTGGCTTTTGCTTCCCAACAAATTATTATTATTAATTTTTTTCCATTGTCTACAAAGATTTGTCAAAATATAAAGAAAAAAAAAATGTTTCCGAAATAAAATAAGAAAAAAATATTTAAATGAAAAAATCACTTACACTTGTTTTGACTTTTTAATTTACAATTATATAATATTGCAAATTAATTATATTAATAAACAAAAATAATCTCCTAAAATTGTAAAATAGTAAAATAATAATAATAATAATAATAATAATAATAATAATAATAATAATAATAATAATAATAATAATAATAAAACAAATACACCAACATGTAGTTAATCAATTAAATATTTCAAATTATTTTCGATTTTGAATATACAATTAACTTTTAAAAGTATCCATCGTATGGTTATTAAATTTTAAAATAGATATTTTTTAGAATTAAAATTAAATTTTAAAATTACAAATCAATCCATTTCAAAATATTTATAATTCATAATTATTAAACATTTTACATTTTTTATTTATTTATAAATTTATATAGAATCATACTTTAATAAGGAAAATTAAAAAAAAAAAAATCAAGTATCAATTAAAAAATAATAAAATATATAAAAGAGTAGATGATAATATGTTAGAATTATATATATATATATATATACATATTTATAATAAATTATAATTTTTAATAAATTGTTCAGTTTATTTGTTTGGACTTTTTTTTTTTTATTTTATAATTGTGGTGGGAAAGTAATCTATGACCATTAAGGGTAGAGGCCGAAAACCAACGGATCTTAAAAATAAGACATTTTGAATAAGAACCCAAAGCAACAAGTCCTAGAACGTCTAATTAGGTTGATACAAGACCAAGTGAAGTCCCTTTCGGCCGAAGGGGCCACAGCCAGACAAGGCCCTTTTTCGGCCAAAAGACAATGCGGAGAGCCCAACGGGCCCTTTCCTAACAAGATCAGAGAATCCAAGTCCACAATGCCCAATCCAATCCAAATAAGGGTTCCTAAAGTCTCACGGGTAAAAGGAGAACCCTTTCCACTGCAACACGGAGATCAAATCCAAGACAAACTAGGAGACCAACTCCTGATGGGAAGGGGACTCAAATACTCCCTGTAAATAAGATGTAGAAACAATTGTAAAGGGATCGGAATTTTCACTATTTATTCATGTAAACTCTGTTCACATATCTTTGTAAGCTTTTAGCTACTTTCCTCAAGCAATCTTAACCTTGATATTTGGATGTGGTTTATTTGGCATCACAGTTGGCGCCCACTGTGGGGCTACGAACTTCACACCCACAAGATTAAGATTTCTTGAATCTAGTTAGTCGTCGTCATCAGCACTTTGTCACCCAATCCCGACGATCACTTGTCCAACTCTGATTAGCAAGATGAATCCTGACCTCACCAACAACGCGGAAGATCAAGTCCCAAAAAATCTAGAAGAGCAATTGGCAATCTTCACCGAGATGCTCAAGAAAGTAGAGGAAGAAAAGGAACTGTGGAAGAAGGAAGCTGAATCCAAGAAAAAAAATCCACAATCCTCTCAAAGGGGAAGTCCAAACAACCAAGTCAAAGGTATTCTCTTATTCGAAAGCGCCGACTTAATTTTGGAGAGACTTTCGGTGGAGGCTTGTCAGAAGAAAGTGATGGATCAACTGAAAGCCGGAGAACTAGAGACCGGAATAGCTCAAGCGATTCCTGGAAGAGGCGGAAAGACTAAGATCTGCGAAGAGAGATCGTGAGAAACGTCGTAATCGCGAGTTAAAAGAACTGAAGGAATTGGTACAGAGGACCTTCGGTAGGAGAATCACAATGCGGTCTTCAAGTACTCATTTTTCCGACACACCATTCGCATCTTGGATCCTGGAAACTAAGATTCCTATGAGATTCACCATACCAAATATGAAATCTTATTAAATGACATCAAACCCCGAGGATCATAATGCATAGTACAAGAACCAAATGAGGATCTGCAATATCTCGAAGAGAACATGAAAGCAGTAATGTGCAAAGGCTTTGGCTATACCCTCACCGGAACGGTTCAGAGATGGTTTTCGGCTCTTCTGGAAAATAGCATCAGATCGTTCTCCACTCTGGCCACGAAGTTCGTCAATCACTTTTCAGGCAGTAGGAAGAAAGAAAAAGATGTAGATGACCTATACGAAATGAGATAGGGAGCCAACAAAAGTCTCAGGCAATATGTGAAAAGGTTTAAAGAAACTAAGATGTCAATTCCAGACTGTCGAGACAAAAGTGTTATTAAAGCCTTCATAAAAGGGCTGTTGAAAACCTCAAAGTTCTATGAAAGCCGTAAGTTAATCAAACCAAGAACATTTAAAGACTTCCTCGAAAGGGCCAAGGACGCGATGGAGTGTAAAGAGGAACTCCAACCCAGAAGCAACAGAAACACGCAGAACGCATCGAGTTCTCGTGGGAGAAACAATTCGAATGCTGGTGATTGCAACGATGACAACAAGGGAAGAGGTCCAAGAGATTTAGGTCGAGAAAACACCGATAGACCGAACTATCCCGGCCCTAATCAAGACAGGAACTACCCAAGGCAAAAAGACTTGCTACCATATCCTCTCACCATACCGACAGGAGAAGCCCTCACGATACTAAAGAACATATGATTTTCAATAAAATCATATGTTCTGTTATTCCTGCATTAAAAATAATATTGTAAGATTATTTTCCTTAACATTAGTCAACATATAATGCACACAGTTTTGAGTTGCTGAACTGTTAGATGACTTCCAACTTCGTGATTATTTCAATGGAAATTTTAGTGTTAATACGAATGAAAATTTTATAAATTTTGTTAATCTGTATGATCTAATGGACCTTTGACAAATACACCTACACCATTATTTTATTTCTAGATTTTCCTCTTTACACTAAACAAAAACCAGTAGTACTATAATTTTAAGTTCCCAATTAGATTTATTATTATTATTTTAACCACAAGCTTGATATTCTCTGCGTAGTTCACAAGTTGGATTAAATTTAAAATGAATTAATTCTGGAACCATCAAAGCAAAAAGCCTGTGCGTGTATGTGCGCTGCTGGCTTCAGCCTCAACCCTTTTACTCACCCCTCAAACCTTCCGTTAGTGTTACACTTTGTTTTTCTGGAACAAGTATAAGACAAAGGAAACACCTTTAACTTTTTAGTAATAGTACTAGGAAATGATCATTTATTGTCATTTTTATAATCCACGTGAAAGCCATGTGATATGGTGTATTGTTTTCTGTCATTCTTGATGATACTGTCTAATTAAAGCAACACATATCATTAAAATGTTTTAGGAACGCTAATAATAAGAATTATTAATAACTTAATTGATCTATCTTAAATATGCATCTGGTGTACGTCTGTGACTTTATAACCATGTTATGATTTCTTCATTTGGAATTGATAGTTATTTTATTTTATGGAAAATTTATACAGTCAAATGATGTATGACTGTTTTGCTCATGTCTAGTGTTGATGAGTCTTATCCGAGCATAGTCTTCTGATTTCCGACTTCTGGTATATTAGTAGTATTGTTACTTGAGGATCAAGTAACTTAGTCATTTGTGCATTCACTTTCACTATTTGATCTTAATAACTTAAATAAAAAGGGACTAAGCATATAGAGTGCATTATTAGGTCCATTTTGGCTGCTTAGGATTGGTTACTAGGTTGATTTCTTTGTTAATAGGATGGTTTTAGCTAAACCATTTAGTTGCATTAGTGTGTGTGAGCACTATAGAGTCATAGGGTCATTTTGTATGTGAATGTTTTGGGATTTGGTCTACCAACTAAGCTCCGTAGCTTACCCAATTCTATTTTTTTTTCTTTCTTTCTTCTTTTTGTTTTCCTCTTGAACGATATGTGAGCAGGTAATCGAGCAGAAGGACATGTGGGCTAACGTAGCCGTCTAGTGCATCCTTGTGCATATCATTTTGTATTTTGGATCTTCATGTTATTTTAATGTAATGAATATATATATATATGTTGGTTTTGTAAATATGTTTAATGTATATAGTCGATCATTTTGAAGCTTGTTCGGTTTTCTTTAAATGTAAGCAACTTGGAGACATTTTATAAACCCCTTTTGGTTTAAATTGTTATATGTATATCTAATTGTTCTTTTTATGTTTAGTGGTATGGTATTTCAATCTTTCTTGGTATAGCACGTGTATTTTTTTTTTTTTATGGAATCTTGAATCCTCACCTTCGGTTCGCTTTCTCCCGAGCCGGGGGTTTGACATCACAATTTATTATTTATGTAATTAAATATTCAGCTTAGATTAGATTAATATGTTGTTATATTTATAATCTTTTTAGAAAAAAATATTTATTAAAAAAACTTATTTTTCAATAAATTTGTGTGTAAAATGAATTTTCAGCCTTGTAAATTAATAAATTGATTTTAAATGAATATTATAGGATACAATGATAGTATCAATATTATCGGCATAGTGTAATAATAATATCATATAAATTGAATCGTATATGTAATAATAGTATTAATTTGAAACACCTACTTAATTCTAAATAAATCGTAATCAAAATATTAATCCCAATCAAACATCTAAATCGAGTAAAATCAGACCGACCCTGATTGATCCGATAAAAATCGAATCAGTCAGTTTTACCTACTATTTAGGTCGGTCTGGTCCTAAACATGACAAAACCGAAATACTCGATTTTGTTTAGATTTTACTTAAAATCGGACCGACCTGGACCGTACCCACCCTTAAATAAAAGGTTGGCTTTGAGTCCAACTTAGGAGCTGTTACAACAATTACAATTCAATAATACTGAAACCAGAAGTTAAAAATAAAATACTCTTATTACAGTGGTCCCAAATTTTTTGATGCTTCATATGTATATAACATGAAAGTCCTCATTCATATTTCTTGACCATTTCCATACACATACCTATATTTAAATCCTTTTATATTCTTCTATCTAACTGGTGTGGAATAACTTTCATTTCATTTAAACACTAGGATCACCCCAATGCAAAAAATTAGCCAAGCAACATGAAAAAATTGCCCTGCGACGAGCTTAATTACACCCAAAGCTATGGTGCAGTCATGGAAGGCTAATACCAAGAGCGTTAGTTAGCCAAGCATGAGCAATTTTCATAGAAAATACTTGAAACATTGTATTAAATCGTGACCGGAATCAGTAGAAGAGTATCTCCGAGAAATAAAAAAAGAAAAATCTTTCGGATGAATATAAAATGAATTAATAGGATAATTATCTCTTTCAGATAGAATTTCTAAGATGAATCTTCTTGAATAAATATAAAAAATAATTCGAACGTATTTGTTGAAATAAATACATTTAACCGTAATAAAATGGTTAGAATAATAAAATAAATAACATAAATGGCACTATTATGAGATAATATTCTATTTAATCCTACATGCACAAATCAATGAGAAAAAGGATATTTGACTGTCATACCACTCACTCAATGTACTGAATAAAATTGGGGGTTTCCAGCTTTCACACAACAACAAAAGGAGAAAGCACCAGTTTTAACACGGCAAAGGGAGAAAGTAATATTTAATATTGGGGTTTTCCACCTTTCACACGACGAAATGAGGTTTTTCTTTCTCATTTACTATTACTAAGAAACAAAAACGTTCATGAAGCCAACTTACTTAGTGTAGAAGAAACTGTATTTAAGCCATGATCGATCAAATTAAAAATAACTAGTTTCCAACGCTCAACCAATCTCATCATTTCAAAAAGCCACAAAGACCATACGAATAACCAGGCAAGGCCAGAGTTGAAGTGTGTGTCTCTTTCTTTCCTTAAATTCCGTTCGTCAGGATAATCGTGTTTATGCAAAAACCCCCCAACCATACCAAACAATCTGGAGGGCAATATTGACTTCTGTGCTTGACTAAGTATGGTAAGTCTTGCAGCCGCAGTGTGAACATGGAAAAATCAACCCCCTCAGTTATGCCCTATAAAAAGATTGAATCTGTCCCTAAACAACACCAAGTACCATCTGGGAAAATGAGTACTTTGCTTAAAATAATATGCTCTGTACTTCTTTTTATATTTGTCCTACCGGCTTTTGCTTCTGCTACCTTGTTATTTCAGGTAAGTCTTGTATTAAAATATTTATATGTGCTCACTCAGTTTTTTATGAAATACAATCTGATACTGATTTGTGGTAGGGATTCAACTGGGAATCGAACAAACAAGCTGGAGGATGGTACAACGCATTGAAGAACAACATCCCTGATCTCGCCAACGCTGGAATTACTCATGTCTGGCTCCCACCTCCATCTCAGTCTGTTGGGCCTCAAGGTAATCGGTCATTAATATCTGATGACATGTTTACACATATAAATTGTTCCATGTTTGATGATTGGTTTGTCCGTTTGGTCCTGTCTTGTAGGATACATGCCAGGAAGGCTATACGACCTTGACTCATCAAAATATGGATCTCAAACTGAGTTAAAGTCGTTAATTGGGGCTTTTCATGAAAAGGGGATCAAATGCGTAGCTGACATAGTCATCAATCACAGAACCGCAGAGAAGCAAGATGATAGAGGGATATGGAGCATTTTTGAAGGTGGAACTCAGGACGGCCGGCTGGATTGGGGGCCGTCCTTCATCTGTGGGGATGACAAGGAATATTCAAATGGTCAAGGCAATCCTGACACAGGGGAGCCCTTCCAGCCTGCTCCAGACATTGATCATCTGAATCAAAGAGTTCAACGGGAGTTATCTGATTGGATGAACTGGTTGAAGACTGAAATTGGATTCGATGGATGGCGATTTGATTTTGTAAGAGGTTATGCTCCAAGTATTACTAAAATATATATGGAACGTACCCTGCCTAATTTTGCAGTTGGAGAATATTGGGCTTCTCTATCTAATGGTCCGGATGGAAAACCTAATGCTGATCAGGATGCCCACCGCGGTGCAATCAAAGATTGGATTGAAGCTGCAGGTGGAGTTACCACAGCTTTTGATTTTACAACAAAGGGTATTCTTCAAGCTGCCGTGGAAGGAGAGTTGTGGAGGTTAAAGGACGCCAATGGCAATCCACCAGGATTGATTGGTCTTTTGCCAGAAAATGCTGTCACTTTCATTGACAATCACGACACTGGTTCTACTCAACGGTTGTGGCCATTCCCATCGGATAAGCTCGTGCTTGGATACACTTACATTCTCACACATCCTGGAATCCCATCCATAGTAATGTTTTCATTCCTGATTTTTTTTTTTTTTAATTTATATCTGTTCCTGCCTGGTCTGCATTACTAATATCTGTTGTGCAATATGCAGTTCTATGATCACTTCTTTGATAGCAATCTGAAGGAACCCATAACCCGATTGATTGCAATTAGAAACAAAAATGGGATAAATAGCGGGAGCAGAGTGAAAATTTTAGCCGCTGAATCAGACCTCTACGTGGCTTCTATTGATGACAAAATCATGATGAAGATTGGACCAAAGATGGATCTTGGAAATCTCATCCCTTCTAATTTCAAAGTTGCTACTTCTGGAGAAAGCTATGCTGTGTGGGACAGAGTGTGAAAACAATGAAGATAATTATATCCATATACAATAATAATAACAGCTTTTGATGAAAGTTCAGATTCCGGTTGTTTCTGTCAACTTATAATGATATGATCTTTTGAAGGTTATAAAATTCTCTGCTTACGGAAGGGTTGCTTTCATTTCAATGACTTAGGATAAGATGGTCTAATATTATATTTTAAATATTTTATAAATAATATATATAATTATAAAAAATAATTAAAAATAAAAAAAACTATTTTTATTTGAAATAATAAAAAAATAAAAATAACAATAAAAAAATAATAGTAATATACTAATAATAAAATATACCTTTGGTCATTTGAGAAAAAAAAATAATTTTAAAACTGATTTGATAAACAATTCGACTTTTTAAAAGGAAAATTAAAAAAATAAAGACGTGTTTCACAATGTAAGGACCCATTTTCGATCAAAATTTTCATTTTTTTTTCCAGTGAATTGCCATTGTAGATGATTTAAATGTTCGGATTTGGTAGCAGCCAAGGGTTTACTTAATCAAATGGCGGATGCAAGTGTAGTTTAATGGAACACTATGATTTGCGCCTATAATCAGAATGGTCTATTTAGCGCGAATTGATTCGTGTATTCAAGTGTACGTGAGAGAGCCAGAATTGGAAGAATATCTTAGTAAGGGCAATATAAAGTTATGTTCAAAAATAAGCATCCAAAAGCCACTAAATAGTTTGTACACATGTAAGTTTATAAAATAGTACATGATTTACAATTTGATTCTTAAAATAACAATAATGTTAAAAAAATAACAAAATAAGATGATATCCATGTCATCTTCAGAGTATGTAATGATTCAACTCTAACTTGTTCGATCACCCACTCGAATCCATTTAAGATAAACAAATATATAAAAACGAAAGCATCAGACTATTGAATGCCTAATTAGTGGTTAAACACATAAGATTTCAATAACAATGGGTTACTGGACCAAACAAATCCAATCGGACTTAAATTATTGTAGGTCGAATTTCAACTATCAAAAGTCATAGAATCGCACAACAAGTTATGCAGAATCAATTCTAACAACTCTAGGGCTTAGATGACTTGCTTGACGACTTTCAAGTCACGCAACAAGTCATCCAGAATTAATTTTGATAACTTCAAGTTCTAGATGACTTGCTTTGGCGACATGTATATCGTGCAGAACTAAGGACATAATTATTCGAGGACAAATGACTTCGAATAACATGTCGTGCAAAACATAGAAATCCAGAAAAATTGACAGTGACCAGAGCTGATCAACTGACCTATTTGCTCAGTTTCGAAATATCTTAAACTCATGTGAAACAACCAAATAAAACAGATATATATATATGATAACTAGGAATGTCAAACAACATAGAAAAGTAAATTAATCATTCAACGACCTACCCATGTTGGCTTATGACATTGCAAAAGTGGCTTATATAGCCAACCTATTGCGACAGCAAGATACCAATTTAGACAATTAATTTCAATTCTCACAAACACTTATCTAATAGACCAAGTGATGTCTAAAATGAGTTTGAAGAAAATAAAGCAAGCAAAATCAACTATTTAACATTCCAATTTTAATTTGATTGCCCTTAATCTAGCTAGGCTAGTGAAAATAGGACTTTAGGGTCGAAGTTCAATTCTGACAAACGCCAATCTAATGGACCAAATGATGTCTCAAATGAGTTTCAAGAAACAAAGCAATCAAAATCAACTAATTAATATTCCGATTTTAATTTGATTATGGTTAATCTAGCAATGCTAGTGAAAACGAGACTTTATGGGCGAAACCAAACTTTTTAGGAGTTAAACTAACTTTAGGGTCTGAGGACCAAATCCGTGGAACTATTTGTATTCCCTTTGGGTTGGATAACCACATTATGGATTTTTTTCACTTTCGGCTCGAAGGTGGTGGTGTTGTCACACCCTTTAGGAGTCATTGCTCAATTCTTTAAATTGGCCACTTGGCCATGAATTACATATGAAACATGTATTTGAGAATTGGTTTTCCTATGGCATTCCACTATGTTCTCTAACCAAGTTACGATAAGGGCAATTTAAACTTTAATATGTCTCAAAAACACAACTTGTGTAACGTCCGTAAATAGGGCCCAAAATTTCGGGCCAATTTGAAATTTTTGTATGTTTGATTTTCGAAATTCCATGACAGAATAAATCAAGAATAATATTAAGGGCAATGATGAGATTAGAAAAATTTGATTTGAGACAAAAAGTCTAGGATAAAAAATCTTTATTTAATTTGAAAATTAAATATTAATATTGGCTTTGAAATCAAAAATTGATCTTAAAGGGCAAAACATGATTCAATTGGAAGTTAAAAATCTATTTAAATTGAAATTTGAGAAAAGTATTAATTTTGAGTCAAAACGTCCATTTTCGTAAAGTTACCATTTTACCCCTATTGAGCGGAAAAATTCAAATTTTAAAATCGGTGGCTATTTTAATGAAAAATATCAAAATAAAATTCTAGAAACCAATAGAGGTGGCGGAATCGAGTTTCGGGATTTAACGGGTTCGGAATTAGATTGGGCCTATAATTGGACCCAATCCAATCTAAAGGCCCAATTTGTTAAGTCATGAAACCCTACCCACCCTATTCATGATACTATTCATCTTCTTCTTCATTTATACATTTCATATCTCTCTCTACACAAAAATAAACCCTAGCCACCACTCACTTGAAACACTATCATTCACCCACAAAAATCAAGACTTTATTGCACCAAACAACCCTATTTAAACTTCTTTAATCAATTTTAGGCATCGTGGTGTGGATTGAAAGCTCCTTTGAAAGGTAAAAACCCTCCTATTCCTCTTTTAAAATTCAAATCCAAAAATAGCTTTATGACTTTGGTTCATGAATGCTTTCATAATGTTTTTGGGTTGATTTTGAATTGTTATTATGAGCTTAAGCTTCCATTAAGCTAGGTTGATTTTTGCCTTAATGTCTCTACACTTGATGTGTATAAAATTGATGGTGTGGGTTGTGTTCTTTACTGCCTTTATATTGTTTTTAAGATGATTTTGATACACAAACTTGTTAAACTAGCTTCCATTTGAGTTTAAATAATTTTGCTTTAATTTCTCTACCATGGTGATTTTGGTTTTGGCATACATGGATCTAATGAATTATGTTTTCACATTTCAATGGTGTCAATTAATGTTTTTAAATTGCTAGATTTGATCAATCATGTCTCTAATGCCTATTTTATCAAAATCCCTAACTTGAATAAATTGGGTTTTGTGTTCTTAAATATTGAAAATTGTTAGTTGGTGATCCTAGGTTGTTACTAAGTGATTTTGGATTAATCCTAACCTATTTTGAAATTCTCTATTCTCATTAGTATACTAATGCCCTTAATAGAATTGTTGTGTGGTAACATAAGTGTGTTAGAACCATGTAATGATATTGTGTTGTGTATGGATGGTTGTAGTGTGGTAATTGTATTTTGGTGATGATTATTAACAAGTAGAAACCCTCACGGGAGCGGCTTTCTAGCTTATGGATTCGATAGATGCGAGGTTCATTTTTTCATTTTTAGCCCTATACAATTGTATGTTATTGAGTGATGCATTGAATGTGTGCCTACTTGTAATTATGCCATGAAATCGGTTAAATAAGATAACCACCCAAGAATCGAGTGTATTAATCATTATCACCATGACTAGGGCGTTAGAGCACGTATGGTTACATGTAGAATCATGCTAGGCGCTGCCCTTGGGAATTGAAGTTTGGGTGGACTAAGTCCACATTGTTTGTGAATTAACAGAGTTAGGATAGAGACTTAAATTTCGCAATGCATTCTTGTTTGGATGCCATGATTGTGTTTATTGTGATGAATGTTGTTATGAACTCCATTGGAAACTAAATGATGCAAAATTGGTAGAATTGATGTCATTGAGAAACATGTATTGATAATGTGGTTTGATAACTTGATAATGTCAATATTGGTAAAAATGACCTTATTAGCATGTTTGGTCAATATCGAATTTCTCATTGGAATTGGTTTGCTATGGGAAAAATAGTACATTGAAATAAATTATAGCCTTGTGTGTTGGCTTGATCATTGAACTCATTGAATATTGATAAATTGGACTTAATGAATGTCATATTGGAAACAATGTACCTTGATGAATGAAAACGTGGTATTAAAACCAAATGTCCTTAGACTTACTCTAGAAGATAGAAGGTAAGGCATGCCTAGGGATTAGAAGTACTTCGGCACGAATATATCGTATTTCTTGGCGCGGAAGCCATATTGGGACTTCGGTCCATATTGTATTAGGACATTGTTCACAGAGGACTTCGGTCCATATTGCATTGGAACTTCGGTTCATATTGGGACAAGGGTCCATATTGAATCTCATTTTCTATTCTATGGTTTGTTTTTGGGCATTGGTTAATAAATCCGAATATTGTCATTGATAAAGTATTGTAAATTATTCTCGAGATGAGGATGGATAATGTTCTTCATGTGGACATTAACATTGTCATTGATATTGTTATTGATATTGAAAGTGACATTGAGATTGACATGATCGAATAATGAAAATTGATTGATAAACTTAATGAGATACCATGGGCAAATAGGTGCATTTGTGTAGCCTTGGTGTGTGTCTCACTACCCTTAATTGCTCAGAATTGGATTGTTACAATTCATGTGAAAATTGACCTAACTGTGAGATAACTAATTCACATCTATAAGTCATAATTGAATTATATGGCTAATGTGAATGGTTTGACTTAACTTGAAGAATAAGTGAATGCATGGAAACTTGGTTAACTAGGAGCTTATGTATATTATGTGCATGATCATGATGTTGGGATGTGTAATTGCATAGCCAACCCTTAGTCCAACCCCTTTGATGGGTTACTTTTGTGACATGTTTTTCTCTTATAAAATGCATTGGATTAAAACCCTTATTGTTGAATAAATGTGTACTTGGAGTGTCCCTAGTGTTCGTTATGTCAATTTTTTTGTTTCCAAATTGGTTTTATAAACCTTAACTAAGAGCTTTGAAAATAAATTGAGAAAGTTTTGGTGTATTGAAGTTCTATATGAGATGTTTCGGAACTAAAAGAATCATGAAACAAAGGTGTTTTAATGTATTGATCCTAGGGTATTTCTAGGTGTTTAAGATGTCTATCAAGTCTATAAATTGTTTTTGAAATGATTCATAAACTCAAAGAAGGGTTTTGGTGGTGTAAAAGTGAAGAAAAATCATGTTTTTGAGGTCCTTGAAAAACTGGGCGCCCTGGTCCGCGCCCTAATAAGCAACTAGAACGCCAACCAGGAGACAAAAAGTGGTACCGAAGCTATTTTTGTGCACTGGGCGCCCTGATCGCGCCCTGGTTAGGCTTACCAGGACGCCCAGATCTGAACAGTGAACTTCTCTGCATTCGTTCTCCTTCGTCCAAACTCTGAATTGAGTGCCGTTTGCAGCTATAGATTCATTTTTGAGTCTAGTTTTCAAAAATATCTTTACATTTAAAAAAAATGTCATTTGAGTATTTCAATTTTGAAAATACTCTAAGACTATAAAAAATTTCAGCTTTTATGTAAAATGCAATTTTCTTTCTTATTGATTTAAAAATGCTTTAGTTTACTTCTTTTTGACTATAAATGAATAATTAAATGTACCATAATATTATGATGGCCTCTTGTAAGGATCAAATAGATGAAATCGGACTTGTGAATGTTAATTGTGATGTAAGTGACTTTTACAGTACCATGTTAAGTGTATAAATGACATGATAGTGAATTATTTTAGGTTGTATGACTTATAAGTGTTTAGTTGTTTTTGTAAGTTCAAAAAGAGGTTATTGACATCTTTTGATTTTCAAACTCTTTATAGTCTACGAACATTTTTAAATTATGTTGTCTAAGTTTTGTAAGCTTGGAGATTCATTGTCTAGATGCTGTGGTCTCATCTATGAATTGTGTGGTCAATAATTGTCTTCATGGAAGTTAAAATTTGAATAAGATCAATTATAGCTTGCTTAATTGATTGTGAGGATTGATTGATAGATTGACTCGATTGACTATGGAACTCTAGTAAGTTCAGTAGTTGCATTGCTTGCCATTTAATTACATATATTGGTGTGTTTGAAAATCATTATTTCAAATTATATTCGAACCAAATGTGAATTTTGTATTTTTAACCATTTATCCAAATCATCTTCCCATAAGTTTATTTTTGGCTATTGATCGATTATTTGATTGATTGTTGTTCAATTGATAGATCGATTATATGATTACTTGATTGTCTATTGATTGATTAATTGATCATTTGATTGTTTCTTGATTGATTGTTTGTTTGATTATATCTTGATTGATCGTTTGATTGTTTCTTGATTGATTGATGGATTGTCTTGATTGTCTCGATTGTATTGATTGTCTTGTGATTACACTATTGATTGATGAATCCATATGGTTTATGATAAAGAGAAATGAGATTAATCTTAATGATTGGTAAACCGTAAAATGAACATGAATATGTGACATAGCATGCCTCGATTGGTACACTAGCATGATTTATTGCTAGGAATTGATTGTGCTTGACTTCTATGTGTTAAGGTTAGCTTAGAGATGCTCACATTAGAATAGCATTGTGTGATAAAGCATTGCATATCGACGGAAAGGTAAGAGCATTTGTGTGTGCTTGTTTGGGACATGAATGCGAACCAGGCGTGTGCCTGACCCTTCTTTTATTCTTTTGCTTTTCCCCATGAATTGTGTGTAGGTTCGATCGAGTAAGGCATATGGTATTTGAGCTCTCATGGTGAAGTCCATTAATGTGTAACCACTCATACATGTATTTTAGATTTAATCATGTTTATAAATAAGCTCACAATGTATTTGAATTGTGATGGTAATAGATGTTTTATTCATTTGGAATTTTTAAACCTAGTATATGTATGACATAAATCAAGTATTTTATATTTAAGAAAATAAAGTCTTTATTCATCTTCCACAAAAATATCGTATAAACTAATTGACTTTTGAAATTGTTTCTAAATTGTAAATTGCTATCGCATTGTTAATGTGGCAGTCCGAGTCATCCGCCGCGGTTTCGGGTGGGGCAGGGGTTTGCTCTTAAATGCTAATTAGAGACTCTAACTATAAACTAGAAGCCATACCTATCAATGACCCTAAAAATAATAATTAATTGCTATTCAAAACACAAACTATTAAAACTACATTAAAAGGGTTTTCTAGATCTAATCCAAACAAAGAGAATGGAAAAGATGACACTACTCCTCCAAGAATAACAATCAAATATGCTTTGGTGATGATTAGGATGGGTTGTGAGAGGTTATTGAAGATTTAAGTGAAATGAGGGTGGGGTGTAGAGAGGAACGTGGATCTTTGGGGTGATGGCTGTTTTTAATGGGTTTGGGCGTATTTGACCTCAGCCCACTAAATAGGTCCACCAACTATTTGGTTCCCATTTCACTTGTTCATGATTTTTAATAATGTCATTTGAATTTTGAAATGATTTATCTCACCAGAAAATTCAAAATTTTGAAATAAACTCCAATTTACGAAAATATTTTGGAAAAAATATTTAGTAAATCAATTTTGATACCATGCTTCCATTTATAGTCCCTAATTACCATTCTATCCCAAGAGTGAATTTCGATTTATTCCTACATGGAATTTCGAAAATTTAAACTTTAACCAACATTCAACATGTAACATGCATGGATGTGCACCCCACCTAGCCAAACTAAAAGATTTGAGATTAACATGTGAAATAAAATATATTCACAAGAAATCTAAGTGGAAAATATTAAATAATAAATTTTATAACTTACACAGAATATAATTTTAATATTAATAGAAGTGAAATGGATATCTTCATTACTATACTCTTGAATCTTCAAAAGAATATGCAATCGTCCTTCTCATCTCTCCCATAATCCCTATTCGTTTTACGTTGCTCGATAATATTTGAAAGCACACTTGACATGCCATTTCTCTGACTTGGTTTTCATTCCCATAATCCACATAAAAATTCCTTCCATCGAATGAAACAATTTCATAACATTAAACCCCGATTCCATTATTATAGGCTCATCAAAATATGTGAATATAATTGATTGAATTATATAAAGAGGTTAATCATTGATTGTTTTGTATGTTACATATCATGATAAATGAGAAAATAACAAAATTATTAACATTATAAATGCATTATTTATCAATTAAGTGCATCTGTAATGGTTATTGGGTTTTTCACATTCAATCTAATTTATTCATCTTTATTTTATTTTAAATCTACTTCAAATATTTTATATTTATAATTTTTATTTTATAATGGTAGTTTTGTGTCGAAATTTAGGGTTTTTTTTTTTTATTTTTTTATTTCTTCTCCTTAAAAGCTTTAAATCTACATCAAATATTTTATATTTAAATAGGTACAATGGAATGTTTTAATTCTACTAGGACTTCTCTAGTAGAACTCTACTAACTCATAAACTCCTAATAACTTTCCAACACCTAACACCTATGAGATAATAACAAGAAATACAAGATAAATATTAATAATAAACTTCTAGAAGAAATACTAGTTTCAGGTGACTAACAACACCCCCTCAAGCTGGATAGTAAATGTTAATGAGATCCAGCTCGGCAATCAAACAAGATGGAAGAGATTATTGTTGATGTTTGCGTCAATTGCTGGCGGCTTGTGTCTTCTGACGTCAAAGGCCACTTTATTTTTTTTTTTCCTTTTCTAGTGGCTTGTGTCTTCTAACCTCAGAGGCCACTGTATTTTTTTCTGGTGGCTTGTGTCTTCTAACCTTAGAGACCACTATATTTTTTCTGGTGGTTTTTTCCTACTGATGAACATCCTAACGGAAAGTGAACATTGGAGATAGTGTGATTATTCAACTTGTGAATGGTGATAGGTAGGTAGGAATAGTGTTTTCAAGTTGAATTCCTCCCACTTGAATTGCTTGAACGGAAGACATGGTGTTTGAAGATCTGCCTCTTTTTTTCTTTTTTCTTTTTTTTTTTTTCACTTTTTTCTCTCTTTAATGCACTTCTCATCAAAATACTATGGAGCACTTCTCTTCACAAATTCTTTAAAACAAAATTTTCTTCTTCTTGAACAATACTTGATTGTTCAGTTTTAAACTTCTAATTTTTTTTTTCATTTGTCCCTTCTTGCAGACTTAACATGATAGAAAATATTCTCTCACAGACTTTACTTTAGCTTGTAAAATTCCTTCTACTGATATCTCCATCTTCATTGATCCCTTTAAGACCCTACATTGCTCTGATACCATGTAGAAATTTAAGAGTTTTTTTTTTCTTCTCCTTAAAAACTTCTACGTAGATTAGACCTGATCAAAACTAAGGTCGGGCCAGATTAGAGTCGAGTCAAGTGGCGTGGCTAGCCAAATTTTGTTAACTCTAGCCCGGCCCTGTACTAAAATAAGGAGGGTCTGACACTGATCCTAGCCCTGAATAGAAAGTGCGAGCCTCGGATCGACCCTCACTCTAATATATTAATATTTTAATAAAATTTATAAAAATTATAATTCATCAATTAAAGTTTAACTATCCAATATAAAAAAAATAACCTAACAAACAAATAAAAATTGGTCAAAAATATATCAAATATAAAGAAAATTATTAGGTTTAGGGTTTAGTATAGATTTTATAGAATATAAATTTTAATTTATGTAATTAAATTAAATATTATAGGGTTGGGCCGGGTTAAGAGGGTCAAAATATTTATCCTAGCCTAGCCCTACAACATATAGAGTACCCTATTTTAAGGGTCGGGGCCGAGTCAGGGTAAAAAAAAAAAAGTCAGACAGTAAATTTTAAGAGTTGGGCCGAGACGGGTCGGGGCGGGTCCCCGACCCTATGACCAAGTCTAGTAACATTTTATAAATAATATAAATATCAATGTCGAATGTACAAGTGGAATGGAGCAATTCTAGATAGGCCACATCTTTTTTTTTTTTTTTTTGAATACGTAGTTTTATATAAATAGGTTCATTTCCATACAAAGACACCACACCTAGGCCAAAATGCTAGTTCACGACCAAATCATCAAACAAGTACTAAATTTACTTGTCTTTAAAAAGTACCCAAAGTTTTTAAAATATAAGGGGCCGGTATCTAATCACGACTTTTGTAGACTTTTACAGACTTTTATAGACTTTAAAAAATGAATGATTTTTGAAGACTTTTATAAACTTTCATAGTCTTTATAAATCCAGCAATGACTTTCATAGACTTCTAAAATATACTTTTCATGATTTCTGTAGACTTTGATGGATTTTTATAAATAACTTTTGTACACTTTCAATAACTTTTACAGACTTTTAATGACTTTCATAGACTTTCATAAATCAATTGGTTAATTTTGATAGAACTTTCAAATACTTTTTAAGAATTGATGAAAGTTCATTGATATTAAAAGTAAAAAGTCCTTTGACACACAAAAAAAAAATAATTTTTTTTACGTGCTAAGAGCATGGAGTATTAACAATAATCTTACTAAAGATTTCATTACTATCATGTCATCCACAATCGGTGGCGTCAATCCAAAGTTCTAATAAATCATTACTTTATTGCAATATCCATATTTTATTATTTTTCATATTCTTTTCTTTTATTACTTTTTCTTTCGATTGTTGTGTATATATTTTTCACTCTATAAATTTACCAAGAAATTATTATTATTATGTTTACACTTTCTTATCCAATCTTTAATTATTTGTTTAATGTAATTGATAGATTGAGACAATTTTTTTTTTCAATTTAAATATATTATAGAAATAAAATAATTGTTTTAATAAAATAAAAATATATAATACTTGATAAAAGTAAATAAAAATATTATTAAAAAATACAAATAGATGACTTTAAAATATTTTACAATTATAATTAAAATAAAAAAAAATAAATAAAAGAATAATTAATGGGGCTGAAATTTAGTTTTTACTTGTTAATATTTTAAAGTATTAAAAAGTCATTCAAAGTTTGTGAGGAAAGGATGAGATAATTTTTTAACTTTAAATTTCCTTAATTGGTTAAAAAAAGTCTACAAAAGTCTATAAAAGTCTGTCAAGTTTAAAAGTCTTCAAAAATCATGAAAATTACAATACCCCAAAACTTTTATAAACTCTATAAAAGTCATGATTAGATACCTCAAAACTTTTGAAGACTTTTTAAAAGTCTATAAAAGTCATAATTAGATACCCCATGACTTTCGAAGACATTTTAAAAGTCTATAGAAATCATGATTAGATACCCCATTACTTTTATAGAGTCTTCGAAAGTCATGATTAGATACCTACAGACTTTTAATGACATTTAAAGTTTATGGACGTCATTAAAAGTCATGATTAGATACACCCATGTAAGTGAATTTGTGAAGCGGGGTATGTTGACCATTTTATATATATATATATATAAATTTCAAAATTTGAAAATTTATAAAAGTAAAATAAATTGCCATGGTCCATTAACTTAATTTGAAGTTTGAAAAACCCATTTATTTTTGAATATGCTAATTCTTTAAAAGGAACTTTATAACTTCTGATTTAAACTTTATGTAAGTTTTAAGAATTTTTTAAAAAAAAATTTCACAAACTTTATTTTAAAAAATAATTTTTTTTAAACACGGATGAAAAACACATGATCACGAGTTACAAATATGATATTTCACGAATGTGATTGTGGTTCACAAATTTGTGACCTATTTTTAATATACAATGGATAAAATTATTAGCACAACTTATAAATATAAACAAATTATAAAGTTTAATTTTGTAAAATTTTAAAAGTAAATTTATAAATAAAAATCAAACTTAAGAAAATCCATTTTTTTAACTTTTCCATATATATATATATATTAACCATATTAATTCTATATAATCAAATCATACAAATACAATAATTTAATTTGAGATACATTTTTATAATTATTTTTTAAAAAAATTTTATGCGCAAAAAATTTAACTACTTTAAAAAATAATAAAAAAATACGCGGTATTTTTATAAAAATATTGTTACTATTTTTCTTACCAGATGGAAAAATACATAAATGATCTGAAATAGACCATAAAATATGTTTGAAAATGTCTACTCGTAAGATAAATATCCGGCGGTACAGGGAAAATAAGAAACCGAATATCACTTCACTTGTATTGCACGGGCCAAGGCCCAACGTAATAGCAAAAACAAAAAGAGAATAAAATATGGAAAGAAAACGTATGGACAACACAAGCGCAGAGCAAATTGGATGAGGCAGTAGCGTGTCCTTTCCTCATTCTAAACATTTTTATACAGATACAGGTATGTATGTAATCACTTCACAATCAACACCACTCTGCTCTTCCATTTCTCACTCTTTGTCGCTTCTGTTGTTCTGTTTTATTATATTTCAGTTTCTTAATCATTTGCCTCATAAATCATATGAACATGGCATTTATAAAGCATTTGCACTTAATTTTCACATTTGTGTTCTGTTTCTGGTATATAGATTCATTATGAAATGGTGATAACATAATTGCAGCCAGGCTACCCATATGACATGTAATGGAATGATAGATTTTGCAAAGATGTGATGTGTTCACCAGCATTAGTCTTTGAGTTAGGTCATTGAAATGGAATGCTTTTGACTGACTAATATGAATTCTTTGTGTTTTCTGATAGTTCTTTAACACTCAGATGAGGAGAGATTAGGAAATAGCGATTGTTTTGGTTATCAATTCCCATTGTTCAATCCAGCAAAGTATGATGAAGTGACTTGCCTCTTATATATAGTGGGAATTCTTGAATATAAGTTGTTTTCCTGTGGAGACTTTGTTGTATGTTGTCATGCAACAGCAGATTATTCTGTCTGAAAGGGCTTCTTTCATGTTTAGACTTTACTCAGATGAAAATTTTGAATCAAGAATTTCATGTATTATGCCCGGAAATGTCTTTGAGAGGACACATACTAGGTCCTTTTGTATGAGAGCCAAAGTTGCATCTATCCACAGATGTTCAGCATTGGCCTTTTCAAATTTAAGCGGTCGAGTTGGGAAAATGAAAGTTATCTCTAACGAAAATCTCGGTGAATCTGATGGGGAAGATGAGCTATGTCCAGTAGAATGTGTTAGAGAATTTAAGACCGACGAAGAATTCTTCAAAGTTCTTGAAAGGGCCAAAGAAACTGATACTTTAGTAGTGGTAGATTTTTATCGCACATCTTGCGGGAGCTGTAAGTATATAGAGCAAGGATTTTCAAAATTATGTAAGGGATCTGGTGATCGGGATGCTCCGGTTATCTTCTTAAAACATAATGTGAGTTCCTTAATAACCTTGACTTGAGTGTAAATGTTATCCTACATAAGATTATCTTAGCATGCTGCTAATTGCAGGTAATGGATGAGTATGAAGAACAATCTGAAGTTGCTGAAAGGCTAAGAATCAAGGTAATTGTTTCCTTTTCCCCTTTTTAACTTGCTGTAAGGATATCTCGTTCATTTCATTTATAGTTAGCTTCTAATGGAGTCCAAACTTGATTAAATTGTGTATAAAACCATCTAACTCGACACGGCTTGTTAATTCAAATAGGAGTTCTTTAACTGGGCACGAACTTGTTTTTTAAATGGACTAAAGTGTCTCTACACAATGAACTTATTTAACCTTTTCAAATGGACTATGTCTAAGAGGCCAAGTCCCATTTAGCTCAAGCAACCTGAATTTATTTTTCATGAGCTCATATCAACTTATCATGTTTCGGTCCATATAGACACCCTTAATTTTCAGATGTTTGTTATTTTTGTTTGCATCTTACTTTGAAGGGAACAAGCATCTAGATAGCTGTTTAAAATCCACCATACATGCTGAGAAATTTTTTGAATCATATAAAATGAAGATTTGAATCAGAGTAAAGAAAAGGACTAGTGCTTATTTTTGGCAACATATATTTTTTTCTTCTTTCAGATATCGATTGATTAAGATTAAGAAGATACAGGCAAAAGCATCACAATCTATGGCTGAATTGTTTTATTTTTGCTGCAGACAGTGCCACTATTTCATTTCTACAAAAATGGAGTCCTGCTGGAATCATTCGCCACCAGAGACAAAGAGAGGATCGATGCAGCCATTCTTAAATACACATCATCATCGTCCATGTCTCTGAATGAGTGAGTCAAACCGGATTCTATGCAACTGAAATAACTCCTGAATAAGTTCCTGGTGCTGTAGTAGACCATACCACAGATTTACTACTGAAAAAAAATGTGTAAAACATTTCTCAGCAGGTGTGTTTACAATGTGCATTTTTCATTGGCTTGCTCCAAATAAAATAGAAATCTTTGGTGTATATTATATTTGGATATGAGAACAAGCGAGGAGGATTTGTTATGAACCAAATGTCTGTCAAGTAAAAGCCCGTAGATAATAGGTGGAGGTTGAGAGAGAGACAGGTGAAAGTACAATGGTTCCACGACTTCAAAGCTGTATTAGCCTCATTTTTAGTGTGTGGACCACCGTGGACACCAAACTCCACCAATCACAATCTCACATCTAGTTTCTGCTCCATATTAAATTATCAAACTGAACTGAACTAGAAGACTTTCCCTTGAAGAGAACTCAGAATCATGATTTTTTCTAAAGAGAAATAATATTACAATCTGAAAAATAATAATAATAATAATAAGAATGGAGGAGGGAACTAATCCTAGAGACCCACATTGGCTCCGTTCCACTTTATGTTGTAGATTCTTTCCAAAATCTAGCTGGAAGTCCTTGCAGAGGGACTGGAAATGGACCATATTGAACACCAGTCTCAGATCCCACCACTTCCCACCTTGAACAAAAAAATCAAAATGTAAATCTGTCAAATTCCATACCCAGATGGGGGACCATTGTTTTGGGAGAAAAATGATTATTGAAAAACGATGATGTTGTATGGCAGACATGAAAGATTAATTTCAAGCTGTGATTTTCAACAATACCTGAAGTTGCAGACTATGTGGTGGACCAACACAAGCATCTCCAGCTTGGCTAGTTCATTTCCAGGGCACGCATGTACTCCACTGCCAAATGGCACAAATGTATTCGCTTTTGGTGCTACCTACATCATCATCACCATCATCAATTCAAATCAACCTGAGAAACCTGTTTGTTCACCATTAAACAAAAAACAAAAACATACCTCAAATCTTGATGGATCGAACTTATGTGGATCACTGAAAAACTCCGGATTGTGATGAAAGTTCCTGAATAGTGGCATCACCTTCCAACCTTTAGGAATTAAATAGCCTTTATATTCCACATCAGCCACAGCTTCTCTGAAAGTGAATGATATGATACTTGCCATTCTCAAGCTCTCTAAAATAACCTTGTGAGTGAGTGGCATTTTTCTCGTTTGACTCCAGCTCAACTGCTGATTGTTTTCTTCATTGAACCTCTTAATTGCCTTCTGTTCAGCCTACAAGACCACTTCTAGTAATTAATAAAAGAAAATGGTTTGTTCTAGAATTTCTTAGTATTGTTTGTTTGTTTTACCTTGACAGCCTCTAGTAGCTTCGGATTGTCATGTAGGTACTTAACAATCCATGTCATGACACTTGCCGTTGTGTCCTGTGCAGCAAACAGTACTCCAATTATGTTATCAGCTATTTGATCTTCTGTTAAAACTTGGTCTTGTGAGTTCAATAAACAACTCAACAAATCCTTTTCTTCTGACTTCTTCTCCCTTCTATCTCTGATTATTTCACTCAGAATTTGGCTTAGTCTTCTTCTTGCCTGCAGTGCCTTTCTATAACGTGTCCCTGGAATGTCTGTAGGGAAGCTGTTATACCCTTTATCGACGATTTGATAGTTCTTCTTCAACTCCTGTATGTAATTCTCATTCAATTGTCCGAATATCACCAGTATACCTACTTCAAAAGAGAACTGCAACAATTCAAACAAAAAAAAGTTGTTAATATATTATTCCCATATAAACAAGTTCGAAAGCTAAGTTGAAAAAACTGACCTTTTTCATTTCTTGAAAGGTGTTGATGACACAACCTCCATCCCATGACTCCATAACAGAGGCCGCAGCGGCTTCTATACTTGAAACCAAGTTGCGAATGACGTCTATTGATAAAAACCCCTGTACTAGCTTCCTGATACGAAGATGGTAATCTCCATTGTGGAAAAACAAGGCTGATGGACCAATCAAACGCTCTTTGCTTTTCGGATATGTTGGTTTGAACAGGTGAGATTTGGTCACTAACACATATCTAGCAGCTTCTGGACTTGCTAACATCACACATGGACATCCCAAAATATGTGTCTTGAATATCTCTCCATACCTACAAACATACACAGTTAGTTAACTCATTCCATCACCACCAAGAACAGAGAACAAAGTTATCAATTAATTATACCTTTTCTGTTTAGATGTGAAGAATACATTCGGGTCCTGAGAGTAGAGTTGAAGAGTCTCTCCAATGAATGGTAAACCCATTGAACCTGGAGGCAGTTTAAGCTTAGCTCTTTTTGTTGCTTCTCTTCTCTCGTCTCTTCTGAACAACACTTTATATGAACACAAACCAAAAACAAATACCAACAAACCATAAACAATTCCAATTCCAATTCCAAATCCACCCATATCACTATATCTGAATTTGCAGGTGTTGTTGGAGTATTCTCTTCTTCTCAAAGTCTATATCTTTGTTTGTGGAGGAGGACAGTGAATGCTTATATAGACCGGTGTGTTCAGAAAAAGACAAAACTCGAAATACAAATGTCACACCCATATTTCGTGCAACAGTATTATTGGTATATAATCGTTACATTCACATAAATCCAACAGCAACAGACACTAATCAAGATTTCATCGTTTAGAGTTAGTTACCTATATGTGTGTATGTACCTAAGAAAGCTCAATGTTCTGAAATATGCAATACATGTATATATAATATACTTCACTTACGACTGACTCATCATCATCCAATTTAATGATCCAGAAGCATAGATAAGAACAAATATTGATCACAATATATAACTTTCTGGTTTAGTTCTGTCCCCACAGAGATTCTGTACATTACAACTTGCTGGATTTTAGGTTGTGAACCAATGGCTGCCATGCACGGACGTCATCTCAGGGCATTTTTGTCATTTCGTTCAATTATTTCTACATACGAATTCCGAAGGAGACTTGATTTTACTAGAAATGGAGATGATTAAGAGATACTGTTATCTGCGTGTAACAAAACATTTGTTTCCTTATTTGGTGATGGAGAAAAAGCCAAACTCACCGTCCTCAGGAGAAACAACTAGTGGTTTCTCGTAGGCCATTGACTCTTGACTCTGTTGTGATAAAAACAAGGACAGAGTCGGCAACTGAACAAAGATTTGGTTGCACTAAATGTAATCTTAACAGTGGTTAATGTATGGCTGATAGATGATTTCTAGGTCATGTCTTTACATTCGGGAAGCACGTGTCGGAATTTAATATTTGGTATGTGATTGATTTATAATTATGATTACTGTAGTTGTGTTGTGTTGTGTCACAATGATTTCTTTCACATCTTGAGACAGGGGATATTTGTAGATGTGATCTTTCTGAAAGTTCCCGATGGCCGATTAAATATGTTTACATTACGTCAGTTGCTTCTCGATTTTGATGGGCTTCCAGTCTGTAGTTGTCGACCAATTTTGAACTTGTGAGAGCATGGAATTGGGAGCAGCTGATGTCTTGTAGACTTTTCTTGAGTTACTCAAATTTGTTAAATTTAACCCGAATTTAGGAAAATTTAGAATTAATTTCATTAATTCTCATCCTGTTATAATTTTGGACATAAATTAGTTACATTGACTCTGCTTTTTTACCACTTTTTTATATATCAGTCATCGTCAGTTTCCTTATATTGCTCCAGCTTACTACTTTAGCATATAATTGGTGATATGCAGTTCGTTGCGCACTGCTTACAATAGTCCGCTGAAGTTGATTTCCCTATCAAGTGAGATGAGGATAATACAATGAACTCCCAGAATGGATAAGAGAAGGTGGAATTGAGCAATGAATAAAGATGGGGTGAAAGTATTTATCTATTATAACTTGGAAGACAAATATGGAAGTAGAATAAAATCTTCCTTAAACGTGTTGCAGACTAAACGATAATCAATCTTTAAATGTTTAGTTTTGCTCGTGAAAGACTAGGTTAGAAGTGATGTGAAAAGCAAATTGGTTATCATACTACAAGTTTATAGAAAGAAGCAACTTTATATTAAGATCCTTATACAGATAACTAAACTACTTTAACTCATAAACTAATGATGCCATAGCTCTACACTCAACCTCACAGCCAGATCTTGAACAATATTATGCTTCTTCATTTTCCAATTGATTGAAGAATCATCCATGTATATGCGAAACCCGGTAAGGAAACTCCCTGTGTCAACATATAAACCTCAATCCGCATAATAAAAACTCTCTAAACCAAATCTGAATCAACAGGATAAAACAAACTAATAGATGCAGTCCCTTTTAAATATTTTGGCACACGTAGTAAAGTATCCATATATTTAGTTAGTTGTTAGGACAAAAACTGAGACAATATTTATATTATACCTGAGAGTGTGACCCCAAGGTATAACAACCTTGCAACCAACCTTCTGTATTTGTCAGGTTTATAAAAAGAGTGTACATCTTGAGGCAGCAAATTTGTGACCGCGTGGTAGTTGTGTTGAGATTACCTAACAATCAGTAATACCGGGATCAGCTAGCATGTCTAGAACATACTTATGTTGAGCGACAATTATCCTTACTTCGGACCTTACTATTTCCATGCCTAAGTAATATTTAACATAACCCAGATTTTGATAGTGAATTTTGCATCCAAGAATTTCTTCACAACCATAATGTCATCTTTTATTTGTCCCATGATGAGAACATCATTCACATATACGAGCAATGCCATGAAGTGATATGTTGTTCACATGTTGAATAAACAAGGATGAGCAGATGCCTAAATAAAATCATGTTCAAGAAGCTTTGAAGTGAAGTCCAAGTTCCATTGTTTGCTTTATCGTTTAAGGTCGTAAAGAGATTTATTTTGCTTACAAACTTGGCCTGTATCAGTAGTAATATACCCCTTGGGTGGTTTCATGTAAACCTTTTCATCGATAAAACTATGGAGGAAAACATTATTGATGTCCAAGTGGTGAACTAGCCATCCTCTTGAGGCTAAAATAACTAGAAATAACTCGACCACCACAAATTTAGTAATAGGAGAAAAACTATCAGAAAAATCTTCTCCCGCTACTTAGTTATAACATTTTGCAACAAGATTTTCTTTATATATATATATATATATATTCCCATCTGGACTCAATTTCAGCTTATATAGCCATTTGCATCCTATTGTTTTCTTTCCTGCAGGTAAACTAGTCAATTCCAAAGTATGGTTAGCCTATAAAGCATTTAACTCCTGTTGCATGACATATATCCACTAATTATGTTTACAAGTCTGTGAATATGATATAGACTCTTGGATAGTAGATAATTGAACTTGGAAAGCTCGACAAAAAGAAGAAAGTGTGCAAAGAGAAGTATTGATTGGTAAAGTATGTAGGGCTGGTGATGAAAATGGATCAAAGACATAGGTTACATTGTATTTTAACTAATCTGGTTGTGTTTTAGTTCTGGTGCTTATTTTAATAAGAGGACTATAAGATACAGTTAGAGAAGAAGAATCATTGAAGAAGCTAATGATAATTGATAAGTATTTGTGAGGAATATGATCATCTAATAAGGATGGTGTAAGAATAGAATGAATTGGTGAGGGAGATATTGTAGGTGATGTACTAGACTCATTGCTAGTACTCATATGAGAAGTGTATGTGTATTCTTTGAGTGGTTTGTAGGAAGTGATGTACTTGAGAGATCTTGATTGATCTTAGGATTATCAGAAAAAGTATGAATAGTTTCATGGAACTTCACATCTCTTGAGATAATAACCTTTTAAGTATCAAGTACTCGTAATATGTAAACTTTTTTACTAGAAGGGTATCCAATTAAAATAGATTTCAAAGATCTGGACTGAAATTTATCTTTATGTTGTATGGTATCTACTGCATTAATAAGACAACTAAAAATCCTTAAAGAAGAATAATTAGGTTTAGGTTGTAACAAAACTTCATAACGTGATTTCCAATCTAAGAAAGCGTGGGTAATTTATTGAGACTAGAAGTGGTTGTTAGAAGAGCATGACCTTGAAATTTCTTAAGTGTAATTGAAACATCAAGGCTCTAGCTATTTGAAGAAGATGTCTATGTTTTCTTTTAATAATACCATTCTGTTGTAGGGCATATGGATGGAAGTTTGATGAAAAATATCATATTTAGTGAATAATTGCTTACATTCAAAATTGAGGAACTCAAAGACATTATCTAATCTAATTGATTTCATTTAAGAGTCATATTGTGTCTGAGTTTGAAGAATGAAATTTTGCAGATAAGAAATGACCTGGTTTTTACGTTAAAATAGATGTATTTATGCTCACCTAGTATGATCATCAACTAATGTGAAAATATTGGGTACCAGTAAGAGTTTTGTGTTTGTAGGAACCCACAAGTCTATATGTATAAGTTTAAAGGGTTTTTATTTTTTATTTTTATTTTTTTATTTACAATATGTAGAACTTGAAGGGAAGAGATTTCTTGATTATTTTGAATAATAACAAATACAATAATATTTTAGAGGAAAGTTGTATTTTGATATTCAAAGATTGAAAATTTATATGTTTGACAATTGAATTTGAAATAAGGGCTAAACATTTATACCATAACAACGAGTCAAGTACCTTTTGTTTGTAAGCAAGATTAGAAGTACAATATTTATTGGAAATAGAATCAAAACAAAATGAATCAACTGCCAATAAAGTCTCTTAAACATGCTTGTTTTTTTTTTTTTTATTTTATTTATAGAAGGAAGACACTTTTCTAGTTTCAAGATATAAAACTTATAAAAAACACTGACAGTAACTATAGTTGTTTTATTTTGCCAGTCCTATAATTACCAATATGAGTATGAGAAAATGAAGTTGTATGGCGAGGCACTCTAAAGTCTAACTGATAACGACGAGTCAAATGCATTTTGTTTGTAAACAGGATTAGAAGTACAATATTTATAGGTAATAGAATCAAAATAGAATGAAATAACTATCAATGAAGTCTCTTGAGCAATTTTATTTTTGATAGAAGGAAGACATTTTTCTAGTTTTAAGATATAAATATTATGAGAAACCTTACTAGTAACTATAGGTGTTTTATTCTTCTGGTCCTATAATTACCGGCAAGAGGATGAGAAATGAAGTTGTATGACTAGTAACTTTGAAGTCTAACCGACAACAAGTTGAATTTAAAACATAGAACATATATGATATCTGTTAGTAGCAGATTATGCAAGAGTTGAATACTAACCATAAGATTATATTCTTAGAAGTTCGACCAGTTAAGATGATTTTGAGTGGTGTAATAAGAGTTTTAGTGTTAGGAAAATGACTATATCATTGCACATATGTGTACTAGATCCATTATCAACTATCCAGTCGCATATATGTAACTCACAAGGCAAATTAAAAATATGATAATGGGATATACCTCTAGTGTTGGTCATATACTCCATTTGGAAAATGATTAATGACTTTATTGCTGCCTTGTCCGTTCTCCATCATTGCCAATTCCTTTAGATTTTTTTTGCAAGATATTGATAGTTGTTGCCATGTTTTCACTAGGATGAGATGTTGAGTTAACATTGCTCAATCTGAAAGTTGTAGTTGTTGCCACATAGCTACTTCTTCTCTCTTTCAATTTCTTGTACCGGTCAGGAAAACCATGAATATAGAAACATGTTTCATTCGTATGACCAGATTGATTACAATGATTGCAAAACTTTTCTTTCTTATCCTTTTTCTTAATCTGAGATGACTTAATTGTCTGTAAGTTTGGCAGACTGCACTAAGTAAGCCTATGGTCTTTCCTCTATACTTGTGTTTTGTTATGATATGGTCCCTTAATAAGAAGAGCATTAAAACCATTACTAATTCCTTCAACCAAAGATATAGGAACCTATTTATATTTGTTTACCTTAAACAATATAGACTAGGCTATGCTGGTTGATGGTAAAGGTTTCATAACTAAGATTTGTTTCTAGATTACATCATATCCATCATTAAGTCCCATTAAGAACTATAAAAACCTATTTGCTTCATTCATTTATGCCATCTTCTTAGATACATCACAAAAAAAAAAAAAATGCTATTACATTCACATATAGTAACTAGCATCAACAATCCAATTCATCCCACAATTTCTTAATTCTAGTAAAATACTGTGAAATACTACAATCATCATGACACATTGAAAATATCTTCATATGTAATTGATACAATTATGATCCATTAGATTCCTAAAATATTTGCTCTAATTCTAACCATAATTTTTTAATTGATATCACATAAAGAAATAATCCACCAATTTCTTTGAAATTGAATTCAATAACCAAGACATGACCATACAGTCAACTCTAATCCACTGGTCATAATTCTTAGAACTGATCTTCCATTGACAAATCCTAACTTCAACCTCGTTCTTAAAGCAATCTTAACAGATCTTGACTATGATAGATAATTCAAGTTTGTAAGAGCTGAGGTTACAAGAATTGTATCAGGATGATCGGTGTTCATAAACACAATAAATCTCCATTTTTGTATTCCTTTACTCATTTGCTAGCTTGGTTCATAGAAGCTTCAATATCTACGATTGTTGTAGAATAATGAAACTCTATTCTTCACTATGTAGAAGAATTTACGGACCAAGATCTTGAATGAAGTCTCTGATACCATCTTGACTTTTTTGAATCATTAGATCTGAGAGAATTTAGAAAGTTTTAGAATGAATTTCATTGATTTTTATCTATACAAATCTGGTTTATATACCAGTTGTTACATCTTGATCCAAGTGATCTAGCATCAAGTGGATCTAATGAGGCTATAAAAGTCGTTAAAGGCCACTAGATTCTTGTAACCATTATGCAGGATAGAGAAACAAACTCATAATAGAATATTGTTTTGGTTATAACACAAATTAGTTACATTCAATCTACTTCCTTAGTGATTCCTAATATATCAGTCCTCTGCATTCTACTTCTTTACTACTCCAACCTACTACTTTAGCGTATAACAGTTCATATGCAATTTGTTGTGTACTACTTACAACAATCCACTAAACTAATCCGGTGAAGCTGATTTCATCAACTTTCAAATTATCTTCCAATTTCAAAGTGATCGTATAATTAAAAAGAAAAAAAATCCAACGGTCGTATTAAGTTTTGAAATTGTATAGGTAATTATACTAGAATCTTTCTAAAACTTTTTGAATAAGTATTATCTCTTATTAAAAAAAATAAAAGAACTTATAAAATTCAAGTTTTGAGATTTTTTTCCTTAAATCATTTATGTATGAAGGGATCCCACCTTAACTAGTATGCAATGGCACTAAATTGTTTTTTTGTTTGAAGGTTCTCTAACGCTATATCAAATTCAAGGATCTTTTTAATTTTTGGGCAGTGTTCTAAAACTCCAAATTGAAGCAATGATTTCCTAAAATGTCCATACAATACATAATCGAAGTTTAAGCGAGATTTAGATAACTTAAGCAAAATGACGTCTCAAATCACCTTTGAAAATGTCTAAGCAAACTAGAGATAATTTTTTAAATGCTGCTTTTAAGAGCATCCACAATAGTGAACAGTTCGAGTTCCAATTATGATGAAAAGCTCATAGAAAAGAAATTTTATTGGCTTAAACTATTTGTTTGGTTCGTTTGTCTTTAGATATGAATAAGGAACAACTTACAATTAGAATTTTCACACATGTCAAATTCTATCTGAAAATATAAAAAGTACAATTGTTTTAATAAGACTGAATATATATATATATATATTATTCTTTTGAATAGAGTTTTTTTATTATTTTTTAAATTTTTAATAAATAAATATGTAAATTATTTATCAAATAATATGACATCAGTTTTGGTTTCTTATGATAAATATATTTAAGTTTAATTTAAAAAACAAAAAACGAAAAAAAGGGCAACCATCATTCTAAAAAGACTAACAATACAAGAATTGAATAAACTAATATATATATATATATTAAATTACGATAGATGAAAATAAATGTAAATTTGAATAAAAAATTATTTGAAATAATATGATATGTCCTCGAGTTATATCAAAAGAGTCTCTGGTATTAATATGTAGTTGTATTTTCGTATTTATGGTAAAATATAGTACTTTGTATTTGGTTCCATAAATTTTGTAAAGGTTATTGAAAATTTTAGAATATGAATAGTCATGTGAATCCTTAAATATATAATAAGCATTTTGGTGGAAGAGGTCTTTGGAAAATAGATACAGAAAGAGTCTTTTGGAGTTTAGGGTTGGGTTATGGGTTCCTTTATACCTATTTATCTATATATTTCATTATATCTATAAGAGTGAGATCTATCATTTGGTATCAGATCACTTGCAATCAATTAGGAAATTGAGGAAAAAATTGATTATTGATAATAAGAGTTTAAGAATTTTCATGAGGAAGTTAGGCAAAGGATGATGAAAATACTCATGAACTTGACACTTTCATTAATTCTAAGTTAAAAACTCACACTTCTTTAAATGACAATCAATATTCATGTTAAAGATAACATCTGGGTGTAGTATAATACTAATAGCTGAATCAAGAGGGTTCAGATACTTGATTCAAATGGTGAAAGAAATTCAATCCCTGTTGCATAGAAAGTTGTAAGTAGAAAAAATTGGAGGTGGAAGACCCTTAGATGACAATCAAATTTGTAACTAGGAGAATTTTGATGAAGTAAATTTGGTCAGAAGATATAAAGAGATTGAAAGAGAGATCATAGTAGGAGATAGATGACTGGTGCTAAAGATAAGCCATTAGATGTAATGACAATCAAGAAAGGGATGACAACCACTACCTTGAAAAACAGAAACATATAAATCTAAGATTTGTGTTGGGGGTGGATCTTTTCGCGGATTGGGTCGAGTTATATATAAATATAACCTCAAATGCCAATGCAACATGCAATTTGAATAAATATGGGATAATTCAAAAGACCTTAAATCTGCGATGTTTTTTTTTTTTTTGGGATTTGTAGTGGGCTAAATAAATGCCTAAAGTATTTATTTAAATTGGCTCGCTTCAATTTAGCACAATGGGAATGAAGAGTTATCTCTACAAGCGTGACAAATGTTGACGGCTTACTGGAGTGCTGGCTACCTACTGGCATGTTATCGGCTTACTGGCGTGCCAATGGCTTACTGGAGTACCATTGACTTATTGACATGTGTCGGTTTACTGGCGTGCTGGCAGTTTACTGACGTCCCACGACTTACTAGCATACCAATGGCTTACTGGAGTGCCAGCGACTTACTGGCGTATTGTCGGCTTACTGGCATGCTGTCGACTTACTAGCATCTGACGACTTACTAGAGTGCCAGTGACTTACTGGCGTATGTCGGTTTACTGACATCCGACGACTTACTGGCATGCCGGCGGCTTACTGGTGTGCCAATGACTTACTGGATCCCTAGCATGCGGAGATTTCCACGAATAGAGCCATCTCGTACGGGAAAGCCACCGGAGACCTTAGAGAGAACAACGGACAAAGTAAAATCCACAAGTATGAAAGGATCTCCACAGTATGGTAAAGAGAAGCGGTCGACATGACATTGCGACGTTCACGGTCACTCTAGGAGTACGGTCGAAAGTCATAGGAAACGTGAAAAGTCAGAATAGAGCGTCGCGTCCAAGTCCATTTAATGAAAAAGACAGAGTGATAAGGGAACAACAAAGTAAATGCTAATGAATGCAATCAATTGCATTCAATAGGGAATAGAAATGAGAATATGTATATGAGAGGATCAATGCCAATAAATTTAATGAATTGTAATTAATTCCCCATCGGTACGAAAATTTCATGTAACCCTATATAAATAGACAAGAAATAAAATAAAGGGTGATGTTTTTTAGGGAAAAGATATGGAATTACTGCCAATTTGTTTCTAGATTACGAAGCTCCAATCTTCAAAGCCCAGGAAATTAAAAAGGGACTTTCTATTTTCTTAGAAAATTCTGGCTGTAAATCTATATCCACTACAGGATTAACCCAATATATATTTATTGAGACTAGGTTAGTGTAAAAGTTAGTTGAAGAAACAAAGGATGAATGCTGCTTTGAAACTGCTAAAGACCGCATAAGAGACAAAGACTGTGTTTATAAGTTGGCCAAAAATTTAAAATTAAGGTATTATTTTGGGAGATTAACTTTCTCAAACCTATGAATGTTTGGGTATACCTCAAAATCCATTAGTTCTTAATTGGAAGTAGGGGTGGGAATAGGTCAAACGATCTTTCAGGGGCCTATGTTCTGGTACGTATAGCGTATGGCCTGGCCTAGCCTATTAAATAAATAAATTAGATTCCAATTTCTTCAAAAGCCTATTTAATTAAATAGGCCAGACTCAGCCTATGGTAAAAGCCTTAAAAACTTAACAAGTCAACCCATATATAATTTATATATATTTTCGTTTGTTACATTCATTAACAAGTTTGTTTACAAATTTAATAGGCTTTGAACAGACTTTCAAGCCTATCAAGCTTTTAAAAAGATCAGACCTGACCTATTCCCACCCTTAATTGGAAGTCACCAAACAAGTTGGAGCATAAGAGTTGCGTTGTCTTCTTCTTTACATCACCATATAACTAAGGCATTTATGGCGATCAATCTTATCAACTATTCACAATACTTTCATCTAAGGTCCAAGGTTTCCAAACAAGAAATCACATATTTAAAAAATGAGTGACAGAATATGATTTTTTTTAAAAATAATTTCTGAGAATTCATTTAGTGTGAAATCTCTCTTTTTCCACATCAAAATTTATAAATTCAAGAAAGAAAATGCAAACCTAGTAACTTTATCCGAAATTATGTCAATTTTCTTAGTAAATCCCCTCATCATTTACAATATTCTATAATAAGAATAAACAAAAAATTATCATCTTCTTATTTTCTTCAATTGCATTAGCAAATGCCAGAAACTTGCTAATATTCTCTGGATAAAATGGGCATTCATTGCATTGTCACCTTAGTCATGATCATATTATTGAAGGTGTTATTAGTAACTACTTAAACAATGTGTATTTCAATAACTTCTTGAGTTTCTTTTTGCACATACTCATAAGTATGTTCACTTATGTATATCTTTTGAAGAAAGAAAAGCAGTTCCAACTTTGGAATTTATAGACAAATTCTGTTAGGAAATAAAGTAGGCAAGATAGAAAGCTATAGATTCTGAAGAGTAAAGAACACACGGATTTTTATGTGGTTTGGCCAAAACTGCCTACTCCACGTCGCACTAGTATTAGGGTTTCTACTCTCTTTTCTGAGTACATAGGGTTTACAATTACAAGATATCTATTTATATTCTAACTGGCCCGACACAATCTGAGCCCAATATAAAAGAGAAAAATAAAATAATAAACAGATAGACTCCACACTTAACAATCTCCCACTTGGAGGCTGACATTACTATTTTTCTCACTCTTGTAAATCTAGTAGACCCTTCTTTTCCTTCACTAGTGCAATAGCCTTCTCTGCGATCAGCTCTAAAGGCCAGCTGAAGCTATACAATGCTTCAGCTTCTCTTTGGTAACCACCTTAGTAAACATATCTGCCGGGTTGTCATCACCTGCTATCTTTACCAAGGTTAACACCTCATCAACAATCAGCTCACGGATAAAATGATATCTTAGTTGAATATGTTTCGTCCAGGCATGAAACATTGGATTCTCTGCAAGATTGATTGCACTCTGACTATCACTGTAGAGTACACTTTGAATTTGCTCCTTACCTAATTCTGCCATGAAGTTTTTCAACCAAATCATCTCCTTGCTAGCTTCTGAAATAGCCATGTACTCAGCTTCTGTAGTTGAGAGCGCAACACTTTTCTGAAGCCGAGACATCCAGCTAACAGCTATACCACCTAGAGTAAAAATATACCCTGTAGTACTTTTTCTCCCATCCAAGTCGCCTACTAAATCTGCATCAGTAAAGCCTTCTATGATAGTATTTGTTCGCCTAAAATAAAGTCCACTATCTGCAGTGCCTTTCAAGTAATAGAAAAGCCACTTTACTGCTTCCCAATGCTCTTTTCCTGGATTTGACATAAACCGACTCATAACTCCCACTGCATGAGCAATATCTGGTCTCGTACATACCATCGCATACATCAAGCTACCAACTACCGATGCATAAGGAACTCTGCTCATGTAATCTCTATCTTCATTTGTTTTTGGTGATAGCTCATTTGAAAGTTTAAAGTGACTTCCCAAAGGGATGGTCCGAACTGTAGCATCCCGAAGATTAAACCTGTCAATTATCTTTTGAACATACTTCGTTTGGGACAGCTTCAAAGTACCTTCTGATTGATTTATGGTAATCCTCATCCCAAGAATCTGCTGTGTAGGAGCTAAATCTTTCATCTAAAAAACATCAGATAATTGATACTTTAACTTGTTGATTTCTATCATGTCAGATCCTGCAACTAGCATGTCATCAACATAAAGCAATAAAATTATGTAGGAGTTTGCAAAAGACTTGATATAACAACAATGATCCATCTCACATCTCTTGTAACCATTGTTAGTCATAAAGCCATCAAATTTCAAGTACCATTGTCTAGGAGCTTGTTTCAAACCATACAAGCTTTTCTGCAACTTGCAAACCATGTCTTCTCTACCAGTAATCTGAAAATCCTCTGGCTGCTTCATATAGATATCCTCGTCAAGATCTCCATGTGAGAATGCAGTCTTTACATCTAACTGCTCTAGATGTAAATCCCCTGCTGCTACAAGCCCCAAAACCAATCTGATAGTAGTCATTTTTACTACAGGAGAGAAAATCTCGTTGTAGTCAATACCCTTCTTTTGCTGAAAACCTTTTACTACTAATCTTGCTTTGTATCGCTTGCTTCCATTAGGTTCTTCCTTGACTCTGTATACCCATTTATTCTCAAGCGCCTTCTTTCCTACCGGTAATTTAGTCAATGACCAAGTCTTGTTATTTTCAAGAGAATACATCTCTTCTTGCATGGCATCCTCCCACTGCTTAGAATCATCTATCTGTATTGCCTCTGAGTAACATTCTGGTTCACCATGTTCTGTCAAAAGCAAATAAAACTTGGATGGAGAATACCTATCCACTTGCTTTCGCTCTCTACCAGACCTCCTTAATACAGCTGTAGGTGTAGGCGGATTTATTGGTGTATCTTCGTTTGCACCAATATCATCTTCAGTAATATCTTCCAACACTACTTCTTCTCTTGTCTCAGTCTATTTCATTGTAGCCACAGAATCTACCATAAACTTGTCTTTGTATAAGAAGTCCTCATGAAAAATAATATCTCTACTTCTGAAAACCCTTCTGCTATCATCATCCCAAAAGCGATAACCCATGTCATCAGAACCGTAGCCGATAAAATAATACTTTTTCGATTTTGAGTCAAGTTTATCTCTGTCAGAATCTGTAACTCGCACATAAAAAACGCAACCAAAAGTTCTCAAGTGCGAAAGATTTACCTCTTTTCCTGACTAAACCTCTTCAGGAATCTTAAACTCTAATGGAACTGAAGGTCCCCGATTTATGAGATATGCTGCTGTATTAACGGCTTCTGCCCAAAATTTCTTTGGCAACCCTGCATGTAGTCTCATACTTCTCGCTCTCCATTAAGAGTTCGGTTCATCCTCTCTGCTACACCATTCTGCTGCGGTGTCTTCGGAATAGTTTTGATCATTCTAATACCATTCTTTGCGCAATACTCTTTGAACTCGCGACTATTATACTCTCCACCATTATCAGATTTTAAACATTTGATTTTCAAATCAATCTGGTTCTCAACCTCAGTTTTCCAACTTTTGAAAGTAGAAAACACATCAAATTTATTTTTCAGAAAATAAACCTATACCTTTCTTGTCGCGTCATCGATAAAGGTGACATAATAACGAGCTCCTCCAATTGACTCCACGGATGTAGGACCATACACATCTGTATGTACTAGTTCAAGTTTTCTAGCCTTTGGTGTCTTGGCAACCTCTGTGAAAGTCACTCTTTTTTGCTTTCACAATACACATGGTTCGCAGAAACTGAGATCAATTGTCTTCAACACAGGAATCTTACCATTTGTTGCTAACTGCTTCATGCCCTTCTCGCTCATGTGTCCAAGTCTATGATGCCACAAATTTGAAGGACTAACACCATTGTTGACGGTATTTAAAGAATCCGATTTTTCTGCAACATACAAGGTTCCAACCTTCTGTCCTCCTGCTAGAATCAGATTACCCCTTGAGACCCTCCATTGCCCATTTGCAAAAGCTGTCCGATAACCATCTGCATCCAACTGGCCTATAGAAATCAAATTTCTCTTGAGTCCAGGAACAAACCTAACATCTGTTAGTTTCCATACCATCCCTTTAGGAGTCTTCAAGTTCACATCACCTTTCCCTTCGATGAATAATGGTTCATCATCAGCAAGATAAACCTTTCCAAGCCTTCCCGGAACAAAGTTGTGCAGTAATTTCTTGCAAGGAGTTGAGTGAAACGACGCACACGAATATATAATCCAAGATTCTATTGGACATTCTACACAGCAAGCAAGTGCATCAGAATCTTCTGTCGCTGCGTTCACGGAATCATTCTCTCTTCTGTCTTTCGGGTTTCTACACTGATTTCTGAAGTGACTAGTCTTGTTACAATTCCAGCATACAATATCTTTATGCCCTTCCTTACCACTTGTCGAGTCACTTCTCTTTTTCGATTTAGGTCTACCTTTTTGGTTCTGACCTCCCTGAGACTTTCTGCCTCTGCTTTCATATACAACGCAGAACCCGATCCCGATGACTCTGCAACATTACGCTTCCGTGTATCTTCACTAAAAATCAAATCCCGAATGCCTTTGAAACAGAGAGTATTTGTTCCTGATGAACTGCTTATTTCTGTAACCGTTGCTGCCCAACTATCTGGCAAGGATAACAATAGGAGTAGTGCCTGAACTTCATCATCAAATTTAATCTTTACCGAATCCAATCTCATTATAATAGAATTAAATTCGTTCACATGATTAGTGACCGACCCTCATTCTTTCATCCTGGTATTCACCAACTGACGAATCAAATATACCTTATTAGAAGCAGAAGGTTTCTCATACATATTTGATAATGCCTCGATCAGTCCGTAAGTAGTCTCCTCGTTGACAATATTGTACGCAACATTCCTCGCCAACGTCAATCTGACCACGCCTAGGGCTTGCCGATCCAGAAGTTTCCAGTCTGCGTCTGACATACCTTCTAGCTTATCTTTCTTGAGAGGTTGATGTTACCTTTTCTGATACAAATAATCTTCGATTTGTATCTTCCAAAATCCGTAATCTGTTCCATCAAACTTATCAATCTTAACTTTCCCATCTTCTGCCATTGCTTCGAACCAGGCTCTGATACCACTTGTTAGGAAATAAAGTAGACAAGATAGAAAGCTATAGATTCTGAAGAGTAAAGAACACACGGATTTTTTTGTGGTTTGGCAAAAACTGCCTACTCCACGTTGCACTAGTATTAGGGTTTCTACTCTCTTTTCTGAGTACATAGGGTTTACAATTACAAGATATCTATTTATATTCTAACTGGCCCGACACAATCTGAGCCCAATATAAAAGAGAAAAATAAAATAATAAACAGACGGACTCCACACTTAACAAATTCATGATGCTCCTTTTTTCTTTTCTATATGTCAAAGCATAATTCATAATAAACACCCATTTTGATCTCATTTTTCTTATTTTCTTACCGTCTATTTGTTTTCTCAACTTATTTTTTTCAAAAGTGTTGGTGGCTTATAACCGGCTCCATATCTACCAACTGCCTCAACATACATAAGAAATTCTCATCTAGAATAATATTAAATGGAATTGTATTTTCATATATCCAAGTAGCTACATAATTGTGTACAAGTTCAATTCATTCTTTGGAAAAGCTTTTTTGATATCAATTGGTTTAACTAATCTATCCATAGATCCAACAAATAGTCCTTCCATATCCGATATTTATAATTCATTTCCTTATCTTTGAGTGTATCCCTTTATTGATGTGGTATTAAATCCTTTCATAGTACCATCCCTTCTAATATCATTATTCGAACTCACCTTATATTTTTTTTCTTATTCTTACTCTCTAAAACAACATCCTACAACTACTTTTATCACCCTGCATCACCTTTGGATCTTTAGCCACACTAGAAACTATGTGACTCATGTGGTGGTTATGAAATCCACAGTCAAGAAGTTCCAAAGGATGAACAACTTCTTTGTTTTGTAAGACCTTAAAGACCTGTTTCTCAAAAGATTTTTGTAAGTTATTTTCTAAATGTTTTTCCTTGTATGCGGTGATCCTTATTTATAAGGGTTTTTTTTTTCATGGATCATTTTAAGTTTTAATTATTTTTTATTTCTTTTATCTTTATCTTATAAATTATCTTTTTATTTATTTATTTTTAAATTATCTTTTATTTAAATTTTGAATTTGACTTGGCTATTTCTGATCTCATTTTCTTTGACCATTACAACCCATATGTTGTTTTATCCGATAAACTCCTCCAGATATTCGTTTGTTACAGAACATTCACTTAACTTTATCAAAATTTTACTCATCTATCAAAACTACATAATCCCATTAAATATTATTTGAATTTTTCTTGAGAGGTTGGGTAACAAATACCGAAGAGTCATTACGATTCACAGTCGACATGGTTAACCGATAAAGAACAAAACTTCATCAAATAAGAATATAAAAATAAGTATTAGTAATTTAAGAAAAAAAATTAATAATGGAAAACAGGTAAGGACACATCATTAACATAACGACATAATAAAACTAACAAGGTAAATATAAGTAAATTAAAATAGAATATTTATTAATCTACTGCTTCACAAACGATAATAAAATAGGAAATAATAATAAAATGAGAAAAAAAAAGAAGACAAACTACGTATCAAAGGAACATTACTTAATTATGCTTCCTTCTGTGTTATATAAAAAATGTTTATTAGAAAATTATAATGTGCAGTAAAAAAAAAAACTCTTTAATTAAAAAGAAGAAGATTATTAATAAATTAGTCAAGAACATCACTAATTTTTTTTTTCTTAAAAAATTTGTTTGGGAAATGATAGAGCGAACAAAAGCAATTTAATGTATGTTATAAATATTTTAACTAAGAATGTGATACTAGTACATGTATCTACACTCATATTTTTTTTTAGTTTTAGCTATTTAAAAATATAATATCTATAACATCCTGAAGCATGTCTATCACTAAATTGTTTAGTGCGGCACACTAAACTTAAAAATATTTTTACTAAATATAAATAATGTCAAATATCCTCTATCAAGGAATTAAAAAAAAATGCATATACTTAATGGAATACACCACCTTATTGTTAGGGTTGAAACACCACAAGAAATCAAAGATAAAATGCAAATTAAAAGTAAAGAGACACACAGATTTACGCAGTTTGTCAATTTGGCTAATCCACCAATGACTAGGGTTTTATTTCTCTGTGATATATTATCTTGTTATAGATATACTTAGGTGAACAAATATTTATAGTTTAGGAGAATAAAATATATTAAAAGTTTTCTAATAAAAATTGCACAATAAAGCTCTTCAATTATATGGGCTTGGTGTTTATCCATTATTAGGCTCCATATCTAAAAATTTCTCCCACTTGGAGACAGATTGAATCATCCTAAAATATTTTCATTCTCTAAATAAATGTACCCAAACACCAACATGACCCTACCTAGTTACAACACCTTCCACACTAGTGTAGAAGTAAAGTGATTGAGGTTTTACACAACCCCTATTTTCAAGCATCAACACCTTTAGTCAATATGTCTACTAGATTCTTAGCACCCTCAATTTTCTTCAAACACATCTCACCTTCTTCCACCATACTGCGAGTGAAATGGTACCTACGCCGGATGTGCTTGGTTATAAAATGAGACATTGGATTCTTCACCAATTGTATGACACTTTGACTCTCAGTGAAAAGAACCTTGTTATGCTGCTTCTTGCCAACTCCTCCAAATAATCAGTTAATCATATCATCTCTTTACTAGCTTCAGCTATTGAAATATATTCAGCCTCTGTAAATGACATAGAAACACACTTTAGAAGTTAAGACATCTAGCTTACTGCTACCCATTTATAAAGTAAATATAAATAGATGTGCTCTTGCTAGAGTACACATCCCTACTAAGATTAGCATCAATAAAACCCTAAAGTAATACCTTACTATTCCCATAGCAAAGTCAGGTACTAGTCATTTCTTTCAAGTATCTCAAAAGCCACTTCACAGCTTCCCAATGATCTTTCCCCGAATTTGACATATATCTACTAACAGCTCCCACAACATGGGCTATATCAGGTCTAGTGCAGACCATAACATACATCAAACTTCCAAATACAGAAGTATAAGGTACATTTGTCATGTAATCACGCTTCTTAACTGTCTTGGGCAATTGGTCATTTGACAATTTTTTAGGGTCCGCTGAAGAAGTACTCCTACCTCTAGCATTATCAACTCTGAACCTGGGCAACACATTCTCAATGTATTACTCCTAAGAAAAACTTAAAATTCCTGCAAACCCATCCTGGAAAATTTTCATCCCTAGAATCTGTTTTGCTTCACCTAAATCATTCATCTCAGACTCTAATGACAATATTCTTTTAAGATTGTTTATTTCCTTCATACTTGAACCTACAATTGACATATCACCCATATTCAAAGGTTAAATAACATAGGAGTAAATGAGTTTCTTGAAAATGTTGAACCTTTTCACTCTCGTGAAAACCGTTGTTGCACATGAAAGAGACAAACTTTTTGTACCACTATCTTATAGCCTGTTTTAATCCATATAAACTCTTGTTGAGCTTACCCACCATGTGTTCCTTACCAAGAACCTCATAACCCTCAAGTTGCTACATGTTGATTTTTTCTTCCAAATCCTCATGTAAAAAAGCTATTTTTACATCCATCTGCTCAAAATGAAAATTTTATGTTGCAACAGCACTCAACAAAATCTTATTGTAGTCAATTTCAGAATAGAAGAGAATATTTCAGTGTAATAAATACATTTTCTTTGTGAGTACCCCTTAACCACCAATCTGGCATTGAACCTAAATTTACCATCAAGTTTTGTCTTGATCCTAAATACCCATTTATTTAATAAGGATTTTTTTCCCAGAGGAAAACTCAATTAACTTCCAAGTGTTATTCTTCTCAAGTGACCATATCTCATCATCCATGGCTTGCTCCTATTTGATCAAATTCTTCACCAGTAAAGCCTCATCAAAGAATTTTGGTTCCTTTCCATCGGTCAATAGTAAATAATGTAAAGATGGAGAATATTATTTTGTTGTCCTGATAACACCTCAACACTATTTTAAGTGTGACTGGATCTGGATCTTATTCCGTCTTAGTATTTTTGGGATTCTCTTGGGGTGTTGCAACAACATCATGTTATGAATTTTCTTACAACTTAACCTCAACTCCCATTTTTTTTCTACATTAATAGATCGCACCTTAGTCTTGTCATTATACAGGACATTTTCATCAAATGTAACATCACAGTGTCTCAAAATCTTCCTATTCTTATCATCCCTAAACCTTTACCCAAATTGATTAGAACCATATCCAATAGAATAGTATTTTACAACCTTTGCATTAAGTTTATCTCTTTTTTCAAGATCAACATGAATATCGGCAGTGCACCCCAAAGTCCTCAAATGAGAAATTTCGGCTTCCTTAACTGATCATGATTCACACTTGAAACCCAAAGGAACATATGGTCCTTTATTTATCAAGTATGCTGCTATGTTTAGTGCATCTACCCAAAATACTTTTGGAAAACCCACCATGTAATCTCATGCTCCTTACATGCTCATTCAGCATTCTGTTCATCGTATCATCAATCTCATTCTGTCTTTCCTTACTAGGAACTGTCCTAGTACACCTGATTCCCCATCAGTATAAAACTTCTTGAATTCTACAAATCATACTCTTCACCATTATCATACCTTAGGCACTTGATCTTACACCCAGTTTGCTTCTCAACTTCAACTTTTCACCTCTTAAAGGTAGCAATCACATATAATTAATGTTTCAGAAAGCAAACCTACACCTTCCTACTAAAGTCATCAATGAAAGTAACATAGTACCTTAAGTCACCAAGAGAAGAATCAGGAGATGCTCCTCATACAATTGTGTGTACTAGTTCTAATCATTCTGCCTTTGATTCTCTATGAGTCTTTATGAAGCTTACTCGTTTATATTATACTTTTCCAAAATACCAATTTCATATAGACCCAAACCAATAAATTTTAAACCTTCCAGATACCCTTTTGAAACTAGCATCTTCATTCCTTTCTCACCCAAGCATCCAAGTCTATTGTGCTAGAAACTAGAACTCAATATACTATCAGCTACAACAACCATTTTTTTACACCCTACAGTCATATATAAAGTTCTAGTCTTTGTGTCTCGTGCTATCACCATAGCCCCTTTCACAATTTTTTAGAAACTTTATCCAAATGTTGTTCTCTAAACCGTTTCATCTAATTAACCAATAGATATCATATTTTTCTTTAAATCAGGAAGATATCTAACATCGTGTAACATCCATTTACCTTTATTTGAATTCTTGATACATACATCCCATTTTTCAGCAATCTCTAAAAATTTATTATCTGCAAAATACACCTTCCCAAAATTTCCAAACGTGAAGTTCTGGGATAACACTCTACTCAAAGAAGAGTGGAATAATGCACCTGAATAAATTTATTATCTGCAAAATACACCTTCCCAAAATTTTCAAACGTGAAGTTCTGGGATAACACTCTACTCAAAGAAGAGTAGAATAATATAAAGTATCCAAGATTTAATCGGACTATCCACAATAAAAATTAAAGAGTTGTATATTGGATATAATCTTGTATTTACCCACATTATAAAATTTAGAGGTGTGAGAATGGATTTAGGTCTATAAACCAACCCAGTCCAGCCTTGAACCGTAAAGTTTAGGACCACAATTTTCTTAATCCATTAAATTAGCGGGCTGAAATGATCTGGTTCATTCAACCAATAAATTGAATATCCAATCCATGGACCAATCCATGGACCAATCCATAGCCTATATAAATTTATTTAGGCTAAAATTCATATAATGTTAGAGTGTTATTTGATTGAACTTAAATATTTTTGTCTATTTTTTTTATTATTGCATTGAATTTAAATTTATAGTTTTTACAAATATGAATAATATTGATTTAAAGCTTAAAATTTTAAATTTTAATTAAAATTGCATTTATTTAAAGCTTAATATATATATATTTTTTATGTAGTATGATCCAAATTTTAAATTAAACAAAAATATTAATATATTATATACTTCCTCCGTTTTTTATTAGTGACAACATTAGCATAGTGTACACTGTTCATCGATCAATCTTATTTTATATATTGTTCTTTATGTATAAGGAAAAATATAGTCATGTTGGATCTTATTTATTCGTCTTAATGTCTATTTTCTAAATATATAATTCTCATAATTTTTAATTGTATATAATTAAAGATATTTACGGTTAAAGTTAAGTATTGGATAACGTGCCATGCAGAAATGTTGGAACTAAAAGGATATGGAGGAAGTATTTATTTAGAAATAAAATAAAAAATAAATAAGTTAGCGGGTATCAACGGTAATTTTAAAAGGTTTTTTTTTTATTTTAAATTTTTTATAGTACATTTATTAAAATGGTCTATTCAATCGGGTCCATTTCTAATGATCAAAGACGGATGAGAACCTTTTGAATTATATTTTTAGACTTTTTCATGATTTTTACCTACGAATAACTTCAAATGTATTCTAATTCCAAATTTTGAATTACATTTAACTCAAATTTAAGTAATTTCCATTGACAATTTAAATTTGTGCAAATTATATCTTACAATTTAAAAAATTTTATTTTCTAGTCACAATGAAAATGCAAAATTAGAGAGACAACTCAGCCATAATATATCCGACTATGACTGGGCCCTCCATGCTGTTTATCAGGCCCTGGGATTCGTGTGTGTACGGAGAATGTCGACGTGGAAGCCGCATATTCGTGGGACCCAGTGCGTTGAGGTACACCGGCTTCTACAATATGGACGCTCTGAGCTGTCCATAATCATAAAATATTAATATTAATGAAGGAAAGAGATGTCTTAGTCAAAGCCAGCTGGATGATGACACTTGTATGAATCTTGGTGGTCCATTTTCGAGAGACTTCGGATACGCGAAGGGCCCAACCCAATCGGACCCACTCATGTTCTCACACCGATCTAATCGACGCTTCCCATTGGTCAGGCTTCCATGTCGTCTGCATAGAGTTAGTTTGTTTGTTCATTAAAGCTATATTAAAGATTAAAGACAAAACTTCATGCACAAACAAAGCTCACAAGGAAGTGATGGATTGGAATAGAGATATTCCCTCCATGTTTAATGTTGATCCAATATGCATACTACGCAATTAACATACAAACAATAAGCGAAAAAGAAAAGAGAGATCATTATCAATTGGTCGACGATAAATCTCCTGAAAATACCGTTCAGTTCACCGGCTAAAAACCCCAATTGCTCTTCTAGAACACGAACGCGGAATCTCTTCAAAACTTAAACTCTTGGAAACCTTGGAGTAGGTTTCACTTTGCAAACACTGTTTGCAATTCACGTTTCAGAGAACGCTCTGGGATGTGAAGTTTTTTGGGATGATTGAATGAATGAGAGGAGGACTCTATTTATAGTAGTCCTTGGCTAGTTCACTTGAACTAGAACTCATTTGAATTCAAACTCTTGAATTCTAATCTCTGATCTCTTACTAATCCATTGCTTAATGGACAAGTAAGTGAGATCTGGGCCGGGCCTATTTTGGGTGGACCTATCACCCAGGCCCAAAGGCCCCAGGCCCAAAGGCCCCAAGCCCACATTTATTTAAGGCTTGGGCCAGCCGATATTCATTATAAGTCTAACATTCTCCCACTCACACAAGAGAGGTACAGCCCACTAAGGACCGTCAAGGCTTAAATAGAGAAAGCACGCGTCGTTCAATCAATTGGTTTTATACGGCAAATAACCGGTGTGACCAAATGAACCTGTTTCTTTAATAAAGAAGAACAATCTCGAAATTCACTTCATATCCCAGACTACCATGATTTGAATTCACTTCAGACATGTTCGGTCCCAAACGAACCAATGTTCTGAAAAAATCGAAGTACTTCTAATCACAACTGTGTTCTCAAGAACCACAGTCCGCTAGCGTGTGACTTAAATAGTGTGAATACAATCAGAGTCTTCCAATTCGCTCTTGTCCCAAAAGTCGATGAAAGTAACCGACATCGCGGTCATGTCACATAGGCCGAATTTACCGTAGCCATAGAAAGACACGCCAATGACACAGTCATTATCCCAACACTCCGGATACAAAAGAGATTGTACTAAGGATAAATAAATATGGGACTTTGCACGATAAGGAGTAGGGACTGTTCTCAAACTTATCTCCCATAGGGTCAACTTATAGCTCGCACGGTATAAAAGCATGCGCGACAATGAACCTTGCCTCTACATTTAGGCGCGTGTGTCTATTATGATAGTTCATTGTCCGGACGATAGCACAAAGCTATTCCTCAGACTTGATCACTCCCACTTTCAAAGTGCGATGACTCAAAAGTCTAGTCCGGCTTGTCAAGTCTCATGATTGTGGTTCTCATGAGCGATTCTCAATCCATGTTGGAGAATCTCATCTTGACGACCATGTCAAGGCGATCATTGTATACCTCTTAGTTCACGAAACTCCCATTTAGAACATAAGTGTATAGATCTCATCTTGCATTATCACCGGATAATCAAGGCAACTGCGCGTGCAAGTGCGCAAGTCTCTCAAACCTGACGACATAATCTCGGATGAATCAACTCTCTATATGCCAGAAAACACATGAAGATAAACAATTATCATTAAAACATAAGCATAACAATCCAAGACATTACAATCTACGTAGACCCAAAGACCTAGAATGCTTGACAAAAACATCTCTAGTTACAGCCTTAGTAAATGGGTCTGCTACCATATCATATGTAGATATATATCTGACTGTTACATGCTTCTTTGTCACTATATCCCTGACAAAGTGGTACTTAGTCTCTATGTGCTTAGACTTACTGTGATACTTAGCGTCCTTAGTGTAGGCAATAGCTGTCTGACTATCACAATATACAGTGACTGGCTTTGGCTCACTCTCAGTTAGGTTAAGGTCATCTAAGAACCTTTTGAGCCAGACAGCTTCCTGCATAGCCACCGAGCAGGCTACAAATTCTGCTTTCATGGTGGACAATGCTATGCAAGTCTGCTTCTTGCTACTCCAAGAGATAGCTCCATGACTCAGAATGAAGGCATAACCGGAAGTTGACTTCCTCTCATCTAAGTCGCCACCCCAATCAGCGTCAGTGTAACCCACTAGATGGCTTTCACCACCTTGGTAACATAGAGCATAATTTGAGGTTCCTTTTAGATATGCTAGAATTCGTTTCACAGCAATCCAATGCTTTTGTCCTGGATTAGACTGATACCTGCTTACCAGTCCTACTGCATAGCAGATATCGGGCCTTGTACACAATATAGCATACATCAGGCTACCGATGGCATTTGCATATGGAACTTTCTGCATCTTCTCACGCTCTTGCGGAGTTTTAGGGCACATCTCAAGACTCAAAGTCTGCCCTTTTGCAATTGGTGTATCCATAGGTTTGCAATTAGCCATATGGAAACGTTCAAGGATCTTTTGAATGTAGAGCTCTTGCGATAAAGCCAATAGCCTCTTACTTCGATCCCTTGAAATCTTGACTCCTAATATATAGGTAGCCTCACCCATGTCCTTCATCTCAAAAGTTGTCGACAACCAGTTCTTCGTTGACATTAGAATGTCCTTGTTGTTGCAAGCCAAGAGAATGCCGTCTACATATAATGACAGTAACACAAAACCGTCACTGGACTTCTTCACATAAACGCAATGGTCTTCTTGTGTCATTTGGAAACCATATGACAACACCGAGTCATGAAATCTCAGGTACCATTGCCTGGAGGATTGTTTGAGTCCGTAAATGGACCTCAAGAGTTTACACACTTTCTCTTCTTTGCCTTTAGTTATAAAACCCTCAGACTGTTCCATGTAAATCTCTTCCTCCAGTCCTCCATTGAGGAAAGCGGTCTTGACATCCATTTGATGCAATTCCAAGTCCATATGTGCGACTAAGGCCAAGATTAGGCGAATATAAGCGAATCTCACCACAGGTGAGAATGTCTCCTCATAATCTATGCCCTCAAGTTCGGTATAGCCTTTCGCCACCAATCTTGCCTTGTATCTCTCGATCGAACCATCAGTCTTCCGTTTAACGCGAAGGACCCATTTATTTCCGATGGCTCTACGTTCTGGCGGTAAGTCAACCAAGTCCCAGACATGGTTACTTTTCATCGATTTCATTTCCTCATCCATGGCTTTCATCCATAGATCCTTGGCGGGTGAATTGAGAGCTTCATTTACGTTCTTTGGTTCATCACCATCGTGTGAAGCCATCATGAACGTTTCCCCTTCAATCTCATAACGTCGTCGGGGAATAGGGATTCTTCTACTTCTTCGATTCGATGACTTAGGCATCGAAGAATCAGGAATCTGTGTACTCCCACTGTCATGTACCAGTGGAGCTCATTCTTCAGGCACTTGTTCACTCCCACTAGGATCAATATCCATCTGTGGAGGAACTAAGTCCTCTGATTCATTTTGTTCAAAGAAGGAAGTCTCTCTTTCTACTTCACCCCTCTTGGGGAATTCATTCTCAAGGAACACAACATCACGTGATTCTAATTCTGAAATGGTACCATCTGAATTTTCTCCTACTAGTATATATCCTTTGGATTGCTCGGGATATCTTATGAAGATACATCTTTTACCCCTCGCACCTAGCTTCCCACATGGGCTAGAAAGATCATGTACATAACACGCGCACCCCCAGGGTCGCATATAGGAGAGGTCGGGTTTTCTACCTGTCCATAACTCATAGGGTGTAGTAGTCATTGATTTCGTTGGAACCTTATTCAATATGTGGGTCGCTGTTAGAAGTGCATCTCCCTAATAAGATATTGGAAGATTTGCTTGTGCCATCATCGATCGTACCATTTCTAACAGTGTTCTATTCCTCCTCTCGGCAACTCCATTTTGCTGAGGAGTCCTGGGAATAGTCAACTATCTCACTATACCTTTCTCCTGACACAACGTCTTAACTTGGTCAGATAGATACTCTCGGCCTCGGTCAGTGCGTAACACTTTAACATTCCTATCTAATTGATTCTCCACCATAGCCAAAAATTTTCCAAAGCAATCTAAAGCTTCAGACTTATGGGAGATTAGATAGACTATACCGAAACGAGTGAAGTCATCTATGAAGGTAATGAAATATGATGCACCACTTCTAGCCCTAACATTCATAGGTCCACATATGTCTGAATGAACTATCTCCAAAGGAAAAGTGGCCCTATTTGCCATTCCAAAAGGTTTTCTAGTGGCCTTCCCAGCTAGGCAATGATTACAGACTGGCAACTCGATCTTATTATAAGATCCTAAAATCCCCTCTTTTGCCAATCTGTTCATTCTATCTTGTCCTATATGACCAAGTCTAGCATGCCAAGTGGAAATATCAATATCACCAGATGCAATAAGAGTAAAACTAGTATCACTATCGACATAAGAAGGGTTCACATAATCATCAATGCAAAGATAAATAAATCCATCAGCCATTCGTCCAGAACCAATAAAAACAGAGTCATAATACAAACTCAAAACTTTCGATTCAAACACAAGTTTATATCCAAAAGTCATCAAAACAGAGACCGAAACGAGACTACGTCTAATCTCAGGAGCGTAGAGGACATCATGTAGTAGTAAAACGTGGCCACTTTGCATCCTTAGTTTGCAAGTGCCGATCCCTTTTACTTCAACTCGAGAGTTGTTCCCCACATATATCCATCTAGTACCACGCGGTATGCGTCGGTACTCTACGAACGCTCCTCTGTCTCTAGCTACATGGTTGGTTGCCCCTGAGTCTTCAATCCACATAGAATAAGACTCGGCAAGCAAAACGGTACTAGAAACAAAAACATTAGACATATTGAGGTCAGAATAGGATACCTCCTTTTTCGGCTCGGAACAATCACGAGCGACGTGTCCCATCTTGTTACAGTTGTAACACTTGATCTTTCCTATGTCTCTTTTCTGCCCCTTTCCACGTCTGGCCTTCTTTCGAGGGTTTTTGGTCCCGGGCTTAGCAGGATTCCTCGAATCCTTATCTTTCTTGCTGCCCTTATTACCCCTCTTGTGCTTAGCATTACTGCCCCTACGCACATTTGAATCAGCCATGTAAAGCTGACCAGAGGATTTTGCCGCCTCTAAGCGCTCGTCCTCAAGTTCCACATGACGGGAGATATCATCAAACGTTTTGATGTTATCATTATGTGTCATGTTTATCTTCATGTTTTCCCAACTGTTTGGGAGGGACCTTATCACTGCCTGCACTTGTTGCTCATCCGTTAGGACATGACCAGCTGATTTCAACTCGCGGATCATGTTAGCCATCTCACGAAGATGTTGGCATATAGTATGATCACCGCGCTTGCGATAAGTATCAAACTTAATCGTCAGCCGTCGGAGCTTGGTGGTTGAAGTCCCACCATATTTGTCCTTCTGTGCTACCCACATAGCCTGTGCAGTGTGGTAATCTTCAAAAGCACACATCAAATCATCAGCCATGCTCGATAATATGGTGATGCGCGTAATTCTATTCTTGCGCTTCCAGGACAAATAGACATCCATATCACGCCTCGCTTGTGCAGTGGAACCATGCGCTGGTTCGACCATCGTGTTTGAAAAGGTCTCGAGAGCTTCTTGCTCCTCGAGGATATACTGGATCTTGCGATGCTAGATATCGTAGTTGTCTCCATTGAGTTTGTTACCCTTGTTCAGCTCAGCGACAATAGATTTAGTAGCAGAGGCCATCACTGACAAGCACCAAAAAGATACATAAGACCATCTATGTTTAATCTAGCATAATCATCCGATAGTAATATAAATGCACTAGCTAAAACAATCAAAAACTCATCGAATCAATCTGAGGGGGAATCGGAGAAGATAGGCAATCTACCCAATCACCATCCTTATCCTCAAACTTCATCAACTTGTTAATTATGCAGTGTGCAAACAAGTCTAAGCATGCAAGTCTAGAGCATCCACTAAATTATTCAACAACCAAGGAATAATCATAAAGAATTCATGTTATAAAAAAAATATATCTATAATATATTAAATAAAAACTGCATACTAATCAGTTCTAAACAAAACATGAATAATCTTTTAAAAAGATATATGGTCTATGGATAGTCCTCTGGGTCTCAATCGGATGGTGTGAGAGGGGTGTACTCGGGCTCAGTAATCACACTATCGCCATCCTGAGCCTCGTCAGGTATCTCGGGTTCGTCGCCGTCCAAATCGACGACTTCCATCTCTTCGTCGCCATTCCACTCGGCGACCTCCTCCTCCTCTCCAGCCCCCTGGGCTTCGTACTCTTCTTCATCAACCCACTCGGGGATCTCTCCTTCACCAGCCCATTGGGCGAGCTCATTTTCCAGAGGTTCGTGCTCATCTTCGAACTCATCATCTGCCTCATTTTGCTGCTACAACTCAGCTTCGGCTGCCGCTTGCTGCTCTGCAAGTATATCATCCATGAAGTTGATGTTCTCTCCAGGCACATAAGCTCCATGCACATGCGGAAACGGTGGAGGTGCATGAGCTTGAGCAACCGGGTGTTGCTCAGGAGAAGGAGGAACAAAAGCTTGAGCAACCGGAAGATGCTCAGGATACATTGGGGCTGGTGGTGGAACCATCGGTGGATGCTGAGGAGGCGGTGGACCGAAATAATGTCCCACTAGGGGGTTTGGATGGGGAAAAGGATGTGCCCATCTAAAACCCATCGGCTGATGTGGAAGTGGAGGTGGTGAAGCAGCCGGATGCTGCTGCTGGACTGGGTAAGCAGGTCCAAAAGGAGGTGACACCATCATTTGAGGAAGATTTGGAGGAAATATATAGACGAGAGCTGGTGCAAGGTGCCTGTTTGGATACTGAGCAGCCCTCTCAGCGGGGACCCAGAAGTCGTTGTCCACAACATAACCATATCTATGAACCATAACCTGTGCAAAACAAAAATGCACATGCCATAAGCATGCAAACGGCATTAGTAAATTAATAAAAATAATAATTAAATGCCATAGTAAATAGAAAATAATATTTCCAAAAATTTTCCACGAAATTGCATGCTCTAAATATTAAAAAAATGGCATATAAAGGTTAGGTTTTAAATAAAATTAAAAACCAAAAAATTTGGAAATTTTTTTTTTTTTTTTAAAATTTTCCGGTCGCCGGCGGCGGCGAGTGGCGGTCACGCACCGCCGGAGGTCGGCGATTGACCGACGACACGTCGACCAGTGCCGGGTGGGTGCTGCACACGCCGGTGACACGTGGCACGCCGAGGCGTCGCCGCGTGTCACAGGTGCGTCAGCATTTGGGCTGACGTGGCGGCCACGTCAGTGCTGACCTGTGCGCCACGCGGCACGAGGTGTCAGCTTGCCCAGTCAACAAAAAGAGCTGACTGGGACACTGACTGGGAGCAGGCCGCCCCTTGTGCGCCTCACGCGCCCGCCTGGCGCGTGAGGTGCACGCGCCGCCTTGCCGTGGTGCGACGGCGGTCGGGCCGGTGGCCGTTTGCTCCTCTCGCCGTCCTCTTTCCAGCCGTACCGTCGATTGTCGTCCTCGGGGCTCCGGTCGTCGACGGTGAACTGCTCTCTCCGAAGCTGTGACTGGTCAAAGTAGCTCAACAAGAAAAACATTAGTGCTGTTTGGGTCTGATTCGTTCGAATCTGTCCCCAAACTTCGGAAGGCTATAATTCCTTCGTTTCTCGTCGAAAAAATTCATATTATATATCGACGGATTCGTTATTCGAAAACAAATCCAACGATATATAATTTGCATGTTTCAAAAATTCGTGTAATAAATTAAAGCTCAAACAAGGTCACGAAAATCACATGCAAAATACTATTTCTAGCACGTAGTTTATATTTGATTCAAGCAAAAATAACGAGAGCGTAATTATTACGACCAACAACAGTAATATAGACAGGCTCTGATACCAATGTTGATCCTATATGCATACTATGCAATCAACATACAAACAATAAGCGGAAAAGGAAAGAGAGATTACTATCAATTGGTCGACGATAAATCTCCTGGAAATACCGTTCAGTTCACCGGTTAAGAACCCCAATTGCCCTTCTAGAACACGAACGCGGAATCTCTTCAAAACTTAAACTCTTGGAAACCTTGGAGTAGGTTTCACTTTGCAAACACTGTTTGCAATTCACGTTTCAGAGAACGCTCTGAGATGTGAAGTTTTTTGGGATGATTGAATGAATGAGAGGAGGACTCTATTTATAGTAGTTCTTGGCTAGTTCACTTGAACTAGAACTCATTTGAATTCAAACTCTTGAATTCTAATCTCTGATCTCTTACTAATCCATTGCTTAATGGACAAGTAAGTGAGATCTGGGCCGGGCCTATCTTGGGTGGACCTATCACCCAGGCCCAAAGGCCCCAAGCCCACATTTATTTAAGGCTAGGGACAGCCCAAATTCATTATAAGTCTAACATTTAAATTATTCAGTCCAACTAATTTTATTATTATTTTTTTTTGTTTTTTTTATGGTGGCGATACATCAAAATTCAAAAGAAAAAAAAAGGGTCAGGTGTCATAAATGCAGTATAGATATTCACACTAACAAGTTCAACATTTCTAATATATATATATATATATATATATATATATATATATATATGCGATACACACGTTATTTGCTTGTTTTTATTTTCCTGTTCCCTTCTGCACTCCATTTTACCGATAATTTTCTTCTCTCAATATATCACTATCCAAGGAGTATATCAAGATTCGAGATTGCCAGATTAGTTTTTCATTTCAATTTATTTTTATTTAATATTGAATTGTTTTTTTCTCTTCTACCCCGACTATATTTTTAATTTTACAACATGTTATCAGCACGAGTATACTCTATGGTTGCCACTTAGATGGATTTTCCAGATCATAAAGTGTTTGGTAATTGGAATTCTTGTTACAAGGAAAAAGTAGATCTGAAAATCGGAAAATTGCAATTGTTCACCTGAAGTTGAATGATTGAATTCTGGAAATTTGAAAATTTAAAGAAAGTGTTCTTATTTTGTAGAAAATGAATCGATACAAATTTGTGCCATTGTTGGTTTCTGGAGCAAATTATATGAGATGGTTGAGTGATTAAAGAATAAGGTTGAAATCCAAAAATCTATATGAAACTCTGGATAAGAAATATGAAACAACTGAGCAGTAGAAGAATAAAGTTTTGATTATAATCCGAACCCATCTGAGTGATGATTTACAAAATCAGTATATGATTGTCACTAATCCTGCAGATTTGTGGAAAGCATTGATTTCTAGATATAATCGCTAAAATGAGATCATCCTATCTGAAGCACGAGATGAATGGTATAATTTGAGATTCCAAGATTTCAAAAGTGTGAGTGAATACAACTCAGCCATGTATCTGATTGTGAACGAACTGAAAATGTTTGGGGAAACAAAAACTGACCATGAAATGTTAGAGAAAACATTTACCACATTCCATCCTTCCCAAAAAATTTTACAACAGTAGTATTGTGAAAGTAAATTCCAAAAATATGATGATTTGATTAGAGATTTGGATATTGTTGAAAAAAACAACTAGTTGTTAAAAAATAGTGAAAGACGCCATGTTGGCACCTAAATATTCCCAGAAGTGAATGTAGATTATAATGAAAATTCAGGTCGTGGTTGTGGTTACCATGGTCGTGGTCGTGGTTCTGAGTGTTGGAATAATTATGGAAATGAACGTGGAAATGGTCATGATAATGACCGAGATGGTCGAGGATCTGGAAATTGTCAGGGACGTGGTCTTAATAGGGATTATGGACATCCATATAATAATGCATATGCTCCCCAGAAGTGGAATAATTATAATGCTAGTTCCAGCAAAGGGAAAGAAGTTCTAGAACTGTAAAAGTTCAATTATGGTCCCTATAATAGATGTGGTTCCCCCACTTGTTATTCAAGTATTTGCCGCGCCCCCCAAACATATTGTTGAAGTTTATCAGAAGTTGAGATGCGAACAAGAAAAAGAAAAGAATAATGAAGCAAATATGGCTGATGTTTTTGACGATGATGATACTGGTCCTGTCAACATATCAAATCTGGAAACTGCTGATTTCTTTGAAGATCCTGATGGGAGGATAGATCACCTGATTGGCGATGGAACCGTTAACTACAAATGAATGTATTTTCTTGTTTTGGAATGTAAATAGAATGGAATTTAATTTTGGCTTTGATTGTGAATGTTTGTAAATGATTATGAATATTACATTTCCATTCAATTAATGTTATGTTTTATTTTATTAAAGGTTATAGGTTTGAATCAAGAATTAGTTATACCTGGAGATATATGTTTAGCCGATAGTGCTAAACCCATACAATTTTGAGAGATACAAAATATTTTCTGGAATTGATTCCAATTCAAGTGAAAGTGAATACCATATCAGGTCCAGTAGATCTGATCTAAGGCTCCGGAAGAGCTTCAATTGTGTTACCAAATAACATTGAATTGGAAATCAAAAATGCGTTATACTCTCACAAATCCAGAAGAAATTTTCTCAGTTTCAAAGATATAAGAATGAATGGATATCATATTGAAACAGTTGATGAATATGGTGTTGAATATTTGTGTATTATTTCGAACAAATCAGGCCAGAAGCTTGTGATTGAAAAGTTGCCTATTTCATCATCTGGATTATATCATACAACCATTAGGCATATTGAAACACATGCTATTGAGAACCAGAAGTTCTCTGATCCTAAAATATTCCAACTTTGGTATGATCGATTTGGATATCCGGGATCCACAATGATGCGTAGAATAATAGCGAATTTAGAAAGGCATCCATTGAGAAATTATAAAATCCTACTGAATGATAGGGACTTGTGTATCTCATGTTCCTAAGGGAAATTGGTAGCGAAACCATCATTTACGAAAGTAGGTTTTGAATCTCCATCATTTTTACAAAGAATTTAAGGAGATATATATGGACTCATTCATCCACCTAGTGGACCATATCACTACTTTATGGTTTTAATAGACGCATCCGCAAGATGGTCTGTTTGCTTTCTATCCACTCGTAATGTTGCTTTTGCTAAGCTGCTAACACAGATTACTCGATTACGAGCTCATTTTCCAAATTACCCTATTTAGAGTATAAGGCTTGATAATGCTGGTGAATTTACATCGAAAGCATTTGATGAATACTGTTAAGTATTTGAGATTGATTTTGAACATCCAGTGCCGCATGTTCATACCCAAAATAGATTTACGAGTTCAGTATATCACTATCAAATAAGATTATCAGGAGTATATCAAGATCCAAGATTGCCAGATTAGTTTCTCATTCTAATTTATTTTCATTTAATATTGCATTATTTTCTTCTCTTCTACCCCGACTCTACTTTATTTTTACAACACGTTTTTCTTTTTTTTTCTTGCTTTTATAGATTTTTATTCACTATCTGTTCTATGATCTTTTAGATTTTTATTGTTCCTATATTCTATACTAATTTTTTTTTTAATTTTAAAGTTTATTTGTCTGTCTGTCCAAATTTTTTTTTTTACCTCTATTCCTTTGTTGCCATCGGTTCTCCTTTCTTTGATTAGCTCCTATTTTCCTTATTTGTGAATAGTCTCTCACTCTATTGTTGTTAGGTTCGAACCTACATTCGGGTTCCCAAACCATGATTTGACTCTTCCTTGATTTTACTTCTTTAAATGGTTTGGCAAGACCATATTTCTTCATCAAATTGAATTAGTTGTTCCTGATTTCTGATTAGGCTTTTTGTTTCAATATCTTGACCTAAATTTGACTTGAGTAGGCTTAATTAAATGATTATATTTCAAATTTGTATGATTACAATTATAGCATCCGACCCCCACCCATGGAGGACCCGAGGCGTGGAGACCGAAACGCCACAACAACTCATACTCATACATATACAATCACATATCTTAAACCTATACACAAGGGCAATAAAATACTCTTGATCACATATTTACTTAAGAAGCATTTAATAGAGTTTACATATGAAATCATCAAATAACACCAAACTCGGATCAACATGCGAAACCGAGATTAGTGTTCAACTCTTCACTAAGCCAAGCGAATAAGTTGACAAAAGAATATTCAATATCAATATATTTACAAAAGAGTATTCAAAACAATTAGGTGAAATTAATGTTATGTAATGAATGATCCAAGTAGGGCTTCCAACCCGACCTTCAAATGCTAGCTCGATCCACCTGGACACATATTCATTTCGAAAAGAAAACAGATAAGACAAACGAAGAAAGGAAAGGGTTAGGCTATTAATGACTAGTTAATACCTTCATACTCAAACAAACACATACAAATATGCTTCTTTCATTAGCAAAGTGAGCATACAAATGCAACTTAACTTCTCAACCATCATCACATTAACGGTAGCATCCAAAGAGGATTAGAAAATAGAAACTAGAAGGCGAAGTAGACCACTCGCGTCCTAGTTCGCGCCTAGGTCACCTTGACCAAGCTGCTAAAAGTGGCACTGTAGCCTCTTGGCGCCCTGGTCACCTTGACCAGGCCGCTGGCCGTGCCACAGAAATTGGTACTGAAAGTCACCTGCCGCCCTGGTTGGCGCCCTGGTATAAGTTACCAGGCCGCCTGCCAGACCGCAGAAAGTGGTATTAAACCCTCTTTGGCGCTCTGAGTCGTGCTCTAGTCTAAGTGACCAGGCCGCCAGCCATTTACAAGGCCGCCAAAAGTGATACCATAGCCATTTGGCGCCCTAGTTCACGCCCTGGTCAGTTTACTCGGCCGCCAACCAGGCCGCCAAAGTAGTACAGAAAGATTTTGGCACCGTGACTCCTTTGCCAGGCCGTCGACCAGGACACCCTGAACTGAAAAATAGAGTAAAACAGCTGAGTTTCCAATTTTCCAATTTTTCGCTTACTCCGTTGGTTTCTTTATTCCATTTATTATCGTCTAAGGTTTCTAAAGTGAATCTCATCGACATCAAGTAATCATTTATCAACCATTAAGCATCATTATGCCATTTCAAGCATACAAAGCATACTATTGTCAAATTTTAGTTTATTTGCCCCTAAACTTAATTTTTTATAGGAAAACGGAACATGAGTGGGTCGAAACCCCAGGGGATCCGAAGATCTATCATATACAGGGGGTCCGAAGACTAAACAAGGGATCTGAAGATCGAAGGGGTGATCCATAAAGGACTGGGTTTATGCCGTCACATTCGGGGAGGACTGTCGCCCTAAATAAGTAGCACTTCAAGTCAAGTTCACATTTTCATGTGTCAAAGTATACTTCTAGGTTCCCTATGGCATGTCAATACATTCACCTAGATCAAGCTTAGAACAAGGTCATTCCTCTTTAGATGACCAAACAAGATTTATCATCCTTTTTTCATTGTTACCAAAACTCAAGTAGTACCATTTATTCATTCCAACAATGGCACACAAAAATACCCATATTTTCTCATGGCCACAAGGACAAAACATATATTATTGTCAATATCATGATATCATCTCTGTTACCACAACATGTAAGATGAAAATTAATTCTCTTGAGACATTTACATTCAAACTTTATTAACTGGTAATAAAAGGCCTCCATGGCCAACAAAACACATCCCCACAAGCACCAATCAACACATGGCATCACTTACACATTCAAGTAGCTATGTTCAATTTATCCCCATAAGTGTCTATATGACACTATCATCACATTTCTCATCATATCCATCAATTACCAAGTATTTAGCATTATTAACACATTATAATATAATCATAAACAAAACATCCATCATACAATAATATAGAGCGTAAAGCAAAGGTGCTAACCTTTCCTTCGAAGATACTAGCTAGTCTCATCGGTTTGGTGCTCTCCAACACCTTGATTGCCTATTGGTACCAACCAAAGCAACAAAAATTAACATCCAACATAATTTCACCAAATCACTCAACTGGCTCTTAGGTTTTAACATAAAAAAACACATATAAAGACCAAAATTAACAAGACCAACTATTCGGAAGTGTTCTAAAGTTTCTAAGGATCCTATCTATGATTAGAAGCTTCAAAAATTAAAACCACAATTAATGAGTTCTAGAAACTTACCAATTCAAATAGTGAAGAGAAGAACTCAAAACCACTTGTAAAGGCTTTAAATGAAGTGGATTATGGTAGTTCAAAGCTTTAATTATGTGGTTCTTGGTGGTTGAAGAGGATTAATGAGGGTTAGGGTTTGAGAGTGAAGAAGGGAAGATGAAGTGTATTTGGGGGTTTTGGAGTAGAGAGTGAGAGTGAGGAGAGTAAGGTGTTGGTGTTATGGTAGGGTGTGATGGGCCTTTGGTGGGGTTTGGGCTTGGTTCACATTATTGGGTCCAATAACACCTAAGCCCACACACAATCATCCAATCTAACCCAAAACTCCGCTCTGCTCTCGGTTTCATTTTCGAAAATATTTTTCGACTCTAAAAATATATTTATACTACCGAAACCACTTTTAAATTGAATAGTCGCATTCATTTCGATAAAATCCAAATTTTCAATTTAAGCCCGGTTTTACGAAAATCATTTCGAAATTATTTTCAATAATCAAAATTGACTCTACACTTCAGAATTTGGTCTCTAATTATAATTTTACCATTAGAGCGGATTTTTGATTTATTCCGATGTGGAAGTTTCGAAAATCGATTTTAATAAAACCAAAATTTTAAATGACAAAAATGTTCGAAAATTTTTAGGTCCTCCTTGTGGACGCTACAACACTAGCCCCTGAGCTTGGTCCATGAATGAAATAAAGCAGGTCAAGTCCATTTATATATATATATATGTATATATATACACATATTAGGCCATTCAGTACATCTAATCGAATTGGGTCTGTTGCCATTTTATATTCCAACATTTAGTTTCTTTGTAATTTAACCTGGTAGGTCAATCAAAGTTAATCGTGTAGTCTTTTCTCAACTTCTCTGGTGCCTATTTTTGACAACCTTGCATGTCTTCTCCTTTTTTCCCTACACAAAATACTGTTTTTTAAAGAGATATGATAGTGGCTTCTAGTAGATCAAAAAACTCCTCTCTTCATTCCTTTCTCATCCTTACGTAGGAGCTTCTCTCTTAGTACGTTCATCTTCTTCATGTAACCTTCTATTCTCTGTCCTTAGTCTTCACCCATATGTCTCTTTTTTTTTTCTTGTTTAGTTTGTGATGAATCTTATGAGTCTCCAATATCCTCTTCTGGTATTTTCTCCAAATGCTCTCACATTTCTTCTGAAAACCTAGGTTTTTTCCTCATAACCCTGAATCTCCTCTTGTTAACCTCTCTCGCACCTACTCCTAAGCGTCATCTTACTCGTAGTATAGTTAGAGAGTATTCTCTTATGAAATTGTTCAAATTCAATCTCGATCTTAACCCCTCTGTAAACGAGTTGTATCCTTCTGACAGGTCAGTGATCCCGCTGTTTGCGTCTTCTTTGCCATCTATTAGGGTTAGAGCCCAATTTTAATAGGCTCAAGTCAAGGGTTTTGCCTCGAGAGTTCCTGAACAATTTGAGTTAGGTCGAGGTCTCTTCTAACATCTCCATTAGGATTGCAAAACTATTTGCATGTTCTTGTAGACTAAAGGCAAGTGAGGTCCCTTTGAATATTTTATCGCCTGGGTTGGGTGATACATTTCCATTTGTAGGTTATCTCCGTCGGGTCTTTTTTGAGATGAGAGTTGCTCCAGTCTAGCTCCACTTATATGTTTTCGAATTTATCTATTTGTGTCATGATTTTTGGGTCTCTTTGGGTAGGGTAACGGGTACGTGGGTATCCTACAGACTAAGATAGATAAAAGGGGTATTGTTGTTTACTATTCTTGAGATGCTTCGATGAATCCTACCCGTTTGAGCCCATTTTCTGACAAACATTTGTCATGTAAGTGGGTAGCTATGTTAGGGGATCGGGGGATGAGGTGGAACTAGATGATCTATTTCATATGATTTCTACCTCGGTTAACCTGTCAGGTGTCCTTACTGTTTCTTCAGTACACCTCTTCCTTTTGTTATTGTTTCAACATTTTCTTATATTGATTTCGCCTTGCAACAGAGAAGTTATGGAGTTCTCGGTTTACAATTCCTCCTCATAAGATTTAGACTGTACATGATTACGTGTTAGGTACATATATTTATCTTTTTTCTGTAAAGTTCCAATTTTTTTTACATCTTCTTATGCTTGGTCATCATCGTCTTTTTCCTTTCTTTTTTTTGTTTTTTTTGTTTTTCCAGAGATGGACAATATGCTTCCTCCTCCTCCAGTCCTATCACCACCCTTGGTGGTAAAGGAAGAGGAATCAAGTTTGGAGGAAAAATCCAACGCAATGGCTTATTCTGCCAACCTTTCTATTGATCATCGTTCCTTGGTAATGAAAGCATTATCTATTCCTATTAGTTCTTCTCAAATTTTGTCCTCTTCTAATGCTCAAAGATCTGATTTGCCTCCGCCCACCAAGTGTTCCAGAGACATTCCATCATCCTTGGGCGCCGAGAAATTCTCCAACGCCATTGCCTTCTTTGAAGCCCATGTCCTAGGTGAGAACATTTCTTAAGTAGCACTTAACGCCCTGTCAAAAACTGTAGAGTACTGCGGCTCGATAGCTTCGTTGGTAAGTCACCCTTCTCTTCTCAATTCTGCTATATGCCTTTCAGCTTTCGAAGGCCTTAGACTTTGTATACGCATGCTGTTTCGGCTGTTACATTATTCTTATTATTGATTTATGACATTGTTGCAATATATTGTATAATCAGTATGATCTTTCTGGCGTTTTGTGCACTTCCACTACTTTTTCAGTTTCTTTGATGATCTTTTTTTTTAGTCGGCCTATGCTGCCTTTAGTGCCAAACGATTGGCGGAAAAAAATACCTGATGACTACGACCTTTTAAAGGCCAAGAATAAAGAAATAATGGCTGATTTGTTCTCCTCTCAGTCAGACCTGGAAAAGTCCCAAAAGCAAATAACTAAGCTTGAAGCTGAATTGCGAAATGCTCTTAACTTGAAAAATTCTCTAAATGACTTATTTGTTAACTCTAAGTTTAGCCTTGAGAAATAAATGACTAAGTTTAAGGAACTTGAGTACCAATTAGGCAGTCTTCTCCATGAGGGTCTTGTATATGTTATGCATGTTCCTATCGAGATTGATATTGTAATTTTCTTGTCTTTTTCTTGGACTTGTAATATATTTTGCACTCCAAAGCCAGTTAGCTTGGTGGGCTTAATTGGTATCTTAACTTCTTTTGGATCAGTTTCTTTGTGGGCCTTTACTTTGAATCTTGCTATTATTTTTCTCTTGGACCTCTTTAGACTTCCTGCCTTTAATTTGGGTTTTATGTAAAGGTTACTTTTCGCATCATTGATTGGATCTAGTTTGCCCAATGTTTAAATTGACAAATTACTTTTATATGTTTTATGTTGTAATTATTCGACTTATTGAGTATGTCGAACTAGAAGACTTTTAGTTATTTCTAACTGGGACTTCAATACATGTGTTTGGCTGTTTTAATTGGTTCATGTTGACCAGATATCAATGGACTTTTGGGACATCTCCCTTAAAATTAATAGGATTTTCGATATTGCATCGCCTCTTATCTCTGAAAACTATTCTTTTCGTTTCCCGAGCTTGCAATCCTACCGGATTGCTACCTTCGGCAATCTTTTTGGAATTGCAGTAAGATATGCCTCTTTTTAGGCTATTCTACCACTCATTTTATGGCTCTCTATGAATCAGAGTTAAGTTTGTGTTTCATCGTGTTAAGGTGTGGTACAACATGTTGTTTTTGGTTTTAATGCAATCATAAATATATCATGACACTCAAATTGAATCCTTTAATAGGGAGATGGTTTTCATTATAATTTACATATATAAAATGGGGATAAAATAATCTCCCATGAGTGACTCTTGTGTATCGATAAACTTCTTGGAAACTAAACGCACTCCCACATTGGCTTCATTGGTAGTACTTTCTTATGTGCTCCGTATTCTAAGAATGTCGGGGTATCCTTCTTATTGAATCACATAGCTTGTAAGTCCTTGGTTGGAGATCTACTTCAACATGATATGGCCCATCCTAATTTGGCCCGAATGATCCATCTTACGGTTTCTCGGTGTTTACGACAACCTTCCCTAACACACAGTCACCTTTTACTAATTTCCTTGGCTTAACCTTGTTATTGTAATGCCTCGTTACCTTTCTTCGATAGGCCTCGACTCTTCTTGTGGCTAACTCTCGTTTCTCTTCCAGCTAATCCAACTTATCCCTCAACTTTGCGTCATTCTCTTCCTAGTATAGTTCGTTAGACCTTGGTGTTACGAGTATCATATCTATAGGTTCCATAGCTTCTACTCCAAAGGCTAACACAAATGGTGTTTTCCCCCATTGAAGTCTTTTCTATTGTTCGGTATGCCCACAATAAACTAAGTAACTCTTCAGCCTTAGATCCTTTCCTATCATCAAGATTTTTTTTCAACATTTTATTAATAATCTTGTTCAAAACTTCCACTTGTCCATTTGACTGCGGATGAGCAGTTGATGCATAACGGCTTTGGATTTCGTAGCTTCGGTAGAAGTCCCAAAATTAAAGGTTGTCCAACTGGGTCCCATTATCTAAAATAATGGATTGCAGGGCTTTGAATCGACAAATTATGAACATCTAGACAAAGATAGTTATTTTTACCTCTCTTAAAGATATAAATGCATGCGCCTCCGCCTATTTGGTAAAATAATCCATCATTACTACCGCATACTTTACACTTCCTTTCCTTTTAGACATCGGACTGATTAGGTAAATTTCCCACAATACAAATAGCCAATGTGACATGATGGATTTAGATTTACTAGCGGGAGATGGCTTATGTTGGCGTAACATTAACATGTATCACATTTAGTCACAAGGTCTTGTGCATCCTGGTGTGTGGTAGGCCAGTAATACCCTTACCACAGTATTTTATGTGCCAGCATTCGTGACCCAGCATGTGCCCCACATTCTCCCTCATATACTTCAAATAGTATCATTTTTGCTACGTGGTCATGTACATACCTTAACAAGGATAGTGAGAATTCCCCACTATACAAGGTGTCTTCTATGATGCTAAACTTACTCACTTTTCATCATAGCTTTACCGAATCCTTACATCCTAAGGCAATATTCCCTATCTTAGATAATTTATTAATTAGGGAATATTGCCTTGAATTCCTGGTTCTTTTAACATTCTTAGCAGTACTCCATGTGGGATCAACATCTCAGGGTCTGAAGATATCTTTGCGAGGTTGTCTACTATCTGATTCTCTTATGGTGGCACTTGTTTGATCTCAAATCCCTTCAACTTAGCTATTTATTTTCTCACCTCCACGAGGTATGTTTTTTCATATTTTCCTGCTTTGCCTTATATTCCCCTTTTACTTGATTTACAATAGACAACGAGTTGCTTTTGACTTCCAAGTAGCTTACCTTCAAAGTTTCAACTAGTCGTAAACCTGCCAATAAGGCTTCATATTCTGCCACATTATTGGATGCTTAAAACTGGAGAATTAATGCTAGGGAGATTACATTTCCTTTTGGGTCTTTTAACACGATTGCATCGCACTCCTATACACATTTGCATTTTCCATCTTGGAGTCCCAGGTTTGATTACCTTTTCCATTTCCTCATCAATTTTCTTGTGTTTCTTAACTTGGCTTTCGACTCCTTCAGGTTCATCTTCATCAAAGTTTAATTTGGTGACGAAATCTGTAAGAGCTTGTCCTTTGATCGCCTTTATTCACTTGTCTTTCCGGAAGCATCTGGTCGGTGATTACTTCCATCATTCTGACATAGTAAGTATGACCTCAATTTCCTAGTTGCCTCTATCAATGTGTAAGCCAGCTTTTCCATCCTCGAATATCACTTATTTGCGATGATTATCCCTCTGTTAGTGTAGTATATTGGCCTTTATGGTCCCCGATACCTTCCTTAACTAATGTAGAGCTCACTACAGTGCCTGATACTGCCAAATATAAGTTAAGCCACTGGCGGAGTCATCAAATACCTCTTGAATTCTCAGAAAACCCTTTCAAATTCTTCGTCCCATTTGAATTTTCTTCCCTTGCACATTGCTTTGAAAAATAGATGGCAGCAGCAGCTTTAAAAATGAACCGATTCAAATCGGCTATGCTCTCTGCCAAGTGTTATACTTCTTTTATTCTTTTGAGATTTCATTTCCAGCACAACTTTGATCTTGTCCAGATTGCCCCCTATTCCCCTTTGATATACTATGTATCCAAGTAATTTTTACGCCCTTACTCTAAAGAGCATTTCTTAGGGTTTAACCTCATATTGTATTCTCGCAACCCATGGAATGTCTTCTTGAGATGCGTTGTATGATCAGTTTGTCTCTTGGATTTGCTAATTATTTCATCCACATAGGCTTCCATTGTTCTTTGAATTTGTTGCTTGAATAGGTAATTAACTAATCTTTGGTAGGTAGCCCTTGCATTCTTTAAGCCAAACGACATTAATTTGTACCAAAATAGCCTCCTGTCACTGATGAATGCGGTGACCTCTTGATCAGGCTCATGTACTTTGATTTGATTGTATCTTGCGAATGAGTCCATAATGCTCAGGTACTGTATCCTGTCATGTCGTCTACTAGTTGATCGGTTTGTGGTAATGGAAAGTTTTCCTTAGGACACGCCTTATTCAAGCTCGTAAAGTCAACACACATTCTCCATTTACGGTTCTTCTATTTTACTAGTATGACATTAGCTACCCACTAAAAAATTCACAAAGGGAATTTTTATTTATCATACAGATAATTTTTAAATATAAATATTTATTATTAGTTATATTTTTATTTTTATTAGTATAAATTATTATTTTCAATTATAATATAATTAGTGAATTATCTTGCAGGTAAGTAGATTATGAGAACATTACATTAGTAGTAATAATAATATTATGATTATTATTATTATTTCTTTTTTAATTTTGTGTGTATTTAAATTAAACATCACTCTCATATTTAACCTAATGGTCTAAAGGAGTGACGTATTTTTGAGAATAAAAGAAATAAACATTGTATCAAAGTTTTTTTTATAGTATCAGAGTCGTCATCTCAGTGACAACATAGTACATGACGACTCTAAAGACATCATCTTCATAAGCTATATCTCGACTAATCAAATAAAAAGCAATATTAGTAAAAAAAAAATAATGTAGAAATAAATTAACCAACAATCCAAGCATTAGTAATGAAGGTGTAACACAAGGAGGAGATTTCTCATAAGCTTTAAAGACTATTAATGGCAAAAAAGAAATGTGGAAAGTATACTATGGAGCCTTTAAACACATTACATGTGATACCAATCTATTAAATGATCTACGAATATGTAAGGAAGAGACATTGTAAAAATAATTAAAAAGTCCCCGAGAAGAGCTCAAAGAATCGAAATTGTTGTTATATCAAAGAAGATCTTATTAAAATTAGTATTGTTTGTTCCAAATTTAAAGTGTAATATACTTTATGTGAGTAAAATTGCTAGTGATCTTAGGAGTTACGTGATCTTCATTCATCATTTGTGTGTGTTTTTTGAATAGGTGATTAGAAAGAAAACTTGGTTGTATTAGAGCAATTTTTACTATAAGCTAAAATAATCCTAAGTAGAGAATCCTATCATATAGGTATTCCAAGGTATAGCTTTAATTATAGGAACTCTTCAATAGAGAAGTGCTATGATGTTATGGCATTATAGATTAGGTCAGTTCTTTTTTGTTTAGAAAAATTTTCCTGATTTGTACTCTTATAATAACTTAAATTTGTATTTTTTAATGTTGATGTGTGTCAAATTTCAAAACAAACTAGAATCTTTTATCCTTCTTAGAATTATAAACTATTAGAATATTTTTGATGATTCATAATGATGTTTAGGATCTCTCCTACATCACCAAACATTAATAGGTCTAAATGATTTTCTTTTATAGATGATAATAATAAACTAACTTGGGTAATTTATTAAAGGAAAAATCAAAGATTACTTCTATTTTTAATAACTTGTATAGTATGATCCAAACTAAATTACAAATAAAAATTCAAGTGCTAAGATTAGATAATGGGAATACTATTTTATCTATGTTTTAAAATATTTTCTTATAATTGAGAGGGACATTCATCAATTAACTTGTGTAAATACTCCTATTCAGAATGGTGTATTAGAAAAGAAAAAAAGAACATCTTGTAGAAGTAGTCAAATCGTTATTACTATAAATAATGCTTCAAAAATATTTTTGGGGAGTAGACCAGCTCTGTAAAGTGCAACTTATCTCACAAATAGGCTACCTTCCAAAGTGTTGAATTTTCAAACTCCTAATCAACTTTTAAAAAACCGATTTCTTGAAAATAAAATTTTCACAAATATTCCCACTAAAATATTTGATTATGAGGCAATTTTTTATAAATCTTCTCATTATAGAAGCAAATTAGGTCAAAGAGCTCTAAAATTCACATTATTAGGATATTGTATGATTCAAAAAGTTTATAAATGTCACTTTCCATGAGAATCAACCTTAGTCTGCCATAAATAGTAAAAAGCCAACTCAAAATTCAAAATTACAGTTGTAACAAATGGTTTTAGGGTCTAAAAGTTTTGTTCGTTTTTGGTCAACTTTGAATTATGGGTCGAATTTGAATATTTGAAATTCCATGTAGGGATAAATTTAAAATTCACTCTAAGGGTAAAATGGTAATTAGAGATTTTAGAATCGAAGGATAAACTCAAATTGATTTAACTAAAGCATTTTTTAAAATTATTTTTGTAAAATGAGATGAACTTTGAAAATTGTAAAGTTTGGGTAAAAATGGAATTTTGTAAACAAAAAAAGTTTTCGGGTGTGGGTATAACGTTTTTAAATATAATCAATATTTTGGAAACCGAATTGAGTAGATTGGTGAATCGGGGGACTGTTAGGCCCATTTAGTGGTTTAAGGGTCCAAATAAGCCTAAACCCATTAAACGCCCATTAACACTCTACAAGCTCACTCATGCCACTATACCCACATGCCACTAAAACTCTCACCCTCTCTATCACACTAAGCCCTCCATCTTCCCTCACATTCACTTATACATAAAAACCATGCACCACAATTTTCTTCACTCAAATAGTCTCCTTACCAAAAATCCATCATAATTACCTAGTTTAAGGTTCAACTTCTTGTCGCAAATAAGTCTTGACGTCCTACTCACCTTATTACATTGTTAAGTAAGAAACTTCTCCCCTGTATAATGGTGATTTCACCATTTGATAACAAATTTCAATCTAGTATATTACTAGGGTTATAGAGTGGGATATATATATGCTTTCGGGCCTATAGTTTGGCTAATTAAAATTATAATTACCATTGTTCAACAAGGTTAGGTTAGAGCCATTAGTTGTGATATTTAAGTTGGTGCTTTATTATTGAGTGATTGCTATGGTATTGAATTATGTAATTTGGGTGTTGACGGAGACCAAACCGAAGAAGTCTAGCTTGTTTGTAGTCGGAGGAAAAGTTATCACATTTGTTTTGTTCTCTATATACTTTCTTAATGGTTGTTGATTGTTTATTACATTAAATGGAATAATTAGACTCATGGCATAATATTTGTATGAAATGAATGATGGTTGAATAAGTATTGAAAATATTGATTGTTGCTTTGAAGAATTGAAATGTGTTGACTTGAACCAAATTGATTATTCATGACAATATGATAATTTTGTAGCATGGGTATTGGTGGAATGATATATGATAATGGATAAGGTTACATGTTTTGACACTAAGAGAAGTAGATGGTGTTGATATGAAATGATGAATTAGTGAATTAATTGGTTGGATCACTAATTGGACTTACTTTCCTTTTTCTAGATTATTAGTGAAAGTAATGACATATGCCATAGAGAGTAGAGATTCCTCTCATATGTTAAATATAAAAACTTAGGTAAGTGGCTTAAAACTAATGACCTACGGCGACTGCTTTCTTTAGATGCAACGACATCATTGGCCTTTGGGTACCTTTACATAAAATCTGAAGTTGGTGAACTGGACCATAATGGGATACAATCAGTCCCCATAGATTTTAGCCTTTGGGTCTCTTGTGAGCATTAGCTCTTCTTCTGACTTCGACTTTTTTTTCTCATTTACCTAATCGAGTTAGAATTAAGGGAAAAATATAAAATAAAAAAAATTGTATAGTGTTAATGACTTGTGATCATAATGGTTTTTAGACTTATTGGTTTGTGACTATAATCATAAGCAAGTAGGCATGAAATAGGGAACTAGCCATAAGAAATCCAACTGTGTGTTCTATTGTCACGATAGGTTGGCCAAGTAAGCCACTTGTGCAGTTCATGAGCCTCCGTGGCTAGGTCTTCGGATGTCTAATTCTCTTGTAGATGTTGTTTGATATTCTCAGTTGCCATGTATGTGAATTGATTAGTTGTTTTGTATGATTTTGATGTGTTTTAGAATTGAGCAAGTAGCTAAGTTGATCAACAGTATACGTGGCTAAGTCCTTGGATGTCTAATTTACTTGTAGATGTTTTATATTCCTAGTTTCCATGTATGTGAATTGATTGGTTGTTTTACACGATTTTGATGTGTTTCAGAATTGAGCAATTAGCTCATTTGATCAAATCTAGTATATATATATATATATATATATATATAAATAAGTGTTGAAACAATTTGATGGTGCAGAAATTAAAAAAAAAATATTAGACTAAAAATATTATTATTTTTAATTATTTATATAAAAATTACAACCGCAATATACAATTTGAAATTTTTAAAAAAAATTGTGAGAGAATAGAACGATATATATATATATATATTTACCTATAAAAAAATTTTCCTAAAATGACTATATTTTATTTTATTACTTTTAGAAAAACCAGTTCCTTCACTTGGTCCAGTTCGGTTCCGGTACTAATTCCACTTTTGGTCCGGTTCCGATCTGGTCCCAATCAAGGATCAGAACCGCAAGTACCTAAAAATATAAATTCGATACTGGTTCCGATACAGTTCTAAAATGACTAGTTCTTTTTCAGTTTCCGTACTAGTTCCGGTCCGGCTCCCGATTTTGGAGTGGTTCGAGAAGAAACCATGCACATCCCTAACATTATTTATGATATATGCCCATGCTTGTTCATACAAAAATTGGGATATGGTTTTGTTATTGTGCTAGTATTTGTTGATGATATGAATTTGATTGATACTTGTGATCATATCTAAAAAACTGTTAAATATCTTAAAAGAGGATTCAAAATGAAAAATTTAGGAAAGACAAAATATTATATTGGGCTTGAAATGGAATATAAATATGATGAGATAGTGATCTATAGAAGGCTTATACTAGAAAAGTTTTAAAATATTGCATTTTTTATAAAGCTCATCCATTATGTATAACAATGGTCATTTGTTCTCTTTATCCTAAAAAGGGATCCATTTAGACCTACACGGAGTGATAAATATAGATACTGGAACATCATATTTGAGTGCAGTTAGTGTCTTTCTATGTGTAAGCCAATGCACTAGACTAGAAATTACTTGTGGAATAAATTTATTGGCTAAATACAATTTAGCCCTAACTAGAAAATATTGAAATAATAATAAAAAGTTTTTTAACGTCTTCGTGGAACGATGAGATTGCTTTATTCTAAATTGTGATAATTCTTTGGGTTTTATTGATTATGCTGATGCTGAATACCTTTCAGATCTATATAAAGACACATTCTTAAACTCGTTACATTTTTACACATAATGTCACTACAATCTTATGGTGATCCGTTAAGCAAAAACTTTGGTTGCTACATATTCAAATTATGTTTAGATTCTTGCATCACATGCCTAATCTAGAATATATTTGATTAAGACGGAGTTCCTTTGATTTATGAAACAATGAATGAGAATAAAGTTATTTATGAGAATAGTAGGATATTTTCAGTTGTGCATCCCTTTTGTAAAAACAATTCGAAAAAACACCGACTTTTAAAAATAACAACACCCTCTTTTTTTCATAAAAATGAAATTAAAACTTACTATTTATGAAAAGTGAGTGCTTTTTCGAATTATTTTTAAAAAGTGAGTGCAAAAATAAAAATACCCAAGATAATATTGTATGTATTGCTCAAGTTAAAGGATGACACAACCCAAAAACTTGAGGTATTCAAACAAATTGATATGAAAGAAATGTGATACTCGATAGAATTAGCTAATTTATTGATAAAAAATTTTGTAAAATTCAAATTTAAAAAAGGGTTAATCCCGAAAAACCACCGCAAGTTTGTCAAATTCTCAAAAAAAAAAAAACACACCATTTTGAGTTTTATCCATTTTACCATTTTTCTGTTAATTGACAGCTTGGTTACTTTTCACCCACTGACAGATGAACAATAACCAGGGGTATTTTTGAAACTTTAATTTTTTTTTTTTTAAATCTACAAAATAATTAAAATTTTAAAAAGTAAATCTCACATTGTCCTTATTTTTTTATTTTACTATACTTTATTTTTAAATTTTTATAATTTTTAAAAAAAATTAAAATTCCAAAAAGTCCCTTATTAATGTTCATTCGTCAGTGGGAGAACAGTTACCAGAGTGTCAATTAACTTAAATGTAGTAAAATGGACAAAACTCAAACTGGTGTGGTTTTCTTGGAAAATTTGACAAATTTACGGTGGTTTTTTGGGATTAATCCTATTAATAATTATTAAAATATTTAACACTTTGTATTATATATTTGAAAGGAGTTTCTTCCGAAATATATCTCATGAAAAGTAAAAGAATAATTTTTTTAAAAGGGTTATTTCCAAAAACACCCCATTTTCTCAAACGTTTCACTTTGAGCACCCGGTTTTGAAAAGTTTTGAAAAACCACCCCAAAATCAAAAACCACCAGTGGTTTTGGTATTTTAGTGAGTGGTTTTGGTGTTATATGAATAATTTTGATTTTAGGGAATTTCTGAATCTCCAAATTAAAACATATAGAATTTCAAAACCACTCACACAAATACCAAAACCACTAGTGGTTTTGATTTTGGATGTGGTTTTTCAAAACTTTTCAAAACCGAATGCTCAAAGTGAAACGTTTGAAAAAATGAGATATTTTTGGAAATAACCGTTTTTAAAATACCTTTTCAAATCATTAGTACTATTATTAAACAACTAATTACCCACGTTATCATCTATGTGCTGCAGCTGACTATTGATCCATCTATGTGCTGCGAGCTGACTATTGATCCATCTATTAATGTAACCCGCCAATTATCAACGGTTGTTCTAATCTACCCACCGCTATAGGCTAATTGCCATGCAGGCCTATACATTATTTTCAATTAATAATGTATTTAAATGAAAAATAAAGAAATGTGATTGAATAAAATGGTATTCCTCAACGATCTAAACGTATTTGAGAACAGTATGCGTGTGCATGAGTCAGAGATAGTACATTGATTGAATAACACCACCAACACCAAAGCAATGGAAGTTAAAGGTTTGATGTTTTGGACTGAGGACATAAAACAAGCAGAAGCAGTGGTACTTGTGGGACCATTGAGTGCCATCACTTATGAACTGAAGACACCTGCCCATTCCAAGATTTCCTTTTCACATGGAGATCTTTGAACTAACAGTACTTCTCTGTCTTACTTCGACACGTCGTGTTTGGCCCCCTTCAACCTTCCTCTTATTCATCAATGTTGCCTTTGAAAAAGACCCCTCTATATCCATTTAAGGACCAAACAACCATTGCACCATTCTCGTTACGCACAACTGTTCTCATGAATCAATATTCTTCACCATGTGCTTTGGTTTTACACGTGTTTGCGCTTTGCAACATGTATATGTAATCTCTAGCTGGATTGATATTGATTTATCGCTTCTTTCTAGAAAGCCAGTGTCGTTGATTGTTGTTAATTACCATCATTAACGACAAGTGTTGGTGGTTAATCAACTTATATCTTGTCTTTGATTGTGATTGTGATTGTGATTGTGTGTTGAGGGCCTTGCATTGTCTTAGGTTTTTATTAATTTTTTATTTTCCTTTGTTAAAAAAGATGTCAGAATTTTCATGATATGTTGTTTTAGTCTCATGCAAATTAGTAATCGTTGCCCGTACGTTTTACCATGCTTTTGTACGGATCCATCCATTTTCTAGTTTGTGTTAACTTTCCAAAATTCAACCACTTGTTCTCATTCCACCTACTAAATAAATCATTGGAAATGACATAGTGTTATTATTAGTTCTTATAAATAAATCATTAAATAATAATGAAATGAAGGAGAAAAACAGGATTATTCTAAGTTTGGCAAAAACCAAAGCAAACAATCTTTTAATATTTTTGATGAAGAAATAATAAATTATTTGGAAAGTGACATCCATTAGCTTGGTGTGAGTGGATTGGTAATGTGTTCAACTCCTTCATTGGATTTTTACTTTTCTGAATTTTATTGTCACAGTCCACTAATATTCAGCGAAACCAAGTTTACAAGGAGAAAGAAAAGTATACAATTGTATATCCTAATGTGATATCTTCTATGATATAAAAAGGGCTAAAAATTGATAATTCAATCATTTAATTTAATTTAATCTAGGGGGTTTTCATATTCTAATCTTTTAATTTTTTTATGGATTAATAAAAAAAAAACATTGCAAATTTACTAAATTTTCAAAAAAAAAAATCACATCAGTTTGAGTTCTGTCCATTTAACAACTTTTCTGATAATTGACATTCTGGTTATTGTTTGATGGCTAAACAGTAATAAGAGACTTTTTTGGAATTTTAATTTTTTTTAAAATGATAAAATTTTAAAAATAAATATAGTAAAATAAAAAAATAAAGAAAATTTAAGATTTTTTAAAAATTTTGTTAATTATTTTTTTAGATTTAAAAAAAATAAAAAAAATTAATGTTTCAAAAATACCTCTGATTATTGTTCATCTATCAGTGGGTGAAAAGTAACCAAACTGTCAATTAACAGAAAAATAGTAAAATGGAGAAAACTCAAACTGGTGTGATTTTTTGGAGAATTTGGCAAATTTGCGGTGGTTTTTTTGGGATTATCCCTTATTGATAATACTAATAAGTAATAATTTTAATAATATCAACCATTTTTTTAAATAAATTATTAATTAAATTAATATAAAAAATAATATGCATACTACACTACTAAAAAATATATTGTAAAAATTTTTAATAATTAAATATTATTATAAAAAATAATATAAAAAATATTAAATATTACTCCTTCCGATTCTTTTTATTTTTCGTTTAAGGATTTCTCACACTTATTAAAAAAGCATTAAATAACATATAAAATGACTCAAAAGTCCATAATTATATTATTTCTCTCTCATCTAATATGCTTAATACACATTCTCTTTCTTTATAAATGCAAGGTAGAATAGAAAAATTAATTAAAAATGTATCTTGAAAATATAAAACGACAAGTATTTTGAATATTTCAACTATTCCTAAAACGACAAATAAAAAGAACCGGAGGGAGTATTATAATAGGTTTCACTTATTTTATTAGCATATACTTAATATAATTCTAACTAAAAGCATGGTAGTTTAGTCTTTTTAACAAAACTCTAATTTTAAAATCTCTCGCAAATTCATATTATCGACATTTTAGAAATTAGTATTTTAGACCAAATCAACTAATTAAATAGTTACTAACCCAACTAGCTACTTTATAAAAATTAGAGTTTGATTTTAGTTAAATCTCTAACGATATAGAATTGTCGTTTTATATTATCACATCTTGTTGTAACAGTGGAGAGTTTTTTACAATTAATTTTTTATATGTTATTTTATTCTTTTATGAGAAGCTGAAACATTATTCATAAAACTCATTTTCAGGAAATACAATAATTTATAATAATATAATATAATATAATAAAACTTTAAATATACCTTATTAAAAATTAAAATCTTAGAGATATTTGAAACTTCAAAATTTTAATAACAAAATGAAAATCATTACCGACCAAGAATATGAAAGGTTTTATAACAAATAATAATAATGATAATAATAAATATATATATAAGATTTTTTTTTTTAAGAAAAAAAATATATAAATAACTTCAAAAAGGAATACATCCAATACAACAATAAAAACAACCAAAAACTTACTTACAACACAAGGTACTAAACAAAATCAACCACACAAACTAAAATCATTTGCTGCACATTTTCTATATAAAACCACACAAGCTATTGATGATAAGTATTATCATCATAAAAAATCCTCCCCAGCACATAATTACAAATACTCCTTATAGCAGCAGACTGATCCACAATAATATGATGAAAAATAAGTTGATTCCTTACTTTCCAGATCCCATAAACTGCAGCTGCAAAAGCTATTCTTCTTACTCTACTCTTAATGGATTTACCTGCACATTTTCTACAAAACCAACGAACTTCTCTAACCCAACAAATAGGCAGCCTTCTAACATCATACGCACTCAAAATTTGAGACCAAACTTGAAAAGAAAACTTACAAGTAAAAAATAAATGGTCCCTAGTCTCCTCAACCTCATTACGTAATACACAAATTGTAGATCTATTATAGATCCATCTCACTAATCTAGTTTTAACCAGTAGCTTATTAACTAAAGCTAATCAAAGGATAAATGAATGTTGAGGATATTGATTTTTCCAAACCAAAGCTGACCAAGGAACTCGATTCTTCTTGTGTCTGATGTGATTGAAAGCAGAGTAAGCTGTGTAAGAACCAGAGTTGTTTCTCCATTTTATTGAGTCTGAAACAGCTACTCGAACAGCAAGAACCAAATTCCAAGCCTTTAACAGCCTCTCAGTACTAGCAACGGGCAGTTTCCACTGATCTTGCTTCCAAACCTCTTTAACAAAAGTTCTTCTTCCTAAATCCACATCCCTCCAATCAATATTTTCAATAAAATCATTCAAAGCTCTCCCATTGATCCATGGATCAAACCAAAAAGAAAAGACACTACTGGTCCAGCAATATAATCAAATATCTCTTTAAACTTACTTTTAATCTTCAACATTCCTCTCATACTCCAGCTATCATTAGGATTCTTTACTATACCCCAAAAACTCAACTTGCTAAGCTTAGTTGCAGTGATCCACCTAGCCCATAAAGTTTCTTTTTCGCAAAGAATCTTCTATATGTTCATTGCCACCAAAGCTTTATTAAAATCAAACAGCTCTTCAAACCTAATCCACCATCTGCTTTAGATAAGCAAACATCAGCCCAAGAAACTAGACTGCGCCTACCTACCTCCATACCACTCCATAAAAAGCCCTGCACTTAGCCTCCAGCATTTTAATAGTTCCTTTAGGAATAATAAACACCGAAAACTAGAAAATAGGTAAGCTTCTCAAAACTGATTGGATTATAACCAATCTACCACCATAAGATAATAACCTTCCAGCCCAACAACTTATTTTCTTACTAAAATTATCAACAAGCACCTGACAAACTTCATTCTTCAATCTGGAAGAGATGAGGGGAATTCCCAAGTATTTCATAGCCAATGAACCCTCACTAAAGCCGGACAACTGCAAAATATCAGCTTTAATAGAAACTGGAACTGCACTATAGAAAATATTACTTTTATTCTTGTTGACAGTTAATCCAGAAACACTTTCAACATAGGACATATCCAGTCTACAGAAAGTGTATCAGCCCCACAAAATATTAGTAAATCATCCGCAAAAGTCAAATGATTCAGATTCAATGAACTACAATTTTTATGTTTAACAAAATTTGATGGAGGCTTGGCTAGTAACCTAGAAAGGTAATCTAGGCATATAACAAAAAGTAAAGGAGACATAGGATCTCCTTGTCTTAACCCTTTTCCCTAAAAAGAAACCATCAACCTTTCCATTCAATCAAAGAACATAAGAAACACCTCTCACATAACCCATCTAATGAATCTAACGGGAACCTAAGACCACCAACATCTCTTCAAGAAAATCCCAATGAATAGAATCATATGCCTTAGAAAGATCTATTTTAAACAAACATCTATTAGGAGCAACATTAGAATGATAATTTCTCACCAATTCATGAGTCAAGAGGATATTATCTATTATAGATCTACCCAAAATAAAACCAGATTGACTTTCACTAATTAAATTCTTCAAAACAAGAGAAAGTCTATTAGTTAGTACCTTAGTAATGGTCTTCAACACCACAGTACAACAAGCAATGAGTCTGAAATCACTTAACTCTTCAGCATTTTCTTTTTTTGGAATGATGTAGAGAATAGTTGAATTAAATTGCTTTAGGAGACAACTTTTTTGAAAGAGTTCTTGGACTGCATTTGAAAAATCATTCCCTATCAAATTCCAAGCTTTCTTAAGGAAGAAGGAATTGTATCCATCTAAACCCGGTGTTTTATCATTACAAATACTGAATAGAGCCTTTTTTATTTCTTCCTTGGAGACACCTCTATCAATCACATCTTCATTTATGTAAGATCTTCTACCTTTCTCACCTAACAAATTTTTATAAAATCTCAACATCTCACCTTTGATCTCCTCTTGAGTAGACACAATGGAACCTGATTCTAGTTTTAAAGAAACAATACGATTTCTCACTTGTCTTAGTTTAATCAGATTATGATAGTATTTGGTATTAGAATCCCCCAACTGGATCCAGTCAGCTCTAGATTTTTGTCGAAGTAGATATTCTTCATTCTTAAGAGTATTCAATAACTCCATTCTAACATCTCTTTCTTGAAGAATAAGATTCTCATCAAAATGATTTGAAATATCAAAATTATTAGTTTCAAACCAATTAAGGAAATTTGAATTTAAATAATAATTTGTGAAGACTTTTAAACTTGTCATACTTTTATAAACTTTTATAGACTTTTAAACCAATTAAGGAAATTTGAAGTTAAAAAACTGCTCACTCCATTTTCTCACAAACTTTGAATTACTTCTGAAGACTTTAAAATATTAATTAGTAAAAATTCAATCTCCCCCATTATTTATTTATTTATTTAACTTTAATAATATTTTGGAATTGTCTATATCTCTATTTTTTTTACCTTTTTTTTTTTTACCTTCATCAAGTGTTATATTTTTTTATGGGTCTATTGCATTTTTGGACTTTTTATTAAAAAAATTATATTTTTAGACCAAAATTAAATTTTTTACGGAACTAAACTTTTTTCAAAAGTTTTTGCAGAAAATAGACCAAAATGACGATAATACCCCTGCTTCCCGGACAAATCAGACCGGGAAGCAAAAACTACACTGGGAAACAGCCAAAATATAACTGTTTCCAGCTGTTCTGCTCCCCGGACTAGAAAACAGAACACCGGAAAACAGTTATATTTGCCTGTTTCCTGGTCTGATGCTTCCCGGTCCACCTAGAAGCTCATTTTTGCATTTTTTTTTAAAAAAAAGTCTAAAAGTGTAAAAAATTTAAAGTTGGTCTAAAACTAATTTTTTTTTTATATAAGGACTAAAAATGCGTATTTTTACTTTTTTTATTGAAAAATTAATTAACAATGATGCATTTTTATCATGGCACAAGAAAAAAATCACAACCATTATTGTATTCAAAGAATTCTTCCCATGATTATGAAAAAGGTACCAAGTGAATTATATAATACATAAAATTAACGTAATTTAGATGATAAGATAAATAATGACATTCTCTTTTCTTGGAGCATGAAAAATGCAGCATTAAAGGGTACTTCACCATGAAAGACACCAAAGGAATTTATGGTAAGTGAAATTCATGATATTTTCATTCAACTTTACTTGGTTTGATTCCACAGTACAAACAACTAAGAATGGAAAGAGATTCGTATTTAATAAGATGTGATTAGTCAGGTTTATTTCCATCTCTCCTGAATTTTGTTTGCTTCTGTTGTTATTTTTGGTTTTATTGTCGGTTAATCAGGAGATCATGTTAGAGATTATTCGATTGCGATAGACTTTGCATTTGTTTATTTGTTGGTTGTGAGAATCTTCAAAATAATATATTTAGTATATATTTTATTACCTGTGCGTAATGTATGAGTCTAAAATTCCAAAGTTTGAAAGATAGACGAATTCCATACTAACTTTACTCTTATTCTTTTGTAGTGCAATTTCTTAGAAAATATAATAGGCATGCCTAATAATTAAATTCTTATAATCATTTATCATAAGCAGTGTTTAGGAAAGCAAGAATCGAAATCGAGGCGATGGACAGGTCCAGGCGCGTAGGCGGATTAGGTAGGGCCAGGTGGATTTAATATTTCATCAATATTTAATTAAATAAATTACTAACATATATAGTAATATTTTAAGAGATTAAAAAATATATAATTTTTAAATATTCTATTATCAACTAAAAATGATAACTAGTAATATTACTAAACTAATATAACATACTATAATTAAGAATGTAACGTCCACAAGTAGAACCTAAAATTGAGTATTTTATTATTTAAAAATTTGGGTTTTTATAGAATTGGTTTTTGAAAGTTCCATATCAGGATAAATCGAAAATCTGCTCTAAGGATAAATTTGAAAATTAGAGAGCAAATTCAGAAGTGAAGAGTCAATCTTGATATTTGAAAATGATTTCGAAATGATTTTCGTAAAACCGGGTCAATTTCAGAAAAATAGATTTTATCGATTTAAATATGACTTTTTAAGTTAAACATGGGTTTGGTGGTATAAATACATTTTTAAAATCAGAAAATATTTTCAAAAACGGAACCAAGAACAAGTTTTGAGTTGGTTTGGATGGTTGTAAGTAAGTGGGCTTGGGTGTTATTGGGCCTAATATTGTGAATCAAGCCCAAACCACCAAGAAAGCCCATCATCGCCACCACTAACAGCCCTATCTCTCCCCCATCACTCTCACTCTCTACTCTCCTAAAGTCAAAAACATATTCTCCCTCCTACTCACTGTCCAAAACCCTAACCTCATTTAATCCTCTTCAACTACCAAGACCCACCTCATTAAAGCTTTGAACCACCAACATCAACGTAATTTAAAGCTTTTACAAGTGGTTTCAAGTCCCCTTCATCATTTATTTCATTGGTAAGCTATTTGAGCTCTTTAATGACATTTTTGGTTTTAGAAGCTTTTAATTTTGTTTCATGGCATAGATAGGATCCTTAGAAGCTCTAGAACACTTCCGGATAGTTGGTCTTATTGATTTTGATGTTACCAGTGTTTTTGATATAAAACCCTAAGAGCTAGAATTGGTATTTTGATCAAATTGTGTTGTGTGTTGATTCTTGTTGCTTTGGATGGTTCCAACAGGCAACCAAGGTGTAGGAGAGCACCAAATCGAGAAGACTAGCTATTTATCTTCGGAGGAAAGGTTAGCACCTTCGTTTTACGCTCTATATACTTGTATGATGAATGTTTGATATTTGATTGGATTATAATGTGCTAATGATGCTAACTACTTGGTAAACAATGGATATATTGAGTAATGTAATGATAGTGTCATGTAGACACTTATTGAGTTAAAATGGAATTGACCATTTGTATGTATATGTGATGTTATATGATGTTTTGGTGAATGTAGAATGTGGGTTTGATGGCCATGAAGGCCCTTGATTACTAAACAATGGATTATTGAATGTAAATGGTGAATTTGAGTTCAATACATCTTACTTGTTTTGTCAATAGAAATGTTTTGAACATATTGGAAATGATATATGTTTTGCCCTTGTCGCTATGTGGAAAGAATGGTAAATTGGAGCCATTGTTGAGTAACATCAATGGTATTACATGGTTTGTATAAAATGGAAAGAGGATTTTAAATCTTGTTTGATCACCTTAAAAGAGTGCCCTTGTTCTTAGCTTGATCTAGGTGAATGTATTGGCATGCTATAGGGAACCTAGAAGTATACTTCGACACATGAAAATGTGAACTTGACTTGAAGTTCCGCATATTTAGGGCGATGATCCTCCCCAGATGTGACGACATCAACTCGGTCCTTTATGGATCCCTTATTTGATCTTTGGATCCCCTAGGGTTTCAACCCCCTACTGTCCCGTTTTCCCTATTAAAATTAAGGACAACTAAACTAAAATGTGGTAATTGTATGCTTGTTATGCTTGAAATGGTATAATGATGCTTAATGGTTGGTAAATGATTGCTTGATGTGGATGAGAATCACTTTAGAAATCTTAGGCGATAATTTAACGGAATAAAGAAACCAACGGAATAATCGGAAATATGGAAAAGTGAAGAATCTGTTGAATTTCTCTATTTTTCAGGTCTGGGTGTCCTGGTCCGCAGCCTGGAAAAGGAGTCAGGGCGCGAACCAGGGCATCAAACTCTTTCCGTACAACTTTTCGCGGCCTGGTCGGCGTCCTGGCAAAGTAACCATGGCGCCAAGTGGCTACAGTACTACTTTTGGCGGCCTAGTCACTTAGACCAGGGCGCCAAGCCATTCACGGTACCATTTTCTGTGGCTTGGTTAGAAAATTGGAGGCCTGGTCAAGGCGACCAGAGTGTGAGCCAGGGCACGGGAAATCCACTTTGCTTTCCAGTTCCTGTTTTCTGCTCCTTTTCGGATCCTACTATTTATGTGATGATGTTTAAGAAGTTAAGTTGCATTTATGTGTTCACTTTACTAATGAAAGAAGTATATTTGTATATGTTTATTTAAGTATGAATGTGTTAACTAGGCATCGATAGTCTAACCCTTTCCTTTCTCCTTTTTTTGTGTTTGTTTTCTTTTCGAAATGAATATGTCTCCAGGTGGATCGAGCTAGCTTTTGAAGGTAGGGTTGGGAGCCCTACTTGGAGCATTTATTGCATAACATTGATTTCACCTCATTTTGTATACTCTTTTGTAAATGTATTGATATTAAATATTTTTTTGTCAACTTATTCACTTGGCTTAGTGACGAGTTGAACACTAATCTCGGTTTCGTATGTCCATCCGAGTTTGGTGTTATTTGATGATTTCATATTGTAAACTCTACTATATGTTTCCTAATTAAACATATGTTCAAGAGTGTTCTATTTCCCTTGTGTATAAGTATAAGATATATATGTATGTGTTTGTATATGTATGAGTACCAGTCGATGTGGCGCTTCGATCTCCGCGGCTCAGGTCCTTCAAGAGTGGGGGTCGGACACTACAAAGAATGTTAATTTAATTGAGAATGATCTAAATAGCATAGTTAATAAATACTATATATGTTTGGGTTTCTTGTTATTATCAAATAATCATTTATAAAGGGATAGAATGTCCATTTCTTCACCTTCATTATAAATTATAAGGTTGACGCATACATTAAAAATGGAAAAGGTATATAGTTGACATATAACCACCTTAAATGTGATTATTTAACCATTAGAAGTAACTCAAAATATAGACATATATTTAGAAAAGTGAATTTAAAATTTTGTACTAAAAAGAAAATTGATATGTAAAGATTTATTTTTTAAATAAAAAATATATATTTCAGGTTTGAATTTTGTTCTATAAGAGACTTTTAACTTATAAAATTGAATGAGTGTTTTATATTTCTGTGGAAATGTTGTAGTTTAATTATTAAAAAAATATATCAAAGCATTTTTTTTAATATATTTTTATTGTCAAATTCGCCTAGTATCTCCCTAGACCCCGCCTGAACTACCAAATTACTCACCGCCTAGAGCGCTTAGGCCCCGCATAATCCGCCTTGGCAGAATCTCGCTTCTCTCCTTCGATTCTCCAAAAATCCAGACGTTTGGATTCTTTAGCGACTAGGCGGCCGTCTTATTCAGTCTAGGCCTGCTTTCCTCAACAGTGATTATAAGTGGTTTGAAAATTAAAATTTTCGACATATTCTCGATATATTCTATGACATCTTTTTCATATTCTGGGCATATTCATTATATATTCTTAGCATTAAGGGTTGATGGGAGAGAATACTCTATATCCTAGTTAAAATTTTCCCTTTAAAAAATGCTCATAAATCAAATAAAAGAAAATAATGATAAAGTTTCAATCAAGATTATTCTAAATAATTATTTATAATTTCCAAATAAACATTGGAATAAAAAATGAAAATTTTGAAAAAAAAAGGAAGAGAATTAAAATACATTCAAAATATTACTAAACATAGAAAATTAAAAAGAAAATCTAAATTAAAAGAATATATAAGGCAGAATTTAATTTTTACTATTTTATAATTTTTATTTACATTATATAGTCCAACTTCAAAAACTTTACGAAAATAAACTTTTAAACTTTGTTTTTTAAAAAATAACCAACTTGACCATTCTATCATTCTATGAAGGTGTGAAGAGGATTTGTGAAGGCCTATCATTGAAAATCAAAGTTTGAATGACTCAAAAATACAAATGAAGTTTTTTTTTATTTTTTTTTTTAATTTTAAAATTTTAAACTTTATTTGGTCTATTTTATGTAATTTTTTTGATTTATAAAATTAAAAGCATAATACTAACGTGTCTATTAAAAAAAATCATATATATATATATGTATATAATTTCAAACAAGATTTGATTTAGTTGTTATTCACAATTTAATCTTTATATATATATAAAAAAAATAAATATAATAAATTATTTGAGGACAACGTACACTACAAAATTGTAAATTTATCAAAAAAAAATTATACAAATAATAATATGCGATGGTCAAGTCTCATTCATTCGTTGATAATAACATCATTTATAACACTTGGGGCGTCTTTTAATAGGTGAAACATTAGCATAGAATTCACTATTTATCAATCAATTTGTTTTACATATTATTCTTTATTTGTAAAAAATAATATAGTGAAGGGAGATATTATTTTATTTGTCTTAATGTCTATTTTTTAATTTTTTAATTATTATAATTTTTAATTGTATATAATTAAAGATATTTACCGTTAAAGATAAGTAGTGGATAGCGTGTATATAAAAAATGTTACAAGTAATAAAAGATGGAGAAGTATTATTTATAAATAATAATAAAAAAAAAGTTATGCTATTGGTTTATATTTTAGATAAATGACTTTATATTTGTATTTATTTTTTAATATTTTAGTTTATAACTATAAAAATATTAACAAATTTAAGTATTTATATGAACATTATAATTTATTTAAATGTTAATAGAATACAATTAATTTTTTTATTTTTCCAATATTATATTGCTAAAAATTATGCATAAGATTTCCGAACTATATATATATATATATATATTTTATCAATAGATTCAAATTTAGGTGAAAATTTTCAATAATTTTAAAAATGAGATTCAAATGATATTTTTTTTCTAATTACATGTTTAATTTAAATAAATATATATAAAAAAGTTGATTTTGATGAAAAGTTTTTCAATTTGAAACTTGATCTAAATGTACACACCAAAATCTATAAGAAAATAAATATTAATAAATTATTCCCTTTGATTATCTGTATTCATTGTTTATTTGAAATTGACACTCTCAAATAAACTGTGGATTCAATATAATAAAAGGTGGAGGTCAGGTCTTTATAATATGTATTTAAAATAAATAATTAAAAATGAAAGAAATGAGAAAAACATAAATAAATAAATTTGATCGTAAAAGTTATGAATTAAAATAATAATGATATTTACGAAATATAGAGAGAAGTAAACAAAATTTATTATATTAACAAAATACGTATTCTGCATACTCTTTATTAAATGACCAAATAATATTAAATTTAATTAACTTTGATGATAAATTTATTATTTTGTCAAAAATAACTATATATATATATATAATTGTCTCATGAAATCAATTACCTTAAAAAAATAAATAATAATTAAAATTGGGGTAAGAAACTGTAAGCATATTAACAAACCATTGAGTAAATTTTGAAAGGAAAAAAAATGAACAAGAAGTATAAAGAAAATGGGCGGGGAAAGATAGGGAGAAAGAGGGAAAAATTATAAAATATAGACATCGTTGATGTCACCAATTGTGGATGACGTTATAATAATGATCTTTTTAGTAATTATTGAAAAAAAAATCCACTACTAAAAGAAATGATGTCAAAAAACTAATTCACAATATTAATAGGGATGATAATGGATAGGATATGGACAGATATGCCAGTATCCATATCCTTATCCTCTAAATTTTTTTATATCTATATCCTTTTAATTTAATCGGGTAAAGGTACGGTTATATATCTGCGGATATGGACTTATCTATTATTATACCCATATTTGTTAGGATTGTGACGAGAATTTGGGTATACTCCAGTATCCATAATTGTTTTGATAATTAAGAAAAGACTCGAAAAGTGTTTTGGAGGTGTCATATTTGATTAGGAATGATATTTCCAAAAGTGGAATCTAATTAGAAAAAATAAATCTTTGAGAATCCTAAATGGGAAAATGTTTTCTTAGTGGTTTAGGATTACTTTGTGGCTAAGTAGTAGTCTAATGCTATAAATATGATGCTTGTATCTATTATTAGATATCCTGAGAGAACAATGTAGATCTAGTTGGTTAGGTTTGGGAGATGCCCGATGGGGTCTGGGAACCATGGAGACCATGGAGATCTTGAGTTCTAGGATCAAGTACTGTTATCCTGTGAGAGCCATATGAGGAGAGCTTGTGTGAGACTATAACCATTGTAATTGGAATGAGAGTGATAGAGTGGTATTCTGGTTGTAACTGTTGCTTTATTGTTACATAGTGAATTAGTCTCTCGTCGTCCTGACGGCTGCGATTTTTTTCTATTTTGGGTTTCTACGTAAAAACCTTGTGTCTTATTTTCTATCTCTATTTGTTGCCTTGTGTATATTTGTTTTACTTTGTGGTTATCAATACTCGTCTCCGCTGCAATGGATCACCGATTTGTTCAACATGTGGTATAAGAGCTAGCCGTGTTTTCCCAACAATATTCTCATAATAATTTTTTAAAATAATAATATGATCAAAATTAATTCAATCACGAAATTAATGCAAATTATAAATTAAATAAATTTAAAATAAAAACAACAATCGTGACACTCTTTCAACTAAAATTTCAAGTAAAATGTCGGAAATCATAAGTTTTATTAATATTTGAAGTTCTCACCGTAAGTTACCGTTACACCACCTAAAAAATTAGCACAAATATTATATTCAACTCATGAATACTTTCTTACGCTAATTTTCTAAGGATTTATGATAGTCACACTAAATAATATATAAAAAATAGTATGAGGAAATCTGGATTTACCTTGAAATAGTATGACTTAAAAAAAATCTTCTTGAAATTTGTTTGAGATTGTCGAGTGATAATGAAAATAAGAAATAGGTAGAGAAGAAGAGATGTGATGCGAAAGATTTTCACTTTTTAGAAAGTCTAGGGTTTCAATTATAAGTTTAAAAAAAAAAATTCATTTTTAAAAAAAAATATTATTTGATGGGCATAGACTTCAACAATAATATAGAACGATAGTTAAATTATATTATATTTTTAATTTTATTTTGCAGGTAGAAGATATGAGTAATAATATTTTACAGTACTCATATTTTTATCCTTATTCTTATCATTTACGGGTATAGATTTCCTATCCATATCTGTCCACCAACTTTAATAGGGATATCCATATCCATCCATGGCGTACGGTTATCCATAGGTAGCAAATATGCGAGTATAATTTTCAATGTTTTAAAAACCGGACCGAACCAGCCGGTTGAACCGGTTTAACCGGGAACCGGCCGTCCAGCCGGTTCAGTTTAAAAAAAAAAATTTTCAAAAAATCGGTCAAACCCCGTCAAATCCGGTAAAAACCGGGTTAAACCAGGTTTTTTCCAAAAAATATTAAAATTTTAATTTATTTTAGTTATATCTAATTTTATTTGGAATAATTGTTTTATTTTTTAAACGAGTTTAAAAATTTTAAAATAATAATATAAATGTTGTTTTCAAGTATATGAATATTGTGTCGTTTATTTTATTGATGATTAATTCATATTGATAAATTTATTTTTAAGTATATTTAATTATAATTTTAGTTAAAAATATATTTATTTTTAAAAATAAGTATAAGTTAATTTTACATTTTAATTTTATATAATATATATAAATAATTATTTTTTAAAATTAAAAAATCCATTTCAATCCGATCGAACCCTAAAAACCGTGACCTCTTTGCGAGACCGGTTCGATGTCCGGTCCGGTTTTAAAAATATTGATAATTTTCATCCAAATTTCATTATTTCTTAAAAAGAAAGTCTATCAAAATTAGTCCAGTGATATTTGAAAATCTACAAAAGTTGTTAAAAGTCTTTCAAAGTCATTGAAAGTCTACCAAATTGATTAAAAGTCATTAATTAAAATTCATCAAAGTCACAAAATTCATGAATTTTTTTTGTTAGAAATCAATGAAAATTATTGCTGAATTTAAAATCCTATGAAAGTTGATAAAAGTCTATAAAAATCATTTCATTTTTAAAATTTATAAAATTGCTGTAAACTAAAACATGAGATGGATTCCACTTCATAAACCAAGTGGCAGAATGCATGCATATTTTACACGCAAGTAAACACGTGTCCCCTTCTACATTATATATATATATATATATATATGCTTATAATGTGAGGTCAATAATACAATACATTTGATTCTCTGCACGATTGTTTCCTTTCTTCATTTATATTTCTCCTGTACCACTGTTATATTAATATGATATCAACAAGTTTGGTAATAGTTGTTTAGTTCATAGTTTAAGATCCAATCCAAGATTACCAGGTTACTTTCAATCCCAATTTATTTTCCATTTAATATTGAATTGTTTTCTTCTCTTCTATCCCGACTCTATTTTTATTTTTACATGTTATCAGCACGAGTATGCTCTCTGGTTGCCACTTAGATGGATCTTCCAAATCAGAAAGTGTTTGGTAATTGTGATTCTGGTTACGAGAAATAGTGAGATCTGAAAATTGGAAAATTACGATTATTCACCTGAAGTTGAATAATTAAATTCTGGATATCTGGAAATTTAAGGAAAGTGTTCTTGTTTTGTAGAAAATGAATCGATACGAATTTGAGCCATTGTTGGTTTCTGCAGCAAATTATATGAGATGGTTGAGTGATTGTGGGATAAGGTTGAAATCCAAGAATCTCTGTGAAACTCTGGACAAGAAAAATGAAACAACTGAGCAGCAAAAGAATAAAGCTTTGAATATAATTCGAACCCATCTGAATGATGATTTACAAAATTAGTATATGACTATCACATATCCTGCAGATCTGTGGCAAGCATTGATTTCTAGATACAATCGCCAAAATGAGATCATCCTGCCTGAAGCACGATATGAATGGGCAAATTTGAGATTTCAAGACTTCAAAAGCGTGAGAGAATATAACTCAGACATGTATTTGATTGTGAACAAGTTAAAAATGTGTGGGGAAACAAAAACTGACCAGGATATGTTGGAAAAGACATTTACCACTTTCCATCCTTCTCAGACTATTCTACATCAGCAGTGTCGTGAAAGAAAATTTGTGAAATATGATGATTTGATTGCTTCATTAGATATTGCTGAAAGACATAACCAGCTGTTGCTGAAAAACAATGAAAGACGTCCTGTTGGCACCCAAGCATTCCCAGAAGTGAATGCATATTATAATGAAAACCCAGGCCATGGTCGTGGTTATCGTGGTCGTGGACGTGGCCGTGGCCGTGGCCGTGGTTCTGAGCGTTGGAATAACTATGGAAATAGACGTGGAAATGGTCATGGTAATGAGCGAGGATCTAGAAGTGGTCGAGGATTTGGAAATAGCCAGGGACGCGGTCGTAACAGGGATTATGGACATCCATATAATAATCAAAATGCTCCCTAGAAGTGGAATGTTTACAATGCTAGTTCATTTAACGGGAAAGAAATTCAGGAACCACCAAAGTTTAATCGTGTAGTTGTTATAGATGTGGTTCCCCCACTTGTTATTCGAGGACTTGTCGCGCTCCCAAACATGTAGTTGAAGCTTATCAGAAGCTGAGACGCGAACAAGAAAAGGAAAAGAATAATGAAGCAAATATGGCTGATATTTTTGGCGATGGTGATACCGGTCCAATCGACATATCAAATCTGGAAACTGCTGATTTTTTTGAAGATCCTTATGGGAGGATAGATCACCTGATTGGTGATGGAACCGTTAACTATAAATGAAATGTATTTTCTTATTTTAGAATGTAAATAAAATGGAATGTAATTTTGATTTTGGTTGTAAATATTTGAAAGATATTACATTTCCATTCAGCTAATTTTGTGTGTTATTTTATTGAAGTTATAAATTCAAACCAAGAAATGACTTCACCTAGGGATATCTGTTTAGTTGATAGTGCTATAACCCATATGATTTTGAGAGATAGAAAATATTTTCTGGAATTGATTTCAAGTCAAGATAAAGTAAATGTCATATCAGGTCCAGTAGATCTGATCGAAGGCTCCGAAAGAGTTTCAATCGTGTTACCAAATAACATTGAATTGGAAATCAAAAATGCTTTATACTCTCACAAATCTAGAAGAAATTTGCTCAGTTTCAAAGATATAAGAATGAATGGATATCATATTGAAACAGTTGATGAAAAGAGTGTTGAATATTTATGTCTTATTTCGAACAAATCAGGTCAGAAGCTTGTGATTAAGAAGATGCCTATTTTATCATCTGGATTATATTATACAACCATCAGGCATATTGAAACACATGCTATTGAGAACCAGAAGTTCTCTGATCCCAGAACATTCTAGCTTTGGCATGATAGATTTGGGCATCCGGGATCTACAATGATGCGAAGAATAATAGTGAATTCAGAACTGAAAAATCATAAAATCCTACTGAATGATAGGGACCTGTGTATCCTATGTTCCCAAGGGAAATTGATAACGAAACCATCGTTTATGAAAGTAGGTTTTGAATCTCCATCGTTTTTATAAAGAATTCAATGAGATATATGTGGACCCATTCATCCACCTAGTGGACTATTTCGCTACGTCATGATTTTGATAGATGCATCCGTAAAATGGTCCCATGTATGCTTGTTATCTACTCGTAATGTTGCTTTTTCTAAGCTGTTAGCACAGATTACTCGATTACGAGCTCATTTTCCAGATTACCCTATTAAGAGTATAAGACTTGATAATGCTGGAGAATTTACATCGAAAGCATTTGATGAATATTGTCAAGTATCTGAGATTGATCTTGAACATCCAGTACCGCATGTTCATACCCAAAATGGATTAGCTTAATCATTAATTAAGCGCCTTCAGATAATTGTGCGAACTAACGCCCAACCTCGACCACGGCGAAGCCGCGAACGGAAGCCGGAGCGCCACATTAACAATCAATACCTTCATTCTTTAAGATGCGGAAAATATACAGAAAAGCTAAATGTAAACAAATTTATTAACCTGTTTTGTAAACAATAACACAATGGACATTCATTTAAAATATATATGTATCTATAAGTATATCGTCAAATAATTTGTTTGATAAATAAAAATAATAAATATGTCCTGAAACCATAAACAGAATATCCAGTAAAAGTATTACAATCACGTTTAAACCGTTTAAATCCTTAAAAGCCCAAAAATGTCTAAGTAAATAGATTACAATCCTTCGTAAACATCAAATTTAAAAATAACATCCGAGTTCATTTCTAAAAGTTCTAAATGCAAGAAAATCAACATGCTTCGATGGAAATGCTCGAATCTTTAAGCTGCTCGATCACCTGTTTCACATTTCAATAGATAGACACAAGAAAAAGGGAAAAGAAACAACGTCAGACTATCGATGTCTGGTTAGCAAGTCATACTCCAACAAACACACACAATGCTTCTGTTTAATCATTCAATGAGGAGGCACACAAATGCGCCTAAGTCTAGTAATCACGGGAAGAGAAATACAATCCCACCCAAGTCTAAAGCCGTTACTGTTCAATAAAGTGAGATAGTCCACTAGAACTAATTACGTTCATTATACGTGTTCAATATTATCAAATATCCAATTATGATCTCAAAATTTTGTTTAAGAATCCCCCAAACAATCAACTAATCACTAGCAATCATCAGGCAATATCAATCAATTTATTTATTCCAGTTTTATTTGACTGCCACTAATCTAGGATCAATAATGAAACGGGGCCAATTAGGCCGAAGCCACCAATATGGTCCGAAGATCGAGATCCGTAAAGCCGTTTATTCCCCCTCGGGACGGACTACTACCTTAGAATCCCATCAATTAGGTCCGAATACCTCCAATAACAATATGCCCGCATGCGGTGGTGCCGTCACACCCAATAGGAGTCGTCACTCAATTTTTCAATGTGGTTAGCTAAACCAAAAAGGCCTATTTTGCTCAATAGGTTGAGATATCTCGGGTACCCCTAATGACATGTCATTCCATCACTACTTTCAACCATGACTAGGGCAATCGTATCAATGAGTTAAGTGATCAAACACACAAGTTTCTATTTAATAATCAATCATTTCGTTATAGCAATTCATTGGCTTTCAAGAAATATATGATAGATACTTTACTAGTGTCTTATCCAATTATTTGCAGATCTAACTAACCAAAGCCTAAGTCTAACATGCAATATACTTATCAATACCTCTAATCAGTAATATAACAACAATAGCAAATCAATCATTATCAATCTATCATTGGCTATCTATTCCTATCAATTTACAATTCATGTGGTTATCTTGTTTAACCATGTTAATGCACATTCATAAAACATACAACAACCAAATGTAGAGTTTAGAACAACGTTGCTAACCTCTCTTCCGACGATAAGCAAAGCTAAGCGTCGCCGACACGATCCTCGGCACCGTCCGCTTCGCCTAACAACAAGAATGAACAATATTGGTTTAGACAATAGGTCGAACATGTGACGCGCGAAAAACGAACTTTCGTCCAATCGTGAAAGACAACAATCTAACGACTATTAAGCGATCAAACGAAAGATTCCTACTCGAAACCCAATCCTATTACATAGTCAATCATTCAATTCCACCTTCCCCAAATCCTACGGTTTCCAACAAAACCCTAACCAATTCAATACCTAATCAACCCTAAACCATCAACAATAATCTCCAATTCTATCGACATTCATGCTTGAAATCCAAAATGAGGAGATTAGGGTTGATAGGAGACTTACCGGAGATACCCAAACGGAGAGAAAGCGACGAAGTTGAGAGAACAATCGCTTGCAAGACGAGAGAATTCGAAAGAGAGGTTGCGAATGAAGAGGATTCGGCTAATTTAGATATTAAAAACCCAATTTCGGTGGTTGGCGACAAGGCTGGCGACATAGGCCTTATGTCGCCAAAGCGCACCGATAAGAACACTTCGATTTCGCAGAATTCGCTCGTGGCGACAAGGCTGGCAACGTAGGCCCTTGTCTTCAGTGCTGGCGACAAGCCTGGCTACATAAAGCTTATGTAGCCCAGCACGGCCAATGCTGCGCACTTCTATTCCTTCTTTCATTCCGCTTCGTTTTCGCTTCGGTTTTTGAAATATAAACATTACAATACCAAAAGACATTCTCATAGCAATCCAAAGAAGATAAATAACATTTCAATAATTGATACGTGCACGAGTTACAATAAAGTTCAACACTTCAACAATCAACTTAAAAATTCGAAAACCGGAAAACGTCTAGCCCTGAAATTGAGACGTTACACGAACTATATTAATGCGCTCGAAATTACCAGTATATGTTTAGGGACATGCTATATTGCATGTTGCTGCATTGATTCGTATTCGGCCAACAGCTTATAACCAATATTTCCCATTACAGTTATTATTTGGGCGTCCTCCTAACGTCTCGCATTTGAGAACATTTGGGTGTGCTGTATATGTACCCATTACTCCGACCGAGAGAACAAAAATGGGACCCCAAAGATGTTTAGGAATATATGTGGGTTTTGATTCTCCATCAATTATTAGATATTTGGAACATTGACAGGAGATTTATTTACAGTTAGATTCGCTCATTGTTATTTTGATGAAAGTAATTTTCCATCGCTTGGAAAAGGAAATAATTCTCCAAAAGAGAAATCTGAATTATATATATGTGAACTCGAAGTTCGAAGGATCCTACATTTACAAATGATAGCTAATCGAATGCCAAATGCATTTAATGATACTTCAAAAATAACCAAGTCTTATATAGAAGCTGCTAATTTACCAGCAAGGGTAAATGTTCCAAAAGGACAATCTCAAAAGACAATAGCAAATGAAACTCCTATCCCTCGCCAGAAGCGTGGTAGACCCCCTGGTTCAAAAGATATAATTCCACGAAAACGAAATAAAAATGATTTGGATCCTAAAACCACATCTCACGAAATCCCCAAAGTTGATGAGATTCCTAAAAATAGCCTCCCAGAAGGAGAAAATAATACGGAAATACCAAAATCAAAAAATGAAGAAATTTTTATAGACTTCATCCAAGAGACTTGGAATCGAAATGAAACAATCCTCGATGATTTATTTTCATATTCAGTGGCAATTAGTATTTTATATGATGATTATGAGCCACGTGATATCCAAGAATGTAAAAGTAGGCATGACTGGAAAAAATGGGAAGAAGCAATCCAGGCAGAATTAAATTCGTTGAATAAACGAAAAGTTTCTGGACCCATAGTTTGAACACCTGAAGATGTTCAACCAGTTGGTTACAAATGGGTTTTTGTTCGAAAACGAAACGAAAGAAATGAAATTGTGAGATACAAAGCACGTTTTGTTGCACAAGGGTTCTCACAAAGACCTAGAATTGATTACGATGAAACGTATTCCCTAGTCATGGATACAATCACATTTCGATTTCAGTTAAGTCCTATAGTTGCTGAAAAACTGGAAATTTGTTTAATGGATGTAGTCACTGCATATCTATATGGATCACTTGATTCTGATATTTACATGAAACTCTCAGAATGATTGAAATTACCTGAATCATATCGATCGGGATCTTAAAACTTGTATTCCATAAAGTTACGAAAATCCCTGTATGGATTGAAACAATCTGGGAGAATGTGGTATAACCGCCTGAGCGAGTATTTAATAAAAGAAGGATACCAGAATAACACTATATGTCCATGTATCTTCATTAAGAGATCAGGGTCTGGTTTTACCATTATAGCAGTTTATGTGGATATATGAATATCATTGGGACTCCTGAAGAGATCGAACAAACTACTGAATATTTGAAAAGAGAGTTTGAGATGAAAGATTTGGGAAAAAAAATATTGTTTTGGTCTAGAAATTGAACATAAATCAAATGGGATATTGATTTATCAGTCAGCATACATTGAAAAGCTTCTGAAAAAATTAAATATGGATAATGCCCATTCATTGAGTACATCTATGGTTGTAAGAACACTTGATCCCAAAAAGGATCCATTCTGACCGAAGGATGATGACGAACAATTACTTGGTCATGAAGTACCATATCTGAATGCAATAGGTGCACTGTTAATTTGGCTCAATGTA